>MU223547.1:706307-778418 GCA_018584345.1 Thuja plicata | reverse complement strand
TTAATTATTAAATAAATATCCTCCTTTCAATAATTGAATTTAAATATTCAGATAATTGAGAAAAACACATTTATGAGGTCATATTTATTTAATTAATTAAATATTGTCAACAAAATCTTATCTCTGTTAAGAAATAGAATCTTTGAATTAATTGTGCTTTAATGAGAAAGAAAACAATTAAAATCAAATAAAACAGAATTAAATCAAAGAAAGAAAATAGTTAAAGCAGAAAGAAAACAATTTATTGTATTCTTTTGAATAAAGCTTTCTATTTTAGAACTGGCTTTTCTATCTGTTTTATTTCAAAGAGGAAAGTTTCTATTCTGATCATCTCTGAGTCTATAAAAGAACTCTCATTCTTCATTCAAAATCTCCGATTACTTGCTGAAGTCCTAGAGAAAATATGCATTGTTAGAATACTGAATTATTGTCATGTCTCATATAGAATAATATCATTTTGCAATAGAATAGCTTCAATTTCTAGAATAATTGCATTTATCATCATGTCGTAGATCATCTTAAATCTCTCATTTCTTAGAATAATCTTGCATTGTATTGCATTCATGGAGGTAAATCCTTCATTCCTAGATTGGTCCATGGTTGTGAGACTCTCATTATGAGAGCAATTTCAAAAACCCCGTCTGAATAGAAGGCAATAGGTCGAATCATGCAGGCAGACAGGATGAATAATCTCATATTCTGTCTTGTGTGTACTTGGTGAAGAAGGACTATGTTGAAGTGTATGGTGAGTTAACAAGGCCAAATTTACCACATACACTTCCAGAGTTCAATCATACAATCATAAAGGTGCACCATTACAATAATAAATCAAACATGACTAATGCCACAAACTAGACAACGAAAAGAGATTTGGGTGACTAATCCAGTTATAAGAAAATTTAAAAGAAATTAATGTTGACCCATATACATCATAATAAGATATCAATCAACCGAAATAAATCATCAATAAAAGAACATTTCACATAAAAAGGTGACTAGTGGTAGCCACACTCAAGGGAGTAGTTGCTTCACAACATCCAAGATGTTTTAGGTTAGATATGTTAGAGTATGCACACAATCACTCAAGGAAGACAATTGTTATATTTCTAACATCATCTTTAGGCAACTTCATGCAATTATGAATTCTACTATGTTACTAACATTAATATTTAATCAATCCTTTGCAAAATGCTACAAATAGGTTAAGAGTTACAAGAGTTCTACTAAGGATACAATGCACAATTTTATTTGGGGACTTAGGTCCTTTACCCAATCAATCTATAATAATAAGACACAATTCCAAATCTGTTAATTCACTCCTAATGAATGATATATACATCTAAATTATGCACAATGTATTGAACAAACAAAAATTTACTTTCTAATTTCCATATTCAATCATATTCCTCATAGTTGATTTACAACACTCACACAATATAGTTCATATAATTCAAATAAAGTCAATTCAATACAACATACAAGTCTAATCATACATGATCATTAACATCACACTCAAGAGGCTAAGAAATAGGTCACTCAAGAACTGCAAATCATTCAAGGGAAGGAAAACAAGAAACAAGAAGTTCTTCAAACTAGGACTCCATCACCACAACATATCACATACAACATACATCAACTATCATGCTATAACAGACGAGGCAATCAAATGAACATCACCAAGTCTTCATACATACCAACCACACAAGACCAAAAAAAGAAAGCCATCTGCTCACTATCAACACACTCCTATAAATGATTATGAACTTCATAAGCATCGATAAGAATAGAGACCCTAGAGTTTCAAACACATATCCTAGCACAATTAGAGCCTTAGTAGGTATCCACCTATAACAACCAAGACCAAACATCACTCCTAAATCAAGTGGGAAGAACCACATACACCAATAAGAGATCATGAACAGTGACTCTAAATACACAAGGAGACATGTGCTAACATTCACTACTAACCATCTAATGGGCACACAATTTTCTCAGAGCTCCTAGTATAGAAATGTGTGCTTTGATACCAAGTGTAATGCCCCACTAGGGAACCCAGGAGAACTAACCTAAAAATGACACTGAGTTAACAGGATAATTTTTTTTAAAATATTTATAAGTAATAATATTAATAACGCAGAAGAAACACATGAGATAACATAGCATACACATAAGCACAACTCAAAAAAGGTTACAAATCTTGACATAGAATTACTTAAGAAAAATAATCTACAAGAAAAATTATAAAGAACTGACATAAAGATACATAAATTGAATCCATTAACATACATCTCAAATAATAAGACCACATAAACAACTGATACCCAAGGTATACAATTGAATCAACATCCACTGCACAACTCACAGGGTATGCAATACCATATAATAATACAATAAAATACATCCTCCAAAGGATGTCAACCAATATACATATGGTACAAATATATAACTCATGAAACTGTACAAGTATCTAGAAGAATAAGAAGATAAAAGACAGAGAACTGCAACAAGGATCATCCAAGCATGAAGACAAACATCAGATCTCAATGGTAATAAGAATCACTACCATCCGACTGCGTGGAACCAAATTTCCACTCCCAACGGGCTAAGAAGATAATAATAGACCCACTCACACGGGTATACAGCAAGAAGGAAAACATCCAAGGTATACAAGACCATCATAAAGAAGTGCATAGGAAGATCTCAAAAGATCTATGAATCATAATAAGAAAATCTACAAAATACCAGAGGTAACCAAAACACGTAGGATAACCTAAGCTATATATAGGAAGGTGTCATCAAGTACATCTAACCCTTGAGTCTTGTCTTAAAAAACTCTCAATAGATCCTGACACTCAAGTGACCATACACAGTGTCAATGACCTCTCACATAGACAAAGTCACTAACTATGTCAGACACACACCCCTCAAGGTAGAAAGCATCAACTCATCCTCCATCTTGGCCTATAATAGCACTCAAACATGGGCAAGGCTTAATATCTTATTGGATTATACTAAGGCATCCTAATAATTTATTATGTTATCACTTGTTAAAATTACTTACAATAAACGATCCTAGCAGCCACTTGTGAGCTCTAGCACTTATTGTAAGCCACCTCCTACTATACAACTAGGTAACATACCCTAGGTTCACAAAAGAAAATCATAAAGGTATATCATAAACCTCATCATTGATTACCACTCATACAGGGATACACCTTCAGAGAATCATAAACAATATCAAAGAGAAGAACATAATTCTCAAATCTGGTTCTTGCCCACACAAGAACTACTGGTTCTCAATTAACCAATATCACATAAAGTACTATCACATGATCACATAAGACTAGTTAAACAACCAGGTTGGGTAAAAAGATCAAGACTCAAAATCGATCTCAACAAAAACATGCATTGAAATACACAAAACACCAAAGCTAAAGAAAACCCAAAACCTCTGGTTTTACCTCCTGATAGCCAACTAATCCCAACAGACAACCGACACATAAAAGTATCATAAAAAGGGAAAGAAACACAATCATTTTTGTCAGTCACTCAGAAGACACATTATTTCATAATGAGTACAATTTCATAAAGGCAATAAAATTCAGTGAAACTCATTTTTAGTAACACTATGCAAATTAGTTTATCCAATAAAATTATTAACAACAATATAATTCAATTTTCCATAGAAAATGTACATAAAGCCTCTATAGATTGTACTTTATAACATTCACATCATATAAATTAGTCTATTTAATAATTACTTAAAAATTTAACTATAATTACAAGTAAAAGTTTTTTTTTTTTTTTTTTAAATAGAATTTCTAAAAATAGAATACCCACTGAATGATAATTCAATTTTTTTTTTTGAAAATAGAATTTCTAAAAATAAAATACCACTCCATGTGAATTCTATTATTATTATTATTATTATTATTATTATTATTATTATTATTATTATTATTATTATTATTATATTTTTTATTTTAAAAAATAGAATTAAAAAAAAACATAATTTCTAAAAATAGAATTCTATTGTATGCAAATTGACACAAACAAGAAAAACATTCTAAATTTAATATTTAATCTCATTATCAATAAAAATTTTTTCTAAGCATGCAAATTGACATAAACAAGAAAAATATTCTAAATTTAATATTTAATTTCTTTTTCAAGAAGAGTTTTCTCTAAGCATGCAAATTGACATAAACAAGAAAAACATTCTAAATTTAATAATATTTTTCAAATGAAATCTTTGAATGCAAATTGATGCAAACAAGAAAAGAATTCTAAATCTAATATTAATTTATTTTCAAGAAGGGTTTCTTTCTCAAACAACAAATTTAAAGTTCAATTGACTTGTTTTCTACATTCAAGGTATGATATTAATAGATCCGAGGGTTTAAACCTTTTCTTGGTAATAATCATCAATTTTCTTTAAAACAAGACATTTTTCTCAAATTGAAACCGTAAGGGAAATTTTGAAACAAATTGATTTCCACATGAAAACCCTAACACCCATTTTGCATCTAACACCATAAAATGAAACCTTTTTGCCCACAAGCACAAATATGACATGCAAACTTGAAAGAAACCACAAAATTGAACCAAGAACATGTTTCTTTAATTTTATATAAATAAACCACACAATAATCAAACAAGGAAGATCACACAAAAGATCTTAGCTTTTCAGATGCATGGAAGACGTGGATCCAAAAGCTAAAATTAACATGAACAAGATCCTACCTCAAAACTGATGAGAGGAACAAAATCCACAATTCCAAGAAAAGAAGAATTTCAAAAATGCTCCAAAATACTCTAAAGCTTTTACAAATCCTTCATCACCTGATTTTCCTTTCTCCTCTGATTGAACAACCTCCAAAATAGCTTTTAATCCAAGGATATAGAAAACCAAGCAAGTAAGTTTTCAAAAAGTGAAAACCCTAAAGGGAATATAAATTATCTAATTAGTAATTAAAAGAAATTCTTTATTTTCAATTTTCACTTAAAGCATGTATAGCTCAACTTTATAATATGAAAGCAAAGTGTTAAATTGAAAATGCATGTGAGAATATTTCAATTAAATAAATCAATTAATCATGCAACTTAAAGCAATATTCAATAATTCAACTATGCACAATTAATTACAATTAATTGAATTTAATATTTATTAAATCTTAATTATTTAAATCAAGACTTAAGAATTAAATCAATTAATTAAATATAGGTGTTTAATTAATATTTAATTATTAAATAGCTATATATTTCATATATCAATGTTTTAACCTTGGTATAGGTGCAATAACTAACATTAATATTTACTACAAATATTCATTAAATAAATCAAGAAAAAAGCATCATTAATCCATTTAAAACCCATCTAAACAGATAAACCACTGAAATAGACAACAACTGAAACAAAAACACAAACACACCCTAACAGACTCATGAATCCATGTCACTTGATGGATGCAAACACTAGGATAGTCAATCAGATTCTTGTCTAGTTCTAGGATAAAATAAGGGTTTAGGATATGGATTTGGACCTGATATTATCTCCCCTCTCTTACCATTGAGATATTGTGATAGGGCACGCTCACTCCTGCCAATTCAGGGAAGATGTAGCCTAGTACCTCCAAACCTGTTATCACAAAGATGAACATATGCATGCATATAATATAACAAATAATGGTTGAGACTAGTTTATCATGTGGATCTCGCCGAAGCAAGTAACTATGACTCTGTCTCATACCATACCAAACATAGCAAACATTAATGTAAAATGTCACAATGATCCATGTGCACATAGATATAGGATCAGTATTGTCAAAAAACCTTAATCAAAATAATTTCATAACATAAACATAACCAACATGAAATAATCAAAATCATATGCAAATAGATGATATAATACAACTAACAATGGATCAATAGCATAATGAAAAGTAATACATGAATATCTTTAAAATCACCTGAAATAGCTAACACATACATACTATGGTCTAAAAGAGTTCAGAAACTGAAACAAAAAGGTAGACTAAGGAGTAGGTATTACAGATGTTTTCTCCTTTCATATTTAGGTCATCAAACTTTCATCTTAGGTTTTAAGCTTTATCTCTCAGTGCATTGGTGTCTCCTCCATGTACTAGCTTGATTTTGTCTCACATTTTCTTTTTAGTGGTGCATGATTTGATGTATTCAAATTCAACATCGAATGCTGAAGAAGCAAGTTTTATCATCATAGAATTGTGTTCATGTTTATCTCTCAATTGATCAATAGTTAGAGGTCTAGTAGGTGCAACATATTTAGCATCCAAGTATTGTGTGACATCATTTCCAATACCTGATAGATGGAGTCTTATCCTACTTTTCCATGATGTAAAGTTGTCTTTGTTGAACTTAGGCACATCCCTTTTACTAATTTTGTGATCTTCAGCTTGAGTCATAAACTCTCTTCCATGCACCAAAGCTCTGATATCAATTGTTAGAATAACTAAGAGAGGGGGGGGGTGAATTGGTGGCCTCAAAAATAATTCTAATAATCCAACAAAAAATTACATCACATATATAATACCTTTAGTTATCTTTTAGTCCTCCAAGATGTATGCCTTCAAGTAATCTTATTAAATATATATTACTCGGTGAATATATTGTTTATCTTTTTCTAGCCTTTACCGAATAGTAGTAATTAAACTTAGTGTTTACTGACCAATTTTGTTTTAGTAATCTGTAAAGAATTTCATCAAAGCAATGAACCATATACACATTTGACACATGGATTTTTAACATGGAAACCTTGTTAAGGGAAAAACTACTTAGAACCGGTAACCCAAAATTTTCACTCTTCTGAAGTGAGCTTGGTGAAGAGCCAACCTTGTTAAAGGTTACAAACACAATGCTAAGTGTGACCTTGTTAGAGGATTTAAAACTAACAGTTTATCATTTGACCTAGCATTTACTATGTTGTCAACATGAAAACAATTTGATACTCTTGAGTATCTCAATACAATAAGCATGGTTAAATCCCACTCGGTTAAGAGATTTTCTAAATTAATGGTTAAACTGAAACAATAAATGATCTGTTCAATAATACAACTTTAACTTGCAAGTTTTTAGATCAATTGTTAGTCCATAATACCTCTCTGATCAATGTTCTCTTCAATTCCTTTTCTCCCCTTCTTTCTTCTTTCTGCTCGGTGAATACTCTTGCTTCTCTGTTGCTCGGTGTCTACAAAATTTATTTAGCTTTGTTATTCAGCCTGTATGATCAGATTTGCATGAAGACTTCTATCTTCACCAGAATTATTTTTAACATTCCTCTCTTCATAATGAATTACTTGTCTCTTTATATAGACATGATTCCACTGTTCAATGTCCTTATCTTTCTTGTTGTTGATGTAGATTGCTTCTTGATCCGCAAATATCGCCATGCATTTATTTAATATTTAAAGCCTTGCTTCAGTTTTATTTTGTAGATTTCTTCTTGAAAATTGTGAATAAAACTAGCTTTAAATATTCTTCTTATCCTTAGTTCAACTGGTCGATGGAAATAAATCAATCAATTAGTTAACTCTAAATATAGCTCTTCCAACTAAGTAGTTTTGTCATTTCCTAACTCCAGTTGATTTTGGTCATCAAATCTTAGTTTGCTTGGTAACACTTGATCGAGTACTACCGATCTTAGGTATTTCTTATCTTAGGAATCACTATCCATCGGGAAACACTGTGAATTGATTGGGGTTCACTATTTCTTAGGTAACCCTGTCACTGGATGTATACCTTTACTGACAACAAAAACTTTGTCTCTTTAGATCTTCAAGTGTTGTGACAATATGTGTATGAGTAATCATAACATATTATGTTAACATCAATTACAATATGATATATTAACTGATTTAATGTATTGCATTTACTTTATGCAGCTTGGTGATCATCAACTTTATCATCTTCGAACATTCAATCAGTTATAGTTCATCAGTAAGAGCCATTAATGAATCATAAGACCCTTTACAACCCATTAGTATTAATTAATGAGCCTTATGACCCATTAAGACCTCTTAATACACATAAGGACCCCTTAGGACCCACTATGTATCTTAAGGGGTCATAGGACCCATTAATGAGTCCTAAGACCCTTTATGACCCCTTAGCACCCATTATGTATCCCAAGAGCATTAATGCCCCCTTTAGGACCAACTAATGGGTCCTAGGACCATTTACAATACCGATGATCCCTTAGGACCCACTATGTATCCTAAGGGGCCCTAAGGGGTTGTAAGACCCATTAATGATTCGTAAGACCCTTTACGACCCATTAACACTCATTAATGGGCCTTACAATCCCTTAGGACCCACTATATATCCTAAGGGGTCATAAGGGGTGGTAGGACCCATTAATGAGTACTAATGGTGTTAACAACCCCTTAAGACTCATCAATGGGTCCTACGACCCCTTATTACAATTTGGACCCCTTAGGGCCTACTATGTATCCTAAGGGGTCATATGACCCATTAATGAGTCGTAAGACCCTTTATGACCCCTTAGCACTCATTAATGGGCCTTACAACCCCTTAGAACTGCTTAGTATAGATCAAGATCCCTTAGGACCCACTATGTATCATAAGGGGTCGTAAGACCCATTAATTAGTACTAACAGTGTTTATGACCCCTGTGAACTCATTAAAGGGTGCTACGACCCCTTAGGACTCCTTACTACGCATTAGGAACCTTAGGACCCACTATGTATCCTAAGGGGTCATAAGAGGTCGTAGCACCCATTAATGAGTCCAAAGACCCTTTACAACCCCTTAAGACTCACTAGTGGGCTGTAGGACCCATTATGACTTGTAGGACCCATTATGATGCCTTGGGATACATTAGGTATCCTAAGGATGTTTATGACCCATTAGGACCCCTTACTACTCATTAAAGGGTGCTACAACCAACTAAGACCCCTTAGGATGCATTTGGATCCCTTAGGACCTACTATGTATCCTAGGGGGTCATAAGGGGTTGTAGGATCCATTAATGAGTACTAAGGGTGTTTATGATCCCTTAGGACTCATTAATGGATCATACAACCCACTATGATCCCTTAATAAATATTAGGACCACTTAGGATCCATTATTTATCCTAAGGAGTCATAAGGGGTTGTAGCACCCATTATGACCCGTTACTACTCATTAATGGGTCTTATGACCCCTTAAGGTCCCTTCAGACCTACTATGTATCCTAAGGGGTCATAAGCTACTGAAGAACCCATTAATGAGTACTAAGGGTTTTTAACACCCTTAGTACTCATTAATGGGTGCTACAACCCCTTATGACCCCTTAGGATACATATCAGGTCGTGAGGGGTCCTAATGCATCTTAAGGGGATGTAGGAACCACCATGTATCCTAAGGGATCATAAGGGGTTGTAACACACATTAATGATTCCTAAGACCCTTTATGACCCCTTAAGACTCATTAGTGGATCGTAGGACCCATTATGACCCATTATGACTCATAGGACCTATTTTGGTTCCACAACACATGCCCCATTTTGGCCAGTTGGCCTAATGGGGACCCCCCTTTTTTTGGGTCTTTCAGCCTTTTTGTCAATTTGATTAGGCATCTGGTAAGTCAGGTTGTGGGCCCATGTGCTCCCAATAGTTGGATGTCGGTTGAGTAAACTTTTGGTATTTTTTCCCCCTCTTTTTTTCCCCTTTTTTGGGTTTATTTTTGTTTGTGTGTTTGTTTTTCATATGCGAGTCTAAAAAAGATGCAGTGAAGGGGTTTTATTCTTTTTCAGTTGGGTTTTAGTTAGAACTGAGAATATCGATGTGGCATATTATGAATTGATGAGTTAGAGAAATTCTTCGATAGGATTGACTTGCAGGTGTATGAAAATGAGAACAACAAAAGTTTATATTCTACCAATAACATTGTTCAATAATTCATGGTAATTGTGACTATGGTGAACAGAAAAGATGATTTGTGATAGATGTTTTAGTTCAAGGAAAATATGAAGCAAATCATTGGTGGCATTGAATAAATGCAGAAGTTTGAAGCACGCCTTTCCAGGTTTAGGAAGAGGCAACAAGGGAACTTAAACTTTATGGAGTTAATCAATTTTGATTAAGTCCAAGAAGTTTCAAAAAGATTCCACAAAGCTCATCCCATGATCATGCCAATGGACTTAGCCATTTTTCAGTAATGAGATTTTCATAATTTTGGAGTTATGGAGTTACGGAGATGCCCACAACCATGAAAATCCTAAATAAAGTCATTTTGGACTTATCCATTTTTCAGTGATGAAGGTTCAAAGTTCAAAAGGTTTAGGTTTTGGAGGTTCAGAGTTCAGAGTTTGGAGGTTCAAAGGTTTGAAGTTCAGAGTTTGGAGGTTCAAAGGTTTGGAGTTCGGAGTTTGAAGGTTTAGAGTTTGGAGTTTAGAGTTAGAAGGTTCAAAGGTTCAGAGTTTGGAGTTCAAAGGTTCATAGGTTCAGAGTTCGGATTTTAGAGGTTGAAAGGTTTAGAGTTTAGAGTTCAGAGTTTGGAGGTTCAAAGGTTCAAAGTTCAGAGTTAGGAGGATCAAAGGTTTAAATTTTGGAGTTCAGAGGTTCAAAGATTTAGATTTCAAAGGTTCAGAGGTCAGATTTTAGAGGTTCAAAGGTTCGGAGTCTAGAGTTTGGAGGTTCAAAGGTTCAAAGTTCAGTGTTAGGAGGTTCAAAGATTTAGAGTTCGGAGTTTTTGAGGTGTCCACAACCCTAAAATTCCTAAACCAAGTCATTTTTGGACTTAGCCATTTTTTAGTCATGGGATTTTTGGAGTTTTAGATGTCCACAATTTTTTGGAGTTTTGGAGGTCCACAACTCTGAAAATCCAAAGTCACCGAACTCCAAACTTAGTCATTTTTTAGCATGGCATTTTTCAGAGGTCCACAACTTTGAGATTCGTAGGCACACGTTTTCCAATCTTGTTTTTCACAAAACATATTTTTGGGGGTAGATTGCATGCAGACTGTAGTTCTTTTTTGCATTCCAAGGGGTCTTCTATCAATCACATATCAGAAGAGAAGTTGGATCTATGCATTTTTGGCATGAACATCAAAGAGAAGATCAAACTGAGCGCAATAAGAAGAAAAAATGGTGGAACTACAGTTTCATTTCCTTCATTTTAGGGGTTGATTCCGATATGATTTTTCATGTATTTAATATATACATGGATGGAAATCCATGAAAAAATTTTATAAATAAATTTAGGATTAGTTTTTCAATGTTAAACTCTAGATTTGATTTGTTTTCACCATGTTTGTTGTAGAGAAAACCCTAGCTATGGGTTTTTGATGTCTAAGTTGAAGCACTATATATTTCATTATAGAGATATATTAAAGGTGGAATTTTTTATGCGATAAAGATATATGTTGTTGGTGCTTCATTCATGGTGTGATTCTTCTAGTATCAATGTGAAATTGATGAATGTGTGCATGCTTGTTCATCCATTTTAGAGAGCCAACTGTGTTTATTGTGTATGAATCTGCGATCAATTAAATTGGAGTTTGTTGTTGTTAATTCATCTTTCTATGATGAATGATTGGAAAGATTTGTTCTATTATTTTAAAGATAAATTTTTCTCGTGTGTGCGTACATCTAGTAGCTTCATGATCTGATAGATATTGGAAAATCTTGCATCTGGGTAAAAGTTTCTACAAAATATTGCATCTCCTAAACATGGAGTTGTAATCTGGTCTGATTCATGTTTTGTGGGTTTTCATCTTTTCATAATTTAATTTGAAAGTGTGATTCAGTGATGGTTTATGTCCATTAGATTTTATTTTAGTAAATTTTCTTATGATTCTCTCTACTCAAATATTTTGATCTTTTTTGAAAAATTGGTTAAAATGGGTAACCATTGTAGGATATTAAAGTTATATTTGCATTATTAGGGAATTGCATACATCGATAAATTGAGAAAATACAAAAAAGGTACTAAATTTTGTTTTATAGCCTGACTTTTGAAACATACCAGCAAAGGCCTCCTTGTGAATATTCATATTTATCTTCAACTTATTTTACCAAGCGGTTGTACCACGACCATGAAGAACCTTGGGAGTAAACTCATTATTCTTTCAAGAGAGGAATTTGGATCTCGAATTCCTAGCAATTGACTTGTGTAAAAATAATGCTCAACAAAAGTGGCACTAGAAGGAGGGGCGAATTGAAATTCATTCTTGGAACAACTTAAAAAATTAGAGCATAGGTGATATGAAAACCCTCCATCATCATGCCAACCAAAGTGGCACTAGAAGGAGGGAAAATCAAAAGCTTTCATGGTTACATGCACACTTGAATGGGTTGGATCTTGAGGAGATCTAGCTTTAATGGGTAGTCATTTGTGTATACCAAGAGTTCTCCATGAGCTTCCTTTACATTCACACAATAGGATTCCTTTGTTCTTCCCCAATAATAGACAAAATGTTATGAGTCAGGTAAGGATTTGCAAGGATCAAATGCTTTTTATTAAAATTGAACACGAAGAGGTTGTTTCCAATCTATTTGTCAGGATGTTTCAAGGTGTATCACTTAAATGGTATGTGAGACTTCCATCCAATTCAATTTTCTCATGGGTTGAACTAGAAAATCTATTTTTAATTCAATTTGATCCCAATGTGAGTGCACAAGATTCTTTATTCTATTTTTTTGCTATGAGAAGGACACCTCAAGAGTCTATTTCCCAATTTAATCATCAATTTATTCTCATGTATCAAAGGATTAAAGATTCAAGAAGGGTGGTGCATGATTCAATCTTAAAAGAACATTATTTATGGTGTTTTTATGTCTCATTTGTAAGCATAATTAGCTCTTTTGGTGAGATTTATACCTTGCATGATGCATTCAACAAGGATCTATTTATGGAATAATGTGGATGTGATATTACAAATGGTAAAAATAATCCAAATAGAATTTTCAATATGAAATTGATTGAATGTTGTCAATCATTGCATCCCTATGTCAATCTAGTCAACACATCAAATCAATTGCAATCATCTCATGCAACCAATTACTGTGGATGCTTAAAAATGGTTCGAGCCTACTAGTCTACGTGTTTTAACATTTTTGGCATTACAATTGAAACATTTTTTTACAATCTACTTATTCCTCTATGTTGCACATATGGTCTTTATTATATGACAACATTTTGTCTTTTGTCGATAATTGAATATTGGAAATTGCTCAATTATTTGCTAATATTTCTGTTCTCTTGGCTGAATTGATAATTTCGTAATTGATTTTGATCAATCCTAGATCATCCTAAACTGATCTTATTCAATACTAAACAATCCTAAACCATTTTAAAACATCCTAAATTAATTCAAATCTATCCTATTCTCTTCCAAATCATTTCATAATCATTTTGTACTCATTCCAATTATTTTGGAGCATTGTCCAAGATCATCAATGCCTATTAAATCACTATCTAAATCAATCAAATCCACTCAATATTGTCATATATTCAATCTCATCATTCTAGGGGCATTGTCCAAGTTCATCAATGTTATCGTTATCAAACTATCATCATCAGTTCAATAGTATTGTCTAAGTTCATCAATGCTATTGCAGATCATCATTATCTTAGGAACATTGTCCAAGTTCATCAATGTCTCCTTATTCATTATAAATCCTATGGTATCATCAAATTTCATTGATTCTATTTAATCATTTTCAAATATCATTATTTGAGCGCATTGTCAAAGTTCATCAATGCCTCAAAACTATCATTATCCTTATTGATATCATCAAAACCAATTCAATTATGTATTAATGCCTTCAATTTGACCAATGATTCACTAATTTTCTCTCTTGGGATGAATAACCCATAGTTTATCCCTATCTCCTAATCGAATAAATAAATTGACTTTATTTATTCCCTTTTCCCTAATGTCTCCCTAAATTAATTAATTTCTCATCTTTTGAACTATGGGATTTTCCTAATTCCTAATTTGAGGGAATAATGAGTTTTTAAATTCAAAAAATTGAATTCTTACACTCCCTCCTTTAATTGTGCTTCATCTCCTATTAATTAGATCCATGAGCTCTTCCACCTTTCCCTATCCATTTCCCCTAATTGTGCTTCTAATTCCCTATTAATTTGCTTCCATCCTTCTTCTTTCATTTTCCCCCTTTTATGCATTGATTTATGCATACTAATTTGTGCACTCATTTTTTCATGATTATGAAAATCTTTCATTTTGTGCATTCCATTACTAACTCTGCAAAATGGTCTCTCACCTCTATAAATTGAGTTCTTTTTGTCTTTCTTTGGTTAACCACATTCCTAGTATTATCATTATCACTATATTTCTTTCAACTTGTAAGTGCATTGTGTTATTGGAAAAGAGAAACATCAAATCGATTCAATGGAGAAGAAAGGATAACATGGAAGCTACATTTGAAGGGGGTTTTTTGAGTATTTTTATGCTTTATCTTTATACTCTTATTTCAAATAGCTTTTATGATAGATTAGATGGGTTTGCATATTGTTTAGGGTTTTGTGGTTACTCTAGATATGCATTCTAAGCCTTTTTATGGTCTTATATTTTGTGAACCCAACATAAAACATGCCTAAATGATTGAATTTTGTGTTTTTGTGCATTTTTCAGGGTCTTGGAAGAGTTCTGTGCACTTGGTTAGCAGTCCTGTGCAGTTGGTTAAAGTCTTGCGCAATTGGTTAAAGACCTGCGTGGTTGGTTGTAACTCTTGCACAGTTGGCACCCAGACTTGTGCAATTGGCTTATTTTTTACACACTTGGTTGAACTTTCTACGTACTTTTTCAACTAGGATGGGTTTTTAGGGTTTAGGATAAGTATGTTCAAGTTTAGGAAGCATTTTTGCATTCTATGCTTTCTATTCTCAATTTTGTTAGTTACAAGGCTAAAATGAATCCTAAACAATGTAGATGAACCCTAACTCAGCTAATGAACCTCATATTTCAATTTGGAATATTAAAATAAACTCTCACATTTTATTTGGGCTCTTAAAACAAACTTCACCTAGTTTAGAGTTCAATGCAATCAAGGTTCTTTCAATTTCAATCAAACTCACAATCTAGCCTAAGTAGGGGTTGTAATTGATTCCATTGTGCAAAATAATTTTTTTTGAGTTGATGAGAACATTAAAATTAACATTCACACATGGTTTGGGAATCTAAAAATAACATCCAACTAGTTTAGGATCAAATGCAGATCTCATGTTTAAGGTGTTTCCATATCAATTCAATATGCACATAGGCTAATTAGGGGTTTCAAAATTGGTTTCAATATTTCCTAATCATTCCCAAATGGCCTAAAGTGACCCCTAATTTCATTTTTTTAGTTTTCAATGATTTCTATGGTCAAAAGTGTGTTTTTGTGCAAGTTCTTGGTGTGTTTTTAGCTTCTGATCAGAAGTTGTGTAGTTGGTTAGGTGTCATGTGGATTTGGGCAGGAGCTGCACACTTGGGGGTCTGATATTGCACACCTGGTTGTCTGATCTTGCACACTTGGTTTTATGATCCCACACAATTGGTCAAATGAGTGTTTTTCATGCTATATTTTGACTTTCTTTATTCCTAAACCTGTTTCTGCACTTGATATGTTGGATTTTTGTGCTACTAATGATCTATGCAACATTTTGGCAATCGTGGGAGGAAGAATAAATAATAAAATACTAATTATTTTTATGTAGGATTCTTGTCAAAGACCTTGTGTGTCTTCTAAAACTTTCATGTTTGCTTTTAATAGTTAGAAAACACTTTAGATTTGGTGCTTAAAAAGAATCACTTTGCTTATGTGTTTGAAGTGTCTTCTAGTTTAGTAATCCAAAAGAATTACATGAATGTATCCTCTCACCTTGCATTTGTAGATCTTGGGTGAAAGATAAATTCATACAAATATTTTAGCGTGGATACCTCCCAAGATCTTTAATAGATCTGATGAGAGGGATTTCCCAACCTATAATATGCTAAAGCCAAGCCCTTCTAAAATGGTATATGGGTGGTCCCACAATAGTGTGTCCCACTTTTTTGAACATCCTGATTTTTGCTGAAATTGCACATTTTTAAGAAAATATGATGTTTAAGCCTTGAGAGGTCCCATTTGAACGAGTAAATTCAAAATGGATAGATAAAATCCTCTTGGATCAAAATCCCTTTGGTATAATCCCTCTACTCCTCACTCACACCTATAATCGAGTCTCCTTTGAACCCATCAAAATGCTGACAAAAAATTGCCTTGACATTAAATTTTTGTGGGATCAAATAAATTCATTTGAAAAACCCAAATACAAGATGATAGTACTCCGAGAAAGCTTTCCAATGATTATGAGTTATATATATTGAGTTTATTGAGACTTTTCTTTTTAAGTTTTACTAAACATAGGTTGTCTGACCATTTAGCGACTTCTCTGTTCGATGCTTCTAGAAAAATAGTAAATTAGGGGAACAAAATTATGAAAAATATCTAGGAAATAGGTATTTATGTTACCTTTCTATCAAAAAAGGAATAAATGAATTTCGATATATAGAGATAGAGTTAGAGCGATCAAAGTGAACTTATGTCCAAATTATAATTAATATCACTTCATAACTCAATAAACTATTAAATATTCAACCAAAATGAATGAAACCAAATGGATTCCCTAGATATTTGTGTTACAAACCTAAATTCAAAATAATTACATTCTTATTAGTTTTATAAAAAAAGTTATGTTGATCAAAGAGAGTGTCACTCCTGAAAAATCCTGATTTTTTACAAAAATAATTTTTGAAGAAGGAAAAATGGATACAAATAAATTCCAAATTTTTTAAAAAAAATATATTTATAAACTAGAAAAAAAATGCTAAAAGTCACTAGTTTACATCATCTTCAAATTCTTAATGGTTTTATGACAATAGATGTCCGAAAGCAAAGTTTTTTTTCAGAATGTTCATTTCAATGTCAAAGTTGGCCAAAAAGTGGGACATAGTTTTATGAGATCACCCATATAAAAAATGTCACTATGATTAGTGTAACATTGAACAGGTGTTGATTTCTCTATGTCGACAGAAGAGCTCCCCCAATTCCCTTGTGTTACATAAAAACCTATAGAATGCAACTTATGTAGGCTAGGAGACCTCCTTAATGGAGCTAATATGCTGCATGCATAGCCACCTGAATGGATGCCCTGACTAAAAAACTTTTTGTAGTAACCAAAAAACCCTTTATCTGCTGGTGTGGAATGTCCAAGACTGATTAATACATCCCAAATTTTCATGGCTCTTAGTAGAGACAATAGTCCCTTGGGAAGTGATTACCCTTGGGATTCAAAGCTTGGTGTGCCTGAGAAGTGAGTGCACTCTAAGGAGGAGATCGTGCCTCCAAGATTCTAAGTTGTCCAATATGAGTAGGTGTGGCTGAACTTCAATTCAAGTGGGAATTCAACAAATATTTCCCTGGCCTACCTAGGTTGTGGTGTGTTTTTTTTTTACAACATTCATTCACCATGATGTGTCTTGCATGAGTGTTTCAAACCTTAATAAAAAGTAAAAATCTTAAGAACACTCTTCTTAAAAAAAACTTTTCTAGGTCATCCTCGAAACGTTAAAATGGTCACAAACATCTTGTCTTAAATCTTTGGGTAAACATATGGAACCTTAAAAAATTTCACTTGGAACCTTTGGGAATTCTTTATAGTCTTCATCTTGTATATTCATGTCATAATCCCTTTGTATTTTCATTTCAAAAACTTCTTTCACTTTATCCATTGTCATAATCCTCATTATAGTCCATCCTGCACAAGTTCTCATTATAGCTCATCTTAGATCCCCTCCAAAAGCTTTGCAGAAAAATCCTAGAGAGCATCCAAATCATAAAAACTTTCTTTATAATTTTGAAAATATGATCTTAACTTGGTCCCTTTGTTCCTAAATTGAATCCCCCTTATCAATTGGTCACATTCCACCTTTGTCATGATGGATTTGACATAGTGCTTTTTATCAAAATTTTCCCTTGTCCCGTTGATCCCCTTTTTCAAGTCAAGTTCCTCATTCAACCTCATAAGGTTATGCTCTTAGATTTTCCTCCTTTCCAAATATTTTTCCCAAAGTCAAAAAAAATACCAAAAAATAATTGGATAAGCCTTAGATTGCATTTTTTCATAAGCTCCTTGCATTCCTAAAAGTTGCATTTTCATTCCAAAATCCAAAAATCCAAAAAAATCTTATACTTTCATATAGTCATCATGTCAGTCTTCACAAGGTCTCAAACATCCAAAAGTTAATAGAATCCCTATCTACCTATGTTTACAACACAACCAGAATCTCAACCACCTTTCGATCCAAGACAAGGTGTGACATTTCAAAACCAAAGTGATCTAATCAACTTGAAATCCATGGAAGAAGTGCATCAAACATTTCATGACTCAAGACATGTTACATTCTCACAAGGACATACAACCACGTAGAATTTACCTAACATAACACAAAGCAATGACCTATGCAACATGGGGTATCCTTCAAATACTTACCCAAGTTTTGGCACAATTCAGCGGGGACCCCCACCAAACTTTGAACCAATTTTCATACCTATGCCACCTGGCCATGGTAGTGTTCCCCCTACACCTCAAAAGGAACACCAACAAACTTTTGAATTTAATCAACCCCAACCAAACTATTTACATGAATAACCCATGCCAAATATGGATTTTGGATCTCATCAACCTCCTTTACCATTGCAAGATAATCAAGATCTTGGAAATACCTGAAGAGTCTCCTCAGATTCAAAGAATCACATGAGACATACGTTTCATTCAAATATTTACCTAGAAATGAGATTGATGAAGCCATAAAAGACAAAAAAGTTCAGAAGACATTAGAGTATCTCATGACTCAAGATCCAAAATGATATATCAAAGTAATACAATAGGAAAATCCTCAATTACTCTTGGAATATCAAAATCCCACACAATATACTTTGGAAGAGAACCAAGCCCTGGTGATTTGGGATAAAGAAAAAGGGAAATAAGCCTTCCATGAGTCAACTATGATGGTAACACAAAATAGACAATGAAATGATTTAACTGTCAAAATTCCTCCAAAGGAACAATATGTGCCATTAAATAATCCTTTGTTTCAAGAAATATTACCACCTCCTTCAGAGATAGTAGATACTACAAAATCCTCCAAGATATATCCTCAAAGGATATTGAGGCTTGATTTTAAGAATCACCCGCCCATTACTCAATACAATGAACCAAAAGATACATCCACATTCCCTTGGGGAATGCAACTTGTACCCTCTTTTGAAGAAAACCAACAAAGTGCTCCTCCTTTGGTAACACATGCAACAATCCAAGGTAGTACTTTAAGTGCAACAACATCCAAAAGACCACTCAACAAACCACCAAGGGTATCCATGATAGATACATCTTCTGTGACCACTACAGTTATGCCAAGTGCATCATTTGAACCAAAGAATAAGAGCATTATTGACATTTCACCAATTCCACCTAAGGTGACTCAACAAACTCATGTGGCACAACAAGCTCAACAACACATGTGGCACAACAAGCTCAACAAACACATGTAACACAACAATCACAACAAGACCAAATGGCTCAATAAGAAAAAACCATCAATGTAGCACAACAAGTGAAACAACCATATGTAAGGCAAGTAAATATGATGTCTCAAGGGAAAATATGAAAACATAAGACTCCAAGTCTTGGTAATATACTTGCACCACTTAGATTTCAAAAAGATCATAACATGCAACAACAAATAATATAGGTGGGTCAAAAATCTTATCCTATCACACAACATGTGCAAGGCCCAAAGGTGCAACAAGTGCACCCACAACAATACTAGCATCCAAATGTTCAACAACAAAAACAACATTTCCAAAAACAAAAATATATTCCACACTGACAACAATATGTTAAGCGACAACAAAATATTACACAACAAGCACAACATGTAGTGTAACCTCAACAACAAAAGTATGCACCAATGTATCAACAAAAAATTTCTCAACAAAACTATGTTCCACAAGGTCAACAATATGGATTTCCACCAACAACCCAACAACAAGTGGAAGATCCTCAATAATATTTGAGACAAAAATGGCACCACTTCAATAAATCTCATTTGAATCGTCAGAATCAGATACTCCTGAATATAATCAGTGCTTGATCACTCATAAATGAATAAATCATTATGATATGCATGATAAAGCTATAAACTCTTCACATAATGATGAAATGATTCAACAAATCCAACATTTACATAAATAACTTAACAACTTACAATTCAAGGACAAGAAGACAATTTATACAAAATGAGATCTATATCCTAATCCTTTCGATGAAAGCATATATATGCCTCCTTTTCCAAAGAACTTTGAGGTACCAAAATTTGAAAAGTTCAAAGGGAAAGGTAATCCAATTGATCATATTAGACAAATTTATACTTCTTGCATCGAATTTAACCATGATGACACATATCTCATGAGACTCTTCCCTAGAAGTATTGGGGGACAAGCAATGGAATGGTATTTACCAGGCAATATAAGATCATGGAAAGAATTGGTAGATAAATTCATCTCCCACTTTGCATTTAATATATCAAGAGAGGTTATGTTGACTGACTTATGCACAACTAAACAAAAGGTTGGAGAATATTTTATGACTTTCCTATTATGATGGAGAAATTTGGTTAGTCAATGTCCCTTTGATGTTCCAAAAGAACAAAAGATATGTTTACTTATTACAAATATTGTAATAGAGATGATGTATGAGCTAAAGATGAAATTCCCAAGCACTATTCAAAAACTCATGAACAAGGGAATTGATATTGAAGATTCTCTTATTCAAAAAGGAGTCCTTAAGATCAACAAAGAGCATAATAATGTGAGCACTCAAGGTGAAAAGAATAAATTCTAGTCTCAGAATAAAAATATCATGAATGATGGCATTGTCTATGTATGGACAGTCAACACAACACAATAAAAAGTCATTCTCAAAGGGACTAATATTACGAGTATGCAAATAGTAACTCAAACACCACCTCCAATGCAACCTTGGGCACATGCAACTAATAATACACAACAAAATTGGCAACTTTGACCACCAAGAAATAGAGATGGACCTCCGAGATAGTTCACACCATTGGTTGAACCACTTCATTCTATGTTACAACAATTGCTTTAAAACAATTATATTCAGGTACCTAAGATCATAAATGAACCAACGACAAAACCCCCTTGGTGGGATGAAAATAAAATTTGTGATTATCATCGGTCCAAAGGACATAAAACCAACTCCTGTTTTCAGTTGAAGCATGTAGTGCAAGATCTCATTGACCAAGGCAGAATTTAAGTGGAACCCATTGTAGGTTCTCCCAATATGGATCACACCATTTTTACTAATCCCTTATTAGATCATGATAAGGGAAATGCATCTACTTCAAATTCAAATTCAAAGACCAATGTCAATTATACCTAAAATATCCATGACTATACCATAAATTTCTTTTTTGCGCTAGATGCACATGTCCAATTTTACTATCAGAGATGATATTGCTCAATGTGTAGTCACCACTCATCTTACCAATATTATTGTGCCTGGAACACCATCTAGACCTAAAGTATCTTCTGATTATAATCTTGTCAATCAACTTGGTAAAACCCCAGCCCTGATCTCTATCCTTGATTTCTTGCGTACATCGCCCAGCACAAAGAAATCCTTGACAAGGCCTTGAAAGAGTCTACTATCCCTACTAAAATTGATACTGACCAATTCTAGGCCATGATAGGGAACTTCTCTGCATCCCAACATGTTACCTTTTCAAAAGATGATGTCCCATAGGATAGAATTGGTCATAACGATCCCCTGCACCTTGAAGTTTTTGTCCATAATTATAAAGTCAGACGAGTCATTATAGACAGTGGAGCATGGCTTAAAATTTGTACCCTGAAGGTTTTCCTTGGTCTTAGCTATAATGAAAGTGATATTGATCCATCCAGGAAAATCACAATAAAAGCATATTATGACATTGAACTTCCTTCCAAAGGAGTCATTATATTGCCCATAAGAATTGGTCCAACTATTGAGAATACATTGCTACATGTCTTAGACCTTGACCTCCCCTACAACATTATTTTGGGCTTCTCTTGGATCCATGTCATGAGGGAAGTTCCATCCACATATCACCACTATCTAAATTTTTCCACAATGGATCTAAAATCACTATTCCAGGTGATCCTAATCCTTTCCAATTTTGTGCTAATTTGAGATAAAGTCCCACACAACAAGTACCTACAAACAGTGAAGCCACATCAACCAATTTTTGCAAATATGCCAATGCATCCACTCTCACTAAGATGGTTATTTACGAAAGATGAAAATTGAAGATAAAGGTTGCAGAAAGTATACAATGGATCAAGCATTTCACATTGGGAAGATTCATCTCAACCCAAAGTCATATGGAAAGCCATGATTGTTGCAACAATAACCACCAAAGACCCCCCTTCAATTTATGCCCTCAACCACATTCACTAGTTGGGGGAAGTTTACTTGAAGAACATGTGTATGATAACGCATCTAGCTAGATTTACAAGGATAAACAAAAACAAGAACAAGAACTCACTGAGAAACTTGTCGAAAGATATGGACCAGGGTTCACAATAATGCAGAGAAAAGGCTATGATGGTTGTTGTGTTCTTGGTGTACAAAAGAAAGGGATTATTGAGCCTATTGTTACAAAAATAAATCCTCCTCATTTGTGAATAAGATTTAAACCATTGTGAATTGGCTCTTCGAGTACTAAAGTGGCCTCGTGTAGAAAAGTGGATGTTTTGAAAGATGACAAGGCATCTAAGGTTCCCCATTCTGAAACTACCAATTCTAATGAGTGGGAATGGACTTCATATTCCTCTAGTCCCTATGAGCTTGACCATGTCTTTCCTAAGTCTGATGACCCACCAATTGAAGATAAACATGTTGATGACACACCCCCTCCAAGAACCTGTCCTGATCCTTGGGCCAATAATTTTTGGGATTCTAGTCTTGAACCTTCTATATAGGAAGCCTCTAAATTTGATGAAACTGATCTTTTTATCTTTTCCCTTACCCCTAGCTTTGAAAAAATTTGCACTACCAATGATGACATCCCATTGGTCTACCTTGACCTTATTTATTGGGATCAACAATGATCACCGAGCTTAGATTGCTTTGAAAATGATGAAGCAATAGAGGAATTCTTTGAGCTCTGAGAAGGCATGACATCCAACAATCATAAAGAAATATTCTCTATTGACCTTGTCGCAACATCATACTTTGGGGATTCAACTCCATCTTCTAGTCACAAAAGTGAAAATGATAAAATTAAAAAATTAAAAAAGGAAAACAATAGGTCTTCTGGTGAATATCAAAAGGTGCCATTAGACCATACAAATGTAAAATTAAAGAACGTATCTGAGGGTGAAAACCTCTTTGAGGCACCCAAGGATGGAATATTGGACATACACCCTCTAAAGGAGATGTTAGCATTGCTAATTTAAATGACCAAGGAAATCAATTGGGGAACACTAAACAACCCAAAAATCATACACTTTGTAGCTTCACTATGACAAGAAGAAAAGGATGAGTTTGTCAGATTCTTGCTAGAAAGATAGATTAATTTTTCCTTGTCCTACACTGATATTCTTGGCCTAGATCTATAATTAGTTCTTCACCACTTTCCTTTGAAGCCAAGTGTGAAACCAGTGAAGCAAAAATGAAGGAAAATGCATCCTCAGGTAGCCCTTTTGGTAAAAGTAGAATTGAAAAAGTTGCTTGATGCTAGTTTCATCAGACCCATATATTATGTAGATTATATTTTCAACCTAGTACCTATCATAAAACATACTGGGGGCATAAGGATATGCACTGATTATTGTGATCTAAATAAAACATGCCCTAAAGATGATTTTCCATTGCCTAATATTGACATCATTGTAGAGATGACTATGGGATATGAGATGCTATCACTGATGGATGGTTTCTCTAGTTACAATCAAATCTACATTGCTCCTGAGGATCAACCAAAGACAACTTTCACATGTCCTTGGGGAACTTACTATTGTACTTCCATGCCCTTTGGCCTCAAGAATGCTGTATCAACATATCAGCAAGCAATGACTACAATCTTTCATGATTTCATGCACATCCTGATGGAAGATTATGTTTATGACCTACTCTACAAGTCTACCACTAGAAAATATCATTTAAGCATTCTAGACAGATTTTTTGAGAGAATGGAAGGATATAAGTTTTGCTTAAATCCCAAAAAGTGTGTTTTTGGAGTTGTTTATGGAAAAATCCTAGGGTATATTATTTCTCAAAGAGGTATTGAAGTGGATCCTGAAAATGTATAAGCTATTTTAGAGATGCCTCCACCTAATACTCCAAAACAGTTGAGAATTCTACAAGGGAAATTGCAGTCTATTCGACGTATCATTGCACAACTCACAGAAAAGTGGCAGTCTTTCCAAACTTTTTTTTTCATAAAGGTGACCTTTAACTAGAATGAAAAATGTGAGTAGTCTTTCCAACAATTGAAAGAGTATCTGCTAAATCCTCCAATCTTGATGCCTCCCATCCCAGGAAAGCCATTCATCTTATATATTTCTGCTACAGAAACTGTACTAGGGTCTCTTCTAGCACAAAATGATAAAAAAGGAAGTGAAAGAGCTATCTATTATATAAGGAGAACACTAGTAGGATATGAATTGAATTATTCACTTATTGAACAAGCTTGTCTTGCTATGGTTTTTGTAACACAAAAAATAAGATATTATATGCTACATCAGAAAACTATGCTCCTATCCTAGATTAACCCATTGAATTATCTTGTAAGCAAAGTATCTCTCACATGTCGCCTACCCAAATGGGTGATGCTCCTGAGTGAATTTGAAATTGAGTATGTAGACCAAAAATCACTTAAAGGCCAGGTGATAGCATATCACCTTGCAGAAGTGCTAGTTCCAGATGATCACCCATTGCTCTCAGAATTTCCTGATAAGTTTATTTTCACATTCACAAAATCTAATGAATGGAAACTATATTTTGTTGTCTCACACACTAGACATGGATCAAGAGAAGGCATCATGTTTGTCACTCCACAAGGCGATGTAATACCAAAATCATATTGTAATATGGAAAATGTAAGATATAAAATGTAATGTGTATAATAATGAGGATTTGAAATGTGTGAATGTTGATATGATGATGAATGTAATTAGATATATGGGGGAGGTAAGATTCTTCTTTTAGCCCCAAATTCACAAAGGAAAGATCCAAGTTGATTAAGAAAAAGAAATGGTCAACACACAAATGAATCAATCGATTGGAAATAAGAAGAAAGAGGAAAACCTTATATTCCCATTTTAATAGATTTGAATTGATTAAGACATTAATTGAAATGAATAGAAGACAAGTACTAACCTCAAAATATAGAAGATCTAGAAAAGCCTATTTTCTTGTGTCTGTACTAAGTTTTGGGAAATTCTACGATCAGATTTGGAACAGAAACACAGTGACGAAGAAAAAATAGAAATATTTTCCTTTTCTAAGAAAGGTCAACCTTGACCCAAATGTGGGGGTGCAATTTTACCCCAAAATTTTGACCTTGACCTATGCTATTCCAACAAAAATTCAGTTCGCAGATCCTGAATGTTAGCCAAAAAGGGTATCTGCATATGCTCTGTAATTTTTTTTACTATACATGTACCTACAAGAAAAATGATTTTTTTTTATTGGGGGGAGTGGGTTTCTTTGTTCAAACCCCGGTTTTGGAATTAACCTTAAAATATAATTGAAATTGCAGAGATAAACAAAGTAAATGAACAAATTCACCTTGATTTTATAGAAACCCCTATGGAGGATTCAAATCCTTGGATCCACAAGTATGGATGCTCCAAATGAATGTAGAATGTAGGATTTAGGATGTCTCAAATAAATTGCCTTTAGATCTTCAACACCAATCTTAAATGGATCTTGGAATAGGAAGAAGCTTGCATGGATGTGGATGGAGAAATCTTCAACAAGAGGGATCCATAGAGCTTTGAATCCTTTAATGGATATCATTGATTAATTGAATTCTTGGATTCTTGAAGACTTGAGTGTTTGAATGTGTATATGATCGCTTCAATGTTCTTTCGTGTGTATTTCTTAGTCGCAATTGCCTCTTAGAGAAACATGAGAGGAGAAGGCTTCCTTATATACAAATCTAGGGAATAATCTTCTAGAGAGGCATACATAGGAGAATTAAATTCCAATTAGGCTTATACCCATAGAAGTGGACCTATATTAAATATAATTTTATGATTCGTTACTTCAGAGACCAAAACAACTAACCTTGAAGCAGGAATTAAATCTTTCCAAAGCCTGACATCAGGAAACCTTGGAAACCTAAAATTTGGACCTTTGGTCAAGGTCAAGGTTCACCTTGACCTAGGTTAGGGTCGAGGTCAAGGTCAAACTTGACCCAAAATTTTGACCTTGACCGTGAGGTCAAGAACCTTAAATTTGTAGAGCACGATGCCAGAAACAGGCCAAAGAGAAGTGGAAAAAGGGATAGAACGGGGGAAAATCTAGATCCAAGTCAAAGAACCATTCAAGGTGTTTGACATGACCCCAAACCACTTACTTGAAGGGACAAACCAGTCCAAAATGGAAGTGCTTCCATTTTATGATGATACATTTAGCCCCCACTTTAGTAAGAGTATGGACTAGATGAAAACTCTTGGTAAAGGAGATCATAAAGAAATGATGATCTTATTGAAATCAAAGGGAAAAAGCAATCTTAAGCCTCAGGGACTCAAGTATTTTTCAACCCCAAGATTACAATAAGAGAGACATCACCAGTCAAACAAAAATAGAGAGGGTGTGATTAATTACCTCACCCAATGAGAACTTATGTTCCATTGTGAATCACACAAGGAAATAGTGCAACTGGAAAGATGGAGTTGAACCACCTAGTGAATGTGGCTACTCACTAGTCAATCCATCAAGGATTTATCCTTAGGAATATTCTATTCCAAAAGAGCAAAGTCAAAACTAGAGAGATCCAGTCTTAAGGACACATTGCGTCCTTAAGGGATCAAAACATTGTAAATTCAAACTAGAGGGATCAAGAGATCCTATAAGGTAAAAATACATGCTTTAAGGATTAGTTTCTAATCCATAAAGGTAGAAAAAATTTATAAGTTAAATTTTGAAAATATTTTGAAAGTGTGTCTGTGGAAAAATTGAGTAGATCATATGCCCCCACGTTAAAGTCATTGCTAACACTTTAACATGAGCAATGGCTTTAACAAAAACATAAACAACTCCACTAATTATGTTTCCACTATGAGATGCCCCTAAGAAAAGACAAATAAAGGGAAATACCACATAAAAATACATAGAACACATAAGGGATCTACCTACCGTGGGGTCAGTATGATCATAAGATAATATATTTATATAAGATATTATTGCAAAAGAATTGACATCATTCCCCAAAGATAGTAGAACTACAATAAAAATGGAGGAAAGAAAACAAAAGAGTTACAAAGAAGAGTCTTTTTAGACCACAACATGGAGACCAAAAATAATAAGTGCTACGATGTCACAAATCCAAGTGGACTACACAAGGAAAACATTGACGAACAATAGAACAGGTACAACATAACATGAAATGACATATAGAAGAATAGGGATACATATAGAGGAATAGTACAATAGGTTTGATTCCTTTATCACCTTGCACAAACAAAGTAACAAGGGTTGTATAAAATAATCTAACAAACATTTATCAAACACATCACAAGAGAAGCACAATACAATAGGCAAACACATAAAAGGCCCCCATGGAGGACAAGCCAATCAAGCGCATTGCCTACTCTCCTCATCTTAGTCTATATCATTTAGGGAAGGTGGGAAACTCGAAAGAGGAACTATATCCAACATAGTAGGAATAATATCCAATTTGAAACAAGGATCCTCTTGAGAATCACGATGTTCGATACTAGGTGTAATTATCAATTGTGTTGAAAGCATATTAGGTAAATCGATAACAATGTCAATAGTTTCATATTCATCATTAGAATAATCAAGAGTATCTTCTTCATCAAGATTAATCATAATAGAATCTAAGATATGAATAGAATCATCATAGTCATTTATCTTAGCATCATTATTAACATTAACTTCTTCCAACATATCAGGCATAGGTTGGTCAAAAGAAGGTAAATAACTTCAAAGAACAAAGGCACGAGCCTTAGCTTGATCCTGACAATTCTTATGAAATTCATTGGAAGATCAATTACATTTTGTCTTGTTTGAAATATGTTGAGAACTAGGAGGAATAATAACTGGTTCCTTCACAAGTTCTATAGGAGGATTAGTAGGATTCTCAGTAGGAAAAAAAGTGATACTAGGATATTGATTAACAAAACTAGAAGTAATCGATAAAGGAGGTATGGAAGGCGTAGGCAAAAGACCATGGTTAATATCCATCTGAGGCATGCTTAACTTAAGAATATTGCGATGTTTATAGGCTTGATATGAGAAAAAAAGGTTATCATGTCAAGAAGAACATGAATTAGGTATTGAAGGCCAAAACAAGTCAAGGGTAGAAAAATCCCTAGGCCTGGAAGGTTGATATAAACTATGATTAATCATTTTCACTTCCTCATCATGAATTAACTTAATGCACTTATGGATGGGAGAAGAAATGACATGCATGGAAGTCAACCAAGGCAAACCAAGATTAACTTGAAACTGATCAGAAGTAGGGATGTAACTAAAAAGGTAGTATCAACAACTTTACCACAAATTTCAACAGGAAAATTAATAGAACCAAATGATGGATAGAGAAAACCATTACAAGTTTGGATCCACACATTAGATGTATCATAATAATCAAGTTGTTAGTTATTCATAAAAAGGTTTTCTTCAGTAATGACATTGAATAAGGAAGTAGGATCAATAAGAAAATCACGCGTAGGTATCCTAGAAATCCTATCATAAATGTAGAGGGCACCATCAGGAGCCTTAGTAGTCTCAGAATCAGCAAAGGTAATAGAGAGTTCCCTAGGTCTTTTATCCTTAGGTTGTTTTGAAGGTTTAAGTTGAGGTTTCGGTTTAGGCTTAGGTTGAGGTGGAATTTGAAGTTGAGGTTGAGATGAAGGAACTTGAACATGAGGTTGAGATTTAGGATGGGGTGGAGATACAGGTTGAGGAAAAAAAAAATTCTCCACATGGTTAACAATATGATTGAGATCATCCATCTTTGAATCATAAATAATATCCATAGAAGACGGCTGAACAATGGTATTAGTATCATGTGAAGGCAAAGGATTCATATAGATTTGGAGGTTTTGATTAGGAGGAGAGACAGATTTGTTCCCAGTTCCATCAAAATTATCAACAGATAAAGCATTAGAATAAATTAAGTCTTGAACCTTATGTTTTAGAGAATAACACTTCTCAGTATCATGTCCATTCTGATGATGGTATTGACAAAAGGCTTTGGGACCAAAGGATTTGGATGCCATCATAGTAGGAAGAAGATGTGGAATATGAAGTAAAGTAATCATATTAGAAGTAAAAAATTTACTAATAATAGAATGTAAATATTTAGAAAGAGGAGTAAACATATGATTCAGACAAAAAGTAGTGCATGCTGAAGTGGCATTATGGGATGCAATGACAACTTTATCAGCAACTGCATTTGCTTGTTTATTTATATTGAAATAATTTATAGGTTTATGAAACTTGTTGGGATTAGGAGAAACATCACTCTTATCAACTAGAACAGGAGCCATTGGAGTGTTTCTCTGAAATTGACTCACTTGTAATTGATAATGATGAAGCACTGCATAAAGTTGTTAAAAAGAGGTAAATTTAGTAAGAAGAATCTTATCTCTAATACCCTTTTTAAAATTTGAAATAAACATATGCTGAATATCAATACCAGGAACATGATAAGAAATTTGAGCATACAAATGCTTAAATCTACCAAAAAATTCAGTTAAATTTTCTTTAATATTCTATTTACAATGCATCAAATCAGTTAAGGACACTTGTAGACCAATATTATTTTGGAACTGTTGGATAAAGGCATTAGAAATTTTTGGAAAGAATAAATAGAATAACGAGGCAAGGAACAATACCATTGCAAGGCCTTCTCACAAAAAGTTTTAGCAAAAAACTTGGCTAAAATCCTATGGTCATGAGCATTGTCACTACAAAAGATTTGAAATGTTTTAACATGAGTGACAAGATCTCCCTTACTATTGTAATTCTCAAGATGGGGAATATCGGCTTACTGAGGGACAGGAGCATGAATAATGTCTAGGGATAAAGGAATAACCATGTCACATGTAGGAATACTAAACTTAGATTGAGTTAAGAATGCAAGTTGTTGTTGTAAAGAGGACACAGTTTGACCCATACTAATGATTGTGGAATCATTAGAAGAAATAGGATGCACAGAAACATTAGGAGCAGTAGGAAAAGTGTAGGAAGCGGAAGGAATGGAAGACACAATCGGTGGAACACTTGGAACCACAGTTGGAAGAGGGTTGGAATAGGTAAAAGGAACACTATGGTAATAATGCTGTGAGGTAGGAAGAGATACCACTAGAACACTCACAGGAAGAGATGGAAGTGGAAGATTTGAAGATAGAGGATTGGAATATGGAAGATATGTAGTCATCAAAGGAGGAGTATAAGTAGGAATTCTAGGTAAAGGAATGGAAGAAGGTTCCACACTAGTGACAGGAGGATTGTATCCTAAATCTTGAGCCTCATGAGCTAAAGGTTAAAAATTTAAATGCACAAGATGAGTAATACCACACAAGAGATTAACACCTTGAACACTATCACAAAGAAATTTCTTAAGATCCTCTATATCTTGGATAGAATCTTGATTATGGTTTTCTTGAATAAGCCAATTTCCCATTTTATCAAGTTCGTTTGAAAGTTTTTGGACTTGTTCAGGAAGAACTCTTAAAGCATCATCCTCATCATGAGATGAGTGAGACAAGTTATGCTCTGCTAAAGGATTGGAATTATGAGTGATAAAATTTTCATCTGGGATCCTACGAAAAAGAGAAGATTCAAGATCAAAGGAACCCATAAGTCTACGACTTCTTCTAACCGGGATATTATAACTAGGACTAGAGGTAGTAAAGCTCATACACCAATGCAATGCAAATGAACTAAACTAAGAAAATGTTAAATGCAAGAACATAAAAGAAGACTAATCTAATATGCATGCAAGATCTAACATGAAATGTAAATCTAACACCAGAAAGAAAGAGTTGTCTATCATAGGTTCACCAAAATGTAATATGGAAAATGTAAGATATAAAATGCAATGTGTATAATAATGAGGATATGAAATGTGTTAATGTTTATATGATGATGAATGTAATTAGATAGATGGGGAAGGTAAGATTCTTCTTTTAGCCCCAAATTCACAAAGGAAAGATCCAAGTTGATTAACCACAAACAATGGTTAATGCATAAATGAATCAATCAATTGAAAATAATAAGAAAGAGGAAAACCTTTTATTCCCATTTTAATATATTTGAATTGATTAAGACCTTAATTGAAATGAATTGAAGACAAGTACTAACCTCAAAATATAGCAGATATGGAAAAGCCTATTTTTTGGTGTATGTACTGAGTTTCAGGAAATCCTATGACCAGATCTGGAACAAAAACACAGAGATGGAGAAAACCCAGAAGTATTTTCCTTTTCTGAGAAATTTTGATCTTGACCCAAATGCGAGGGTGCAATTGTACCCCAAAATGTTGACCTTGACCTGCACTGCTCCGACGGAAATTCTGTTCGCACATCCCAAAAGTTGGCCGAAAAGGGTATCCAAATCTACTCTGTAATTCACTGTCATGTACCTGTACCTACAAGAAAAATGGTTTTGTTTATTGGGGGGAGGGGTTTTCCTTGGTCAAACCCCAGTTTTGGAATTAACCTTAAAATATAATTGAAATTGCAGAGATAAACAAAGTAAATGAACAAATTTACCTTTCTTGTATAGAAACCCTTGTGGAGGATTTGAATCCTTGGATCCACAAGTATGGATGCTCCAAATGAATGTAGAATTTATAATGTAGGATGTAGGATGTCTAAAATCAATTTCCTTTAGATCTTCAACACCAATTTTGAATGAATCTTTGAATAGGAAGAAGATTGCATGGATGTGGATGGAGAAATATTCAATAAGAGGGCTCCATAGAGATTCAAATCCTTCAATGGATACCAATGGATCTCCTTGATGAATTGAATTCTTGAATTCTTGAAGACTTGAGTGCTTGAATATGTAGATGATTGCTTCAATGTTCTTTCATGTGTATGCCTTAGTCTCAATTGCCTCTTAGAGAAAAATGAGAGGAGAAGGCTTCCTTATATACAAATCTAGGTCACAACCTTCTAGAGAGGCCTACATAGGATAATTAAATTCCAATTAGGACTATACACCTAGAAGTGGACCTATATTAAATATAATTTTAAGATTCATTACTTTGGAGACCGAAACAGCCTACCCGGAAGTGGGAATTAAATCTTTCCAAAGCCCAACATCTAGAAACCTTGGAAATCTAAAATTTGGACCCTGGGTAAGGGTCAAGATTGAACCTAACCTAGTTTAGGATCGAGGTCAACCTTGACCTAGGTCAGGGTTAAGGTTGTCCTTGACCCTGACGTCAAGAACCTAAAATTTGCAGAGCAGGATGCTAGAAACAGGACGGAGAGAAGCGAAAAAGGGACAGAACATGGGAAAATCCAAATCCAAGTCAAAGACCCATTCAAGGCATTTGACATGACCCAAAACCACTTACTCAGAGGGATAAACTAGTCCAAAATGGAGGTGCTTCCATTTTCTCACAATACACATACATAATTGCATTTGACTGCATAAACAATGTCGTTGAATATGAAGCCCCAGTCACTGGGATCAAGCTAGCTATTCAATGGAAAATTCAGCATCTTAAAGTGTATGGTGACTCCCAATTAGTCATCTGGAAAGTAACTGATGACTATGAAACAAAAGATGAAAAATTGATACCTTACAAAAAGTTGGCTAATTTTTTAAAGGATCAATTTGTTACAATAAGCTTTTGGAAACTCCCCTGGGTCCACTATAAGTAGGAAGATTCTATGTCTACTATCACCTCAATGATTGACATGCCAAATAATGAAGAATGATGTGAATTTCTCATTGAGCAGTTGTTGCTTCCTACATTTCATATTCTGCAATTTGAGCTCATTTGTGATATTGTTAGTCCCAATTCCCTTTGGTACCAAGATATCTATGATTACCTACATGCCTATATCTTACCTCCTTTCCTATCTAAAAACAAACTTTGAGCCCTTATCCGTTAAGCTGTTGTATGTGTCATCATCAGTGATACCCTTTATAGGAGAGATTTTGACCAAACCCTCCTCAGATAACTTGATTCACGAGAGGTTGAAACTACTTTACGTGAGGTCCATGATAGTATTTTTGGAGGACATTTTAATGGTTTAAGTCTTTCTAAGAATCTAGTAAGAGTTGTATATTACTGGCCCACCATGGAGCAAGATGCACACAAGTTTGCTAAAAAGTGTTATAAATACTAGATCCATGGTAATTTGATTCATGCTTCAGCACAGGATCTACAACCAGTTGTTTCTCCATGGCCCTTTTCTCAATGGGCTTTTGATATTGTAGGAAAGATTGCACCTATGTCTTCTGATGGCCACAAGTATATCATAACTACCACTGAATATTTTACCAAATGGTTGTCCAGGCTATCCCTATGACATATATCACAGACAAAATTTTTTTAAAATTTATTCTTAACTATATCATTTTCCACTATGGAGTTCCTTTGGCTATCATTACTAATCATGGTAGCCCATTTCAAAATAAGGATGTTACAAAGCTTTGTGAAAAGTTTAAAATTCATCATGGCTTTTCCAACATTTACTATCCACAAGGAAATGGTCAAGCTGAGGCATGTAATAAAACAATAATTAAGATCCTTCAAAAGATTGTCAATGATGTTGGCCATGACTAACACCTGCAACTTAATCAAGCTCTTTGGGCCTACAAAACAAGAATTTGCACCCCCACTAGTATCACTCCATACTCTCTTGTCTATGGAATTGAAGTCATATTACCTCTTGAGGTTGAAATTCCATCACTAAGAGTATCTTTGCAAGACATTATTGATGATGAACAATACAAAGTGTCTAGGTTTCATGAGCTTTAAATGGTAGATGAGTGGAGAAAAGCCACCTTGGTCCACCTGCAAGCATATCAAAATGGTCTCAAAAAGAGCTACAACAAGAAAGTCTAAGTCTGCCATTTTGAGATCGGAGATTTGGTCTTGAAAATGAACTACAAAACCCAACCACATAGAGAGAAGCCTAGGAAATTTGAACCAAATGGGGAAGGACCCTATATAGTCACTGAAGTATATAGGTCCATACTATATCAGCTTGCAACACTAGAGGGATAACCATTTTTGAAAGCAGTGAACAACATGAACCTCCATAATTATTATGCATGATACTGAAAAAATACAAAAAAAAACATTGCAAAAAGTTCCTGAAATAATGAAAAAAAAAAATAGAAAAAAGCAAAAAAGAGAAAAAATGGTTGCCTTGATGAAATCCTGGTAAATAGGTGTCTTGGCACACAAAAATAGAAATAAAGAGAAAAATATCATCCACAAGTCAAAACCTAGTAAACATGCACTTTGGGCAAGTACCATGGTGAAAACCTAGCAAACAGGCGCCACACGTAGTAAGTTGTTGCTCCAATGTCTATCATGATTCCTCCTGGTGATATTTTGTCCTTTCCTGATCATATCTTTCACTTGGAGTTGACCCTAGTGCCCCTTTTTGGCCTCTAACTGGTTGATATTCTTTGTCCTTTCCTTGGCACACCCAGTCTGCATGTATCTTTGGGCTCAGTATATAGTATGTATTTTGTCTGAGGGCAAATTGCTGGCAATGCCTGACTTTGAATTTGAATTTGAACTGGGGCAAGACCTTGAACATGGTTGATTCATGAGATTCCTTGCTTATCAAATTGGAGATAACAACTTGTAAATATCTTAATGTCCTAAAAAAACCTTAAAAATCAAAATAAGAAGCTAAAAATCCAAAAAAAATTGCATAATGTCCTAAAAAAATGTTAAAAATTTGTATAATGTCCTGGAAAAGCTAATCACATATGATCCTGAAAAAAGACCTTAAAAATCACATATGATGATGAAACAAATCCCTAAGAAGCATAAAAAAGTCAAGAAAAATTCTAAAAAATCATAAAATGTCCTGAAAAAAATCATCACAAAAAATTCAAATATCTCAAAAAATGTAAAAAATTAAATAGTCTCTTCAAAATATGCAATAAATTTGTACATAATTGTCTTTATTTTGCATAATGATCATCATGTCTATAGATATCAGTGGCAGAATCATCATCATGTTCACAAAATTATGTTCACACAAACATGATCTGACTCATTATGACTCAATAGTCAATCTAGTTGGACCTGTTCGATCTTTCGATCTCAACTATCAACCAATCAACCCATCCAACCTAACAATCAATCATCCAATCGATCAATAAAAAACCAATCTGTCAAACAAAGAACACTTAATGCAATTAACAAAAGATTAGAATGGATGTTGGCTCACATTGTTTTAGTGAGTATTTTATCTTTTACTGATTTTCTTTTGGTCATGTTCCTATGCTACTCGATGATATTATCTGAACTTATGAGAGTGGTCGGGATGGTTCATGATCAGTTTTTGTTTTGTCTTCTGCCTGTTTGATGATCTCATGGAATTTTGGGGCATGTGTACTATATGCTTCAGGATGGAGAAGATCATCCTCTGTCTACATCGTTTTTATTTACATAAAAGGATGACTTTCTCGCTCTGGCTCTTTTTGACACGATGCGCTACATCTAGTTTTGCAATATCAAAATAAGAGCTTATGACATAATTGCACTTATGAAAGCCAAAATATTTCCATCCTACTAACATTTCTTCATCTAATTTCTTCTTTCTACTAACATTTCTTTAGTCATTCCCTGTAGTCACCTTGGTCTAGTACTCTGGTACATAAAAAACATGTGCATCCCGCATACACACATTTATAAAAGAATAAAAATCCAAAGACATGTGAATCCTGCATCTATTCTTATAAATAAAAAACACAAAAATACATTTTCATTTTGCATTCATTCATTTCAAAAAGCTGCAAAAATTTCAAAAAAAAATGCATTCATACATGTATATACTGCATCAAAAATAAATACATCACAATATCTAAGCATCATCATATAACTAAAAAGTAAAATCATGTGTATAAGCATCCATTATGTACATAGGAAGAATCATCATAAAGTAGCTGCATATCATATATATCTCAAAAAATGTCAGAGTACAAAATCAAGGTGTATGTATACAATGAGGCCTACAGGCTCATAATCTATAGTATATCTATCAAAAATGTCCCTCTGCTAGAGAGAGTCTTATGTTAGCCTCTACTCTCTCGGTCCTCCTAAACTCTATCATTTCTAGAGGATGAAGCTCCTCCTGCCTAATGTCTTGTCTATTCTGATCTAGGTGGCCCCCTCAGTCCTAGCACTCCCCCGCTACTCTATGTCCACCTGCAATGCAACCTTCTAGAAGATGACCTATAGCACGGAGCCCACTGATTTCTTGGCACATCTCTCCTGTACATGTCTCTCTAGTATTGTGACTCTTCCCGATCATCCCCTAACATCTCTATGATCTGGTCTGCACTAGCATCTGTAATGTTGCTAATAAACTGTCGTGACTCCTCCTCTGCCCTTAATGCTCTGGACATAGCTATGACTCAAGAGGTAATCAAACTATCCCTCTCTACTATCAATATATCCACCTGAGATATGAATGATGATCGCTTGGTAACCCATGCTTCCTGGTCTATGTCTCTCTTGAGGACCAATCTGTCTATTTGGCTAGTCAGCTCTGTGATGCACTATCTCTATTGCCTATCTGTCTCATCCCTATCATCGGGTACCTGCATATCATCATCCTATCATGGATCCTCTCTCTCCCAATCTACCTACATAGGCATCATACTGGGATCACTATTAGCATCATCCCCATCCTCACTGCTAGAATCCTTGTTTCTCTCCTCATCCTCCTCATCCTCCTCATCCTCTTCCTTTGTTCTCTCATCCCTAGGAACCTACAATCTTGGTACTGGTACTACCTGATCTATCACAAGTTTAGGTCTATGCTACAAAAACCATCTGTTATGCTCATTTTCATCCCTACATCAGTGATGTCTACACCTGATCCCCACTTCCTAGGCTGCAACTTCTTAAACTTTGCATAAGCTACCTATGGCCTGAGTAGTTCACCCCATGATCTAACCGTGCCTCTCGATTGCACAAACACTACCATGCCTGTCCACACTCACTGTCTCTCTCCAAACTACCTACACACTCTCTCTAGCAGCTACATCTTGATAACCACATGTCCTATGATAGTCTACCCAATGAGATACCTCTCATGCCTGTAATAGGATAAATTATCTTTGTCATCATCCCATCTGAGGTAGTCCCTATATGGTTTCCATGTAAAATCTCTGAGTGTATCCATATCATGTTTGAAGTATAGTGCATATCCTAGTGGATCCTGTGCAAGTGATCCATGATAGAAATACACATATGACATATTATCCAACAAAATCCTCTTTGTAATAGGTTGGAAGATATCTGTATGCTCGTAAGCCCAAACCTATACCAATGTGATCACGCTGCTGACCGATAAACCTCCTATATAGGCTAACTGATAGAGTTGGTAATAGGTCATTGCTAGCATGCATGGACCCCATGTGAACACTATCCCATCCATAATCATGTGCTCTAGTCTCTCCCCTAGCCAATAGGGAAGCCATTTCCTTGTCTATCTGATACTCGTAACCCTACAATCATGCAGCATATGACTACAACAAGTCTGTCATGCTATCTGGCCACAGTCTCCCATCTATCTCATAATCCCTAATGTCTAGATCCTTGTCATCATTGTCAAACAACTAATGTAGTGCCAACCTCCCTATTATAGGGTCATACTCTACAAGATCTCCATGTATTGGTATCATGAGGATGAGCCATATATCCTCCAAAGTCATTGTCACCTCTCCGGTCGGTAATTGGAACAAAGTCATCTCCGAGTGCCATCACTCTGACAATGTTGTGATCAATCCTTGGTTTTCCCTAATATTTTCCATATATTTGATGTAATATAGTCCTAATGAGGCTATGATATGCCTTCCTTGCTTGCTCAACCTATGACATGTGTCAATACACATCGGTCTAGACTCATGTGTCTACAGAATTACCAGCTCCTCTTGTGATTACCATGCAACTTTGGTCAACTTTTCTATACTTTTTATTACTTTTTCACCAACTCTAGCCATGCTTGGCCAACTTGTATCTATTTCTGACCTTATCCTATGGTTTTGACCTATTTAGGAACATTTGGGAATGTTTAGGACCCCCCAGACCCCGTCTACCCCAATTTGTAGTTTACCTCAACTGCGTAGTTTGGCTAACCAAGTGCGTAGGTTGTGTAGTTGGGTATGTGTATTGTGTATTTGGTCATGCCAAGAGTGGTTACTGCACTAATGTGAATTTTTTTGGCACTTAGCATGTGTGAGCATCCAAACCCCCTTTTTTCCACCTTTTGACCCTACGTTTTGGCCCTAACTTCCTATAAATGCGTTAAGAACATCAAAATTATTAGTAATAACTGAGCCGGTGGGGGGGGGTGGGTGAATTAGTGGCCTCAAAAATATTCCAATTAATGAACCCAAAAAATTAGTACCATAATATTAAGCCTGTAGTTATCTTCAGTCCTATAAGATGAATGCCTTCAAATATACTTATTAAATAACTACTGCTTGGAGTGCTTTGTTAAACCTTATTTTGTATGTTTATGAATAACTGTCTTTCAATTTACCAAAAAATAGTAAATTACTTAGAGTATACCGATCAATCCAGATTAGCTATGTGTAATGAAAAACACTAAAGTAATGACTCATAAACACATTGACATGTGGATTTTTAATGTGGAAACCCTGTTAAGGGAAAAACCACTTGGGGCCGGTAACCCAAAAATTTCACTCTTCTGAAGTGAGCTTGGTGAAGAGAAAACCATGTTAAAGGTTACAAACACATTGTTAGGTGTAGCCTTGTTAGAGTATTTAAAAGATTAGTTTGTCACTTGATATCGAGAATTTCTATTCTACCTTCCTTGTCCAAACTCTTATGGTTTTTCAAATGGTATCTGGCATCTAATGCTATCTTCATGATCAAACTTTTGATACTCCTTGGGATGTATCTAAATATAGAAAGGATCTTTAAATCCTTCTCGATAAAGAGACTTTTTGAATAAATGATTAAACTGAGACAGTATGATCTTTTTACATATACAACTTATACTTGCAGATTTTGAGTTCTATTGTAAGCTCATTAAACCAATCTGATCAATATATCTTTTCAATACCTTTGCTCCACTTTTGTTCTGCTCAGTGATGCTATGCTCTATTTCTCAATGTCTACAGAAATATTTAGCTATTTCCTCATCTTGATTGATCAGGACTATATGAAGTTGTTCTTCATCAGTTTCTCTTCAGCACCCTCTTTTTCATTCACTCCCCTTAATTCGTCATGAATTAAGTTATCTCTTTATAGACATGATATCACCATTTTTAGGTTCTTGATTTTCTTGATCTTGGTGTGATCCACAATCTTAGCTAATCTAATTTAAAGCAAAAATCTTGTTTCATCTCACAGATATATTCTTTCCAACTGGACAAAACAACTTTAAATACTTTACTTATCTCTAGCTTTTTCTTGTCGATGAAAACAATGATAACTACCAGTTAAGTCTATATTTAGCTCTGCCAGCTAGATATTTTGTCATTTTTGAAGTCTAGTTAAATTTGGTGTTTTAACTCTTTGATAGCTTCAGTCAACACTCTATTTCTCCTCGGGATTCTCTATCGAGGTTGTTTATCCTTCGGGTTACACTGTGATTCTTCTCATCGGTAATTCTTATCAAGTTTCTTGTTTGGGCATCACTGTGGCTTAAATTTCATTGATCTCTGTTCTCTGTCTGTTAGGTTCCACTAGCCATCGGTGTTTGAAGTCACATAGTGAATTCTTGTCTTTTATGCATTATTGAAATCATAATATTTATCTCTCTAATTCTTCAAAGTCTTTGAGACTTTGATTATAACCAATTAGATTATATCAATTTGACATCAATGACAATACAATCCATTAACTAATTTAATTTTTTGCATTATCTTTCTGCATTTTGGTGATCAACTTAACATCTTCAAACATTCAATCAGTTACATGCCATCACAAAATGACTAAGAGCACATATTTACTCACCTCTGGTCCTACACCCACTAGCTTTTGGTAGCTGTGCAGTCGTTCCCTGTGCTGATTCCTTACTAGCACTCGATCCATTCTCCTATCTCCAAAGCTTAAATTCTTCCAAAAGTAAGAGTTAAAATTACCTCAAAAACCTGCTCCAAGCCTTTTTATATCCTTTTAGCTTCCTAGATGGACCTGTAACCCTTTCCTTTTGTGTTAGTCACGATGCCTTTTGCGCTATGAGCCTCACAATTTTTGTGTTTGACCTCTGATTTTTGATTTGTTCATTGTTGTGGATCTGTCATGTCATTATCGACAAATTAACCTATCACTTGCATTTTTTGGTCGATTTATTGAGGGACAAACTATGTATCCCATTATCACTATGGCATTTTTTAATGTGATTTTATTCAAAATTCTTTGACACAACACTCACAATCACATTGTATCAAAGAGGGGCAAAATGTAGATGCTAAAAAATGGTTCGAACCTGCTAGTCTACATGTTGTAACATTTTGGCATTACAATTGAAATATTGTTTTGCAATCTAATTATTTCTCTATGTTGTGCATATGGTCTTTATTATATGACAACATTTTGTCTTTCGTCGATAATTAAATATTGCAAATTATTCAATTATTTGCTAATATTTTTTTTCTCTTAGCTGAATTGATCATTTCCTAATCGATTCCGATCAATCCTAGATGATCCTAAACAATCCTAAACCATATCACAACATCCTAAATAAATTCAAATCTATCCTATTCTCTTCCCAATAATTTTAGAATCATTTTGGACTCATTCCAAATATTCTAGGGCATTGTCCAAGATCATCGATGCCTATTAAATCACTGTCTAAATCAATCAAATCATTTTCAAATCTGGTCAATCTTGTGATAAATTCAATCTCATCATTCTAGGGGCATTTTCCAAGCTCATCAATGTTATCATTACCAACCTATCATCATTAATTCATTAGTATTATTTAAGTTCATCAATTCTATTACAGATCATCATTATCTTGGGAACATTGTCTAGGTTCATTAATGTCTCCTTATTCATTATCAATCCTATGGTTATTAGAATAACTGAGAGGGGGGGGGGGGGGCAGGGGGTTGAATTAGTTAGCTCCCAATTATCCTATAGTCCCAAATTCCTCCAAATGTATATAAAAACAAATTCAAACATATAATTCAACTCAGTGAAATGTATTTTGTAATCTCAAACTTTATTCAATAGTGTTTACCGAGTATCAATAAATTAATATTATGATTACCGATCTAGGTCAATAAAGTAAAGTGTAAAGTAAAATAACAATCCACAACATTCATGCACATTGACACATAGATTTTTAACATGGAAAACCTGCTAAGGGAAAAACCTTCTGGGACCGATAACCCAAAATATTTTCTCTTTTGAAGTGAGCTCGACGAAGAGCCAACCTTGTTAAAGGTTACAATTTACACTGTTAAATGTGACCTGGTTAGAGGATTTAAAACTAATAGTTCTCTCTTGACCATGCATTCATTATGGGGTCAAAAAAAAATCTCTCAACATTCATTAGAATTTCATAATAAAGAATTTCACAGTCCTACTCGGTTAAGAGATTTATCTTTAATAATGGTTAAACTGATATAGTAATGATCTGATTGAAATACAACTCTATTTTTGAAAATTTTCAGATCTATGCTAAGTACATAATACCTCTGATTAATTTTTTCACTTTATTTCATTTCATACTTCATACTTGTTCTGCTCGATAATGCTCTTTCCTTTGTTTGCTTGGTTATGTCTGCAGAAAATGCTTGGTTCTATCTTTAACTAGTTTGATCAGTAATGCATAAAATTCACATGTGCACATCATAGCATCATATAATTCATAATGAATCTCTTGTTTCTTATATAAACATCATGTCTCATTGAATTTCCATCCTTTATATTTTTCCACTTAATCTCCATCGCCGATTTTCCCACTTAAACCCATCCTCGACAGTTGTGTTAAAAACACATTTCAATCTTTGTCGTCTGATCTTCATTGAATTTTCATAGCCGTTTGATCAAATAACAATATTTATCTTTTACCTCAAAATCATTAATTTCTAGCTCAACATACTATTCGGCCTTGGTTTAATTAAATTGCTAGGTCAATAGTTGTGTTGACAATCCCTTGCTCAGTTATCACTGTGCTCAGTATACACTGTGCTTTGCTCGGTGTTCACTGTCTATCGGTATATACAGAAATCTTCATTTACTGACCACATAAAATTTGTTTGTCAAAATATTCAATCCATAAAAATTTTTTTCCACCATAATGATACTCAAATAAGTTGACATCAATGACAATACATTAACTGATAATGTTTATCATCACATCTACAACTCAGTTGACTATCAACAAATGACTTCAAACATACAATCAGTTGTAGTTCATCAATGGTGTCATCAAAGTTCATTAATGTTATTTAATCATTTTCAAATATTATTATTTGAGTGCATTTTTAAAGTTTATCAATACCTCGGAACTATCATAATCCTTATCGATATCATCAAAACCAATTCAATTGCGTATTAATGTCTTCAATTTCATCAATGATTCACTAATTTTCTCTCTTGGGATGAATAACCTGTATTTTATCCCTATGTCCTAATCAAATAAATAAAATTGACTTTATTTATTCCCTTTTCCCTAATCTCTACCTAAATTAATTAATTTCTCATCTTTTGAATTATGGGATTTTCCTAATTCCTAAATTCCTAATTTGAGGGAATAATGAGTTTTTAAATTCAAAAAATTGAACTCTTACACTCCCTCCTTTAATTGTGCTTCATCTCCTATTAATTATCTTCATAAGGTCTTTCACCTTTCCCTATCCATTTCCCCCTTATTGTTCTTCTAATTCCCTATTAATTTGCTTCCATCCTTCTTCTTTCATTTTCCCTCTTTTATGCATACTAATTTGTGCGCTCAATTTGTCATGATTATGATAATCTACCATTTTGTGCATTCAATTACTATTTCTACAAATTGGTCTCTCATCTCTATAAATTGAGATCTTTTTGTCTTCCTTTAGTTAACCACATTCCTAGTATTCTCATTATCACTATATTTCTTTCAACATGTAAGTGCATTATGTCATTGGAAAAGAGAAACATCAAATCAATTCAATAGAGACGAAAGGAGAACATGGAAGCTACATTTGAAGACGGGTTTTGAGTGATTTTATGCTTTGTCTTTATACTCTCATTTCAAATGGATTTTATGATAAATTAGATGGGTTTTCATATTGTTTAGGGTTTTTTGGTTTCTCTAGATATGCATTCTAAGCCCTTTTTTGGTATTACAATTACATCTTACTTGATCTCCAAATTATGAAATCGACCAATAGAAAGAATCAGATTAATAATTTTCAAGATCAGAATTGGTGGCAAAATGCCCATGCTACAAACTTGGATGCAATTATTTTACCTCCCAATGATTCTCTTTTGACTATATTATCGTATTCTTGTTATACTCCAGTGATCAATGCATCAAATTGTGATGATATTTCAAATGGAAAGCTTGTTGGTTAGTCATATGAGTATGATAATTTTTGCCATAATGAACATGAAATGTGTCTAAAAGATGATTTCAATCAAGAACTCAAGATACCCAATGATTTTCTACAAAAATCAATCATGAAGTATTGACAAATGATGGAAAAATCCAAGAGGATGAGACATATTCAGTGCTTCCCTAGAAATATGGCCACGAAGGATCAACAAGCATATAATCTTTGTCATCTTCATGAGGTAATTCTAATGAATCTTTTGAGATTGACCAAGTTTCACATAATAAAGATGGAGATACTCATAATATATTGTGGATGGATATTCCAATTCATAAAAGTAGACTAAATGAGAGGTTGCAAGAATTTGGTATTCCTATGTCCATATCATATTTTTCATGGATGGATGGATGGATGTAGGATACACCTCACAAACCAACATTGTGAGGTGGATTTCCTTGCTTTCCTTGGAAAGATGGACTTCTATTTGAAAGGAAAGATTACTATTGAAGAGGTATTAATTCCTATATTAGATCATTGGGATAATCAATCAAGGAAGGAAGATGATGAGTGTGATCAAAATGATGAGACTTTGGAAGATATTTTCTTGCGTGATGAGGAATTTAAAGTGGTCATCATACAAAAGAATGATGGTGAGACAATTTAAAATGATGCAGAGAACGAAATTATAGACACATTCATAGACATTTTCATGATAAGTGAAAAATAAGAAGTCTATTCTCATGAAATCATGAGTGATGATGCCATTTATTGTTTGAATGCTATTCATGATGAAAAATCAAATGGAGGAGATATAAGAGGTTCAAAAGGATGATCGAAGGGTTTTGTCAGACTCTGCAAAACTCACACATGGTAAACAATATGGAATGAGGGTGTGTTTTCATAACTCTATTGTTACTGATCTAATGTATTTGACTGATGATGATTTGAAAGAATGTGATGGAGATAACAAATCATTCTAGGAGGTAGATGATTATCAAGACTTAAAAATCAACAAAAAGGGTGACTCTTTATCTCTATCGGTAGATGAGGTAGACAAATTTCTTTATTTGGTATCATGTTTGAGTAAAGAAATGTCAAGTTGTGGGTATTTTATGAACATATCAGACCTTGTTGTACCCAATTCATGTAGACTTCATCCATTTGATTTGCATCCAGAAGTAAGTTGTCTTGACTTCTTTCTATCTTGGGAGATTTCCTTAGAAGGTAAGGACAATTTTAAACATGTCTCTTTACAGCTTGAGGGAGACAATGATTTTATTGATGATACTAATGATTCTTACAATTTAAATGGAATTTTTATGGTTGAATTTGTAATTCCTAATGGGGTTAAATGTGATGATTTATTATTTAGGACTAATTATGATTATAGAAAGGATCATAGTCTTGATTCTTTTCCTTTCGAAGCTTGTTGTAATGACAGGTATAGTACATAACCAATGCCTATTTATTCTTATGTTTTGCATGTACTTGATGAGGATGGAGTCCATTGTACCTCTAGAAGAAGAAATATTGTTGTGTGAGTATACACCCATTGTTGGTAACTCATTGAACCAGGTTGTATATTTCTATTATCCCTTTCAATTAAACAATTTTCAATTTAAGTACAATGCTAAGGGTAATGAAACAGGTTTGTGGATTAAACATGATGATGAAGAGTTTCCACACCTTGTGATGTTGTATGATTCATATCCATATTTGAAAAAAACTTGTCTAAATTTTATTTTTCTAAGTACAAAGATGAGTTTGCATTCCTTAGAACTCTACAAGATGCATTATTGCTACTACATGTAGAGAAAAATCAATTAATCAGAAACCCATATGAATTTTGTTCTAAGTCTTTTATATATAATTTATCTTCAGTTTTGATTAGGTATGTGTTAGTTAGTTTTTCCTTTGTGTTTTAGTAGGTAGTTTTGTTTCTTATTTCTTGTTTTGTCAGTAAAGTTGTCTTTGTTCCTTTTGGCTTGATTGTTTTTCTTCTTTTTGTTTGTCAGTTTTGGGGTAAGTGCATTTTTTCGGGGCTATTCCTGACAAGTGGTCCATCCCAAATGGTCCTCAATGAGAGGTAGAGGTATTTCTTAGTCAAAATTTCCAAACAGATGTATCTTGCAAGAAGATATACTTAGGGATCAGAAATGGTGATACCTTTTAATGAAAATCAAGGTGATGTTCAATGTTGATCATCCTAAATCATAGAATATATTAAATTACAACACTAGAAATGTTGGTTTCTTGGGAAGTTGTTACTTAGATCCAACACCAACATGTTGATGTGGGTACCCACCAGTCCCATAACCCTTCTCCATCTGTAACCTGACTAAAAGAAAGAGTAAGGAAAGAGATGATAAAAAGGAGAAGAATGTGAAAGAAAAATGAAGCATTCAAAGCAATGGTGGCTGCGGTGATCATAATCTTATACCAAGGTAGCACATTCTAAGTGCTGCCTAGGTTTATCAAAAACAATAAAATGAAGGTAGTCAAGAAGTAGCATACTCAAAGAACAAGTGGCCCAAACTGGTCACTACTCAAGAAAGAAGAAATAATTCCAAAGAGAGAATCCTCCAAATACCTCAGCTTCAAATATTTTCACAAGAAAGAGAAGGATGACTCTAGTAATCTCTATCGAGGCTATGGAAAATCGACTGACAGTAGAGAAAGGTTACATTGGGACTCAGGGGAAAAAATTTTAGGGCTATGGATGCCTGACTGGTAGTAGAGCTCTTCTCGAGAATCCCTTGTCAATATTGTGAAGGTTGGCTTTGGTTGATATTTGTCTAAGTTATCTTCATAAAAAGGTCAAATTAATGAACAAACAAGTACACACACTAGAAGAAATGACACGCGACTTCAATTTTGAGAGTTGGTGAAAGAACATTTCAACTGATGGTTCTTATGTTTGGTTTATTACAAGACAGGTTTGTAGAAGTTGTTTGCTGATAAAGAAATGCCTTGGTCATTTCTCCTTTTGTCTAGGCTATTTATTGTTTCCACAACACATGCCCCATTTTGGCCACTTGGCCTAATGGGGACCCCTTTTTTTTGGGTCTTCCAGCCTTTGGATTGATTTTATTAGGCATTTGGTGAGTCATATTTTGGGCCCATGTGCTCCCGATAGTTGGATGTTTGTTTAGTCAACTTTTGGTGTTTTTTCCCCCTCTTTTTTTTCCCCTTTTTTTGGCTTCATTTATGTATGTGTTTGTTTATTATAGCGAGTTTGAAAGATGCAGTGAAGGGATTTTCTTAGGATTTTGTAGGGTTTTAGTCAGAACTGAGAATCTTGATGTGGTATATTATGAACCTGTGAGTTAGAGAAATTCCTTGATAGGATTAGTTTGAAGTTGTATGAACACAAGAACAACAAAAATTTATATTCTACCAAGAACATTGTTCAACAATTCATGGGAATTGTGTCTGAGGTGAATGCAACATATGATTTGCAACAGATGTTTTAGTTCTAGGAAAATATGAAGTAAATCATGGATGAAATTGAATAAGTTCAAAAGTTTGAAGCACACCTTTCCAGGTTTACGAAGAGGCAAGAAGGGAATTCAAACTTTATGGAGTTACTCAATTTTGATGAAGTCCAAGAAGTTTCAAAGATATTCCACAAACCTAATCCTAGGATCCTTCCAGTGGACTTAGCCATGTTTTAGTTATGATATTTTCAGAGTTATGGAGTTTCGAAGATGCCCACAACCTTGAAAATCCTAAATCAAGTCATTTTGGACTTAGCCATTTTTCAGTGATGAAGGTTCAAAGTTCAAAAGGTTCAAGTTTTGGAGGTTCAAATGTTCTAAGTTTTGATTTTGGAGGTTTAAAGGTTCGGATTTTAGAGTTTGGAGTTCAAAGGTTCAAAGGTTTGGAGTTTGAAGGTTCAAAGGTTTAGAGTTCAAAGTTTGGAATTTGAAGGTTCAAAGGTTCAAAGTTTGGAGTTTGGAGGTTGAAAGGTTCAGAGTTCAAAGGTTGGAGGTTCAAAGGTTCAGAGTTCAGAGTTTGGAGGTTCAAAGGTTCAAAGTTTGGAGTTTAGAGGTTTAGAGTTTGGAGTTCAAAGGTTCAAAGGTTCAGAGTTTAGAGGTTCAAAGTTTCAGAGTTTGGGGTTTGGAGGTTCAGAGTTCAGAGTTTGGAGGTTCAAAGGTTCGGAGTTCAGAGTTAAGAGTTTCAAAGGTTCAGAGTTTCAGAGTTTTGGAGGTGTCCATAACCCTGAAATTCCTAAACCAAGTCATTTTTGGGCTTAGCCACTTTTTAGTCATGGAATTTTTAGAGTTTTGGATGTCCACAAATTTTTAGAGTTTTAGAGGTCTACAACTCCAAAAATCAAAAGTCACCGAACTCCAAACTTAGACATTTTTCAGCATGGCATTTTTCGGAGGTCCACAACTCCGAAATTCCTAGGCACATGTTTTTCAATTGCATTTTTTTTAGTTTAGATAATTTTGGGGGTGGAATTCATGTAGACTGGAGTTCATTTTTGCATGTCAAGGGGTCTTCTATTAATTTCATATCAGAAGAGCAGTTTGATCCATGCATTTTGGGCATAAACATCAAAGAGAAAATCAAATCAAGTGCAAGAAGAAGAAATGGTGGAAATGCAATTTGATTTCCTTCATTTTAGGGGATTATTCCAGTCCTATTTTGCATGTATTTAATGTATACATGGATGGAAATCAATGCAAACTTGTTATAAATCAGTTTAGGAGTAGTTTTGCATTGTTTTTTACTAAGGTAACTACAATGTTTTGAAGGGGCCCTGAACCCTTTACAATACAAGGCTGAGATAAAGCATTAAAGCACCAACAAAAAAAAATACTGCCAGTCTAATCAACAGTAACAAAACAGAGGCTCAACCCCAGAACATAAAAAGAAAAAATAACCAAAAAAATACGGAGATGAAATAGGAATCTAGCTAGTAGTCACACACCAAAAAAACCTTCAAGCATCATAGACATGCCAACATCTTCAGATACTCTTTCGACTCGTCCAGCTGATCCTACATGTTTAGGTTTGACTCCTTCAAGGTTGTAAGGTCTTTGGTATGGGGAGTTGGTTTCTTTTTTGTGCTTAATATTGTCCTACTCCCCAGGCCCATAGTCTAAATTTCCTAACTCCCACCTTCATCATCAATGTTGATGGATTTTTTGTTAGTGTTATTCCCCTCCAACATAGCATACAAGGATTTGATATTCTCAATAGCAGGTTTCATGCCCATGTTATTCATAGTTAGAAGCTTCCTAAGCATAATGTCATTGTTGCTAAATTTTTCCATAATTAGGGATATCTTGCTATCAATGGCATTATTAATCTTGTCTTCCAACCAATTAGTGTTCTCAATTACCTTGTCATAAACATTATCAACTTTTTTATACATAGAAGCGTCATTCCTAATTTTATCAACTATTTCCTCCAACATATCATTCCTTGCATCCACAACTCTATATTTGATGCACAGGTCTTGGATGTCATGGAATGCCCACTTATCAATGTTAAGCACCAGATGGCCTTATTTCTTGTAGCTTGAAGGACGCTCATGTTTTTTACCCTTTTAGTATTCAAATCTTGCTCACAAATGGCTTCCTCCACATTTTTTAGGGATTGCTGATTCTCCTCCCTTTCCGCATTAACCTCCCTAGTCGGGTTGACAAAAGGGTTGGGTTCAACCTTCTGGTTAATAGTATTACTGGGGGAATTTGCATAGTTATTATCATACTCATTGTTCTCATGGGTTTCCTTCTCCTTACCCTCTGCTTCAGTCCTAGTTAACCCTTCATTTTTTGCTTCTTTATCAATTTTTTCCGTTTCCTCATTTTCCTCATTAGTGCCCAAATGGGTTTCCTCAGAATATCTATGAATAATGGTATTTATTGGGTTAATAATCTCATTTGGAATTTCCTTCTCATTATCTTTGACATAATCCCCATCAATGCCTTTTCCTACTTCCAACTTGTTTTGATTTTCCTCAATAGAAGAAATGTTCTTTCCCATATTCTCCATGGTTCTCTGCTCACCTCTTTCCAGATCATCATCCTTGGAATAAACTGAAACATTATAATCATCCAATATCATCCCTTCCACATCATCTAAAATGGACATCTTAACCACATTTTTACTAGAAATACCCTTTTTGGGTTTCTTGCTAGATGACGGGTTTGCCTTGTTATCTGTGCTCACAATCTTCCACTTCTAAGAATCCACACACTTTGGTATCGGCTCCAAAACATGATCACACACATAGTCTGCAATGAGAAGAATGAGACCCTCATGGAGCACCAAAATTTATTAAACTCTATGGTCCATGATGCTCTGGTTAAGGGAGCTCAGGAGGAAGTAGGGGAAGGAAACCATAGCTTCATGGAAGAAATGATTCACAAGCACAAAGTATAATTTATACACTATGGTGAATCTACCGTCTAAGGTAAAATATTCCATGATGACCCTAAGAACTTTATCCCAGATTAGCTTAATATTATTAATGTTAACAAAATCGACATTTCCTTTCACAAGAAGAGCCTTTTCCTCATCAGTCTTGGGAGAATCCTTGTAAGCCTTGTTCCCATTTTTTTATCTTTGGAGAAATTTATGCCCTCAAGAGGTAGACCTATAATTTAAGAAATAATCTCAAGAGTGAGAGGAAAATATTTACCTGCAAGATAAACTTTACCATTCTCCCAACCCACTGCAAACTATCTATTTATCTCTTTGTCATTTCCGTCTAAGGTACTTAGTGACTCTTCCTTTCTTAAGTTTTTTCCAAAATTCCTACTCCTAACTCCATTTACACTCAGTTGGTTCTTCCCTCTTAAGGTCACCTCCCATCTCTTCTTCTTCTTGCATGCAACTATTCTCCAAGGTGTTGTAGCTCTTCTTTCTCTTAGATTAATTTGGCTTTGGACTTCTCTATCTAAATTCTCTATAGCCAAAATAATAAATTTCCAGTTCCAACTTTGTTTGGTTACCCAAAAAGCATGCGTGACAAGATAAGTATTAACTCCGCTGCACACCACTTGCCACTTTAGCTTAAAAGTACTCACTCGAATTCACACCATGTCCTGTCATCATTATAACTAATAAATCCCTCTTTTTGATTGATCTTTTCATGATTAATGAGATTATTAATTTCATCATTAATTTTTTTTTTAGCATTCTGCATGCTGATGACATCAAACTTAACCCCTATGTTGGCCAACCACTCTGCAACCTGGTTAGCTTCGCAATAGTTATGGGTTACATGAAAACTATCAAATTTAGAGGCAATGTTGTTGTTCTTCTCTATAATATGATTAATAGTCCACGAAGGTCTACTTAGGCCTTTGATATTTTTAATAATGTTTAGGGATTCTCCTTCCAGCCATACTTTTTAACACCCCAGCTCATTTTCCAGCATTATATAGTGTTAAGGGAAGCCAAAGCTTCAACTCTATGATTGGACTGAATTCCCAGAGGGACTTCCACCACTCCCACATAGTTACCCCTCCCACCTCTAATAATACCAACTCCTCCAAAAATACAAAGATTTCCTTTTGCGGCCCCATTGAAGTTCACTTTGACCCATTCTTTAGGAGGAGAAGACACCGAGCATTGGCTCTAGGATGAGGAGCAAAAATAGCAGAGGTATTTAATTACCAATTTCTGATATCTTCCAAGTGCTGTGGGGAAGAGATGATCTTAGGATTGTCATTAACCATTAGTTTAAAATTCTCCTCCAGCCCTCTATAGATATGATTTCTAACCACCTCAGGCTTAGAATATTTCTCCCTAAAGACGCTATTGTTTCTTTCTTTCTAGATCCACTAGAAGAAATGGGGGAGAATAAGTTTCCAAAATTATTTGGCTAAGTTATTTGATAATGGGCAGCTCCACTGATTCACCAAGTCTTGCCAAAGAAGAGGAAAAAACCAACAAAGATTCCATTTTCTCAAGATGATCTCCCACACCTTACGAGTGTAGGAACAGTGTATCATTATAAAGTTATAAAATTCAACATCCTCCATGCATAAAAAAACATCTATTCGGAAGTAGAAAATCCCTTTTACTAAGATTATCCAAGGTTAGGGGTTTATTATGAAATAATAGCCAGAAAAAGAAATTGATTTTAGGGATGAGAAATTTATACCAAACTTTCTCACAACTGGGTCTTTCCTCATCCAAAGTCAAAAGGTTAGAAGTCGATGCCACAGTATAAATACCATCCAGGTTAGGTGCCCAAATGACTTCCTGAGGATTGTTCTCATTCACAAACTAGGAATGCAGATCATGCTGGAGGGGAAGGATGCCTCTATAAATATATCCTAGATTAATCCACTTATTATCAATCTAGTATTCCTTAACTTTTTCTCCAATAGTTTGTTTACATATTTCTATGGTATGTTTCTAGTCCTAGTTATTAGAAAGGGGGAAATTTTGAAGCCAACTATCATCCCACAAATCAATTTTCCAACCATCCCCCAGCGTCCACCTCCTTCCCTTCATAATCATCTCTTTTGAGTAGTTTTGCATTGTTAAACTCTAGGTTTAATCTATTTTCATCATGTTTGTTGTAGACAAAACCCTAGCTATGGGTTTCTGATGTCTAAGTTGAAGAACTATATATTTCATTATAGAGATATAATAAAGGTGAAATTTTTGATATGATAAAGATATATGTTGTTGGAACTTCATTCATGGTGTGATTCTTCAACTATCTATACAAAATTGATGAATGTGTGCATGCTTGTTCATCCATTTTAGAGAGCCAACTATGTTTATTATGTATGAATCTACGATCAATTAAATTGGAGTTTGTTGTTGTTAATTCATCTTGCTATGACAAATGATTGGAAAGATTTTTTATATTATTTTAAAGATAAATTTGTCTTGTGTGTGCGTGCACCTGGTAGCTTCATGATCTAATAGATATTGGAAAATATTGCATCTGGGTAAAGTTTCTTTATAAGATATCATCCCCTAAACATGGAATTGTGATCTAGTTTGATGCATGTTTTGTGATTTTCCATCTTTTCATCATTTAATTCACAAGTGTGATTCAACGATGGTTTATGTCTGTTAGATTTTATTTCAGTAAATTTTCTTACGATTCTTGCTACGCAAATCTTTTGATCTTTTTTAGAAAATTGGTTAAAAGAATTAATCATTGTAGGATATTAAAGTTATATTTTCATTATTAGGGAATTGCATACATCAATAAATAAAAAAAATACAAAAGTTACTAAAGTTTGTTTTGCAGTATGAAGTTTGAAATGTACCACCAAAGGCCTCCTTGTGAACATTCATATTTATCTTCAATTGAGTTTACCAAGCGGTTGTACTAAGACCACAAAGAACCTTGGGAGTAACCTCATTATTCTTTCAATAGAGGAATTTTAATCTCAAATTCCTAGCAATTGACTTGTGTAAAAACAACGCTCAATATGACCCATTATGATGCCTTGTGACCCATTATGTATCCTAAGAGTGTTTACGACCGCTTAGGACCCCTTAGGATACATAGTAGGTCCTAAGGGGTCAAAATGTGTCCTATAGGGTCTTATGGGGTTGTAGGACCCATTTGATTCCTAAGACCATGTATGACCCCTTAAGACTCGTAATGGGTCTTAGGACCTCTTAGGACTCCATAGGACCCTTAGGATATGTGATAAGTCCTAATGTATCATAAGGGGTCATAATGGGTCCTAAGTGGTCTAGGACTCATTAAGACCCCTTAAGACACATTAGGTCCTATTAAAACACATTAGGAACTCCTATAATACATTAGGTCACATTAGAATACATTAGGACCCATTAGAACACATTAGGAACCTTATGATACATAATGGGTCTTAAGGCATCCTAATGCATAATTAGTGTCCTAAGGGGTCCTATTTGGGTCCTTATTAGTTCCGATTGGTCCTATGACCCCTTAGGACCTATTAAGACACAATAAGACCCATTACAACACATTAAGACTGATTAGAACACATTAGGGCCCCTAGAACACATTAACTATCATACGTCGCACTAATGGGTCCTGAATGGTCACAATGTATCATAAGGGGTAATAATGATTCCTAAGTGGTATTAGGACCCCTTAGGACACATTAGGATCCCTTAGGACCCATTCCAACCCTTATGATACATAATGTGTCCTAAGGGGTTCTAATCGAGTCTTAATTATTCTTAAGTGGTCATAGGACCCTTAAGTTATATTAGGACACATTAGGACCCATTACACCACATTAAGAACCATTAGAACACATTAGGTCCCATTATATCACATTAGGACCCATTAGGACCCCCTAGAACACATTAACCGCTATACTACACACTAATGGGTCCTAAGTAGTCCTAAAATACCATAACAGGTTAAAATGGGTCCTAAGTGGTCCTAAAACCCATTAGGACCCCTTAGGATGTATTAGGATTTCTTAGGACATATTAGGACACATTAAGGAACATTAGGACCCATTATGATACATTACAACCCCTTTTTTTTATATTTTATATAATTTTTATGTTTGATAGATTAGATTAAATTCTAGAGTTATGTTTCAATTTTATATATGTACATGTTTAATTTAATTAGTTCTTTAGATTATATTATATTAGATTATATATTTCAATTTTGATAGATTAGATTAGATAATTCTTTACATGTACATGTTTGATAGATTAGATTATTTTTTACATGTACATGTTTAATGTATTAGATTAGATTATGTACATGTTTTATAGATTAGATTAGATTATTTTTTAGTTCTTTAAATGTTTCAAGTTTATATATGTACATGTTTAGTTTAATTTAATTTTTAATCAAATATTTAATGCAGGTTGATTTATATGTATGATTATGGATGATTTTGACATTAATGAGTTACTTAATCCTCCCCTAGGACCCAAACCTCCACCTCCACCCTCACCCCCACCTCTATCCCAACGCCCACCCCATCTCCACCTCCACTCGAACCTCAACCACAATCCTAGCCCCAACCTCAACCGCAACCCTAACCACATACATGTTGAGCATTTTTTTTACACAAGGTATAGTTAGGAATAAGTGAGGCAAATTCCCTTCAATAAAGAATAACGAAGTTACTCTCAAGGTTCTCTGTGGTCATGGTACAACCACTTGGAGATCTCAATCAAAGATAAATGAGAATGTTCACAAGGAGGCCTTTATTGATTCAGTTTAAACTTAGGTTGAATCACTGGATCTTCAACAGTTTCTTTTGTATTTTATCTTTTTAATGAATGAAACTCCTATAAATTCAATTTTAAATTGAAATCTAAGATGAATTCTACTTAGCCAATTTTCCAATAATATCAAAAGAGAGAGTAACAAGAGATTTCAAGAAAATTACTAGAAATAAATTTCTAATGGATATCAACCATCAAAGATTCAAATCACATATTAAATTTTAGAGAGAAAAATAAAACCCACAAAACATAAATCAGAGAAACTCACAGTTCATATTTAGTGGATGCAATCATCAATGAAATTTACTAACTGAGTAGTTTTCTCAAAATTCATCAAATCACAAAGACATTCATGTATGCACATGCATGAGACAAATATATCCTCAAGCACAAATAGGAATATCCTCTCCCAACATTTTTCATGACGATTAGATTCAATAATAATCAATACCAATTTAACAATTCATAGGAACAATTATAAAGAAACACAGTTTGTTCTTGAATTTTGAAATAAATTATCAAAACTCACATAGATGGCAGCCAAAACACACCACAAATGTAACACCAATTTTTTTAAAGTTTCTATTGAAAAATATCTGACCCTATTAAATTCTCCAATATGAGTTTATATAGATATTACATCCATAAATTATGAATCCCATAACTAGGGTATCCATCCATGTAAAAATGGTGAAATAAAAATAAATCTCTTGTTTTTATACAAAAAATTACTCCTAAACCTATATTTAATGTAATTGCATGGATTTCCATCCATTATTACATCAAAATTATGCAAAAATGAACTACAAATGGATCCAAATTTATAGGGAAAGACTGCGTTTCCACCATTTTTAGAAAAATGCTGCCATAGATGACTGAAACTTTTATTTTAATGCCTCAAATTAAGGGAAAAAAGTGCCAACGTGTCATGCAACTAATTGAGAGCTCCTTGAAATCCAAAAAACCCATGCCATGCTATCTATAGTCCCAAAATCCTGATTTTCCTTCAAAAACATGATTTCATGCATTTTTGGGGTTGGGAAGACCTCTGAAATTTGGATGCCCACTGCCTTTGAGAATGAATGAAGAAAAACATATCAATTAACATATTTAACCCAAAAATTAGTGTGAATAAATCATGTGTAGATGAGCATGTCAAAACTTTTCAACCACTTCATAAACTTCACCAAAATATGGAAGCTTCATGAACTTTAAATGATATTGCTACCTTTTTTGGAAGGATGAGAGTTGAGAACAAAACCTTTGTATCTCCTATATATTGTTCATAATTTACCTCATGTACTCCTTTACATAGAATATTTGGTGTATATCCTCTTTCGTATTTATTTTTTCTACAATTCTCATGAATTGTTGAACAATGTTCTTCATAGAGTATAACTTCTCTTGATCTTCATCTTGATATATTTGCAATTTGATTCCATCAAAGAAATTATCTCTCTCCTATACCCACAACAAGATGTATTTTCTTATCTTCTCAATCTTTTCAAACCTCTTATGATATTCTTTAATGGAAAAACTGATGGCACTTATCCATGTATCAAACTTGTCTAATTTTGAGCCTTCATATATTTTTACCAAAAATAAAAAACTTTGTCAAACACAATTTTGAATCCCATGCTTTCCGTCTACAAAATATATGAGCTGATTCAATTCTATAACTATTACTCTAAAATACTTCAAATGTTTTTGAATGGTCTCAGTACCAAATCTTTCAAACTCTGCTTTCTAATCCGCACATGCCTTTAAAAAAGAATTAGGAATTTTTGGTGACTCGAGACAACTCATTTTTTGGATACAATGATGCCTTGGGAGTATCTTGGTCAATGGGACCAATTATTTGAGAAATATAGTCCTCAAGGAATTTATTTTGTTGATGTAGACCTTGGATCTCAGTCTTGTCCTCCTCTAAATATTTTAACAATTGGCTAACTCCCATGGATGCCAATGCCTTCCCACCTTCTCTAGTAGGCTTCCCCAAATCTACCTCATCCATAACATAGTCATCTAGAATGGATTCATCTGCATTAACACTTAGAGGAGGTACTTCCACTTGAACCTCCCATTTCCCACTCTTGTCTGTTGTTACATATGACATCCTTTGTATCTTCTAGCTAGGCTCTCCTATATGGAATGCTTGACCCAATTGGGATATGTCAAGATCCTCTATATCTATCTATGTCCTCTCTCTAGGTTGGATTTATATGGCCATCCAAGTGGTCTTAGATGTAGCTATAAGTGGTTCATATGGGGATATATCAATTATGGAACTTCCAACTTTCTCCCTTTCAATTTCCTCTTCTTAATGTCCTTCTTTAATCCAAATAGATCCAGAAGGCCAAAAATTTCACAGTCTTAAAATATTTCAATTCAAAATCATTGTGAAGAGGTTGGAAAAATTAACATGACGCAACTTGAATGGGAAAAAAAGGAGCTCATACACAAAAAGTTATGCGCGATCAAAGTTTTGGTCAAACAAGCAAGATAAGGGGCCAAAAAAAGGAGAAAAGTTGGGCGCTCCAAATTGGTAGAAAATGATGTCAAATCGAAGGTCTCATTGAGATGATTCCAATGACATTTGTTTCATCAAAAACATAATCTGTATGTGCAAGATACAACTAGTCAAAGATACCTAGGAAAAAGGGTTGACTGGTCAAAATAATGATGTCAACAAGTACAATAAGCACTGACATGGCATTTGAGGTATTGAAGTGGAAAAATTTGAAAAAGGTGACATGGCACTGGCTAGCTAGATGTAGAATTTTCTGAGGTGAACCACTAAGGTTATGCCACATGGCACTTGTGTGGACAAATCAGGTGGTTCCACATGGCTTTGGTCAACCGGATAGAGTCAACATTATTTTGACCAAAATAAGGGATGTGAGATTCAAACCCACAACCTCTCCTCGACTAGCTTCCCATGTAACCAATGCACTAAGAAATCTATTTAAAATCTCTTTTTATTTTAAGTTAAATTTTATCATGTGGTCAGCGCAAAGCCTTAATAGTAAAGTGCTCAAGATATAATGCTCAAGGCAACACGCTTGGTTGACACTTATGCTACTGTGATTGTGGGGCTAAAACGAGGGATAATTTAAAGACAAAGAAAGTACAGATAGATCATGCGGTTTGCGTAAATCCTTATGAAGAAGATGTGAAAGATCTACCCTTTGAGGCATTATGCTATACTGCCACATGTCCTATCTAGTTAGTGGGACCTATTGTTTCAAAGCTGAGGGTAAAGGTAATGTATAGTTAAGTTGGTTAAAAAATAATGGACGATGCAAATCCCCAAAAGAAAGATGATCGGTATCTAACCATTAAGGCATTTCACTTGCATGCCACTTGTCCAATCAGATTTTTGAAGCCTAGGTGACTTAAATAAGATCAAAAAATATATTTTAAAGTCTAATAAATTTCAAATCTGGATCATCGATGGAGAATTTCGTGCCAGGCATAGCCATTGGAATGGATTTTCAAAGCGGTGGATTATGTCTTATGCTACAGAGCAATAAATTATGGAATTTGATCTTTTGTGTCATGTATGAACAACTGTTGGACACTGTATGAAGGAAGGTTTGGAAATTCTAAAGACATTTATTGTAGAGTTATCTTTTTAGGGTTTCTGGTTAATTTGTTAATCAATATTTAATCATTTGGTTTATCTTGTTCTATTCTTCACAATCAATGAGGAGTTGTTTTAGAGTTTTATAATAGAGATCAGATTATATTCTTAGGGTCCTGAGATTTTCAAAGAAGGATAGTTGTTTTTTTGCAATTCTTGGGGGTTAAGTCTCCTAGGGTAATTAATGTATGTCAGACATTTCATTCTTTATTCTTGTTGTAGGGAATTGTTCTTTAGTTTCCGAAGGTGGATGGCGGCCAAATCATATTCTTCTCAACAAAATTTTTTAGTCTTTATGACAAAGCTGCTTGGTTGTTGTGATGAATTAATGTTCTCTATCATGTAGTATTTTAATAATTTTTAGCCCTAACCCTAAATGATCTGAATCTTTTTGCAGTCCTTGACCTATAAAAGGACTTCCAAGATCATTTAGTAAAGGCTAGAAAATTTGGGAAGTAACACAAGCATTAAGCTATTTTCTATTTCCAGTGAGTATAGCATATGTATATCTAGACAGCATTATCATAGAATATAAATTTGCAGATCTTTTACATTTTTTGAAGTGGCGTGTGTTTTGAAACATTTTGGAATTGAAGTTGGATTCTTTGTACTTAATACAATATTTCAGATTTAAGACTCTCCATAGTGCTTACCTGTTGAGTTGTGAATCTTTTGATTCATTGCATGGAATTTATCTGTGTATATGTCATTAGTCCTTAGTTTTCATCTAGGCTCAAATCAAATAATGCTTTGGATATGACATAAGTTCTTTGGGTTTGTCTACAGAAGGATCTTATAAGTAGTGTTGGATCTGAATTATCTGTATTTATGGTTTTGAGTCCTTGACAATAGTTAGTTTCTCTATCCTGTATTTGAACTAAAAAAATTTCCCAATGGATAAATAACTAATCAGTAATGAGTATTTTCTACATTGATACATATGTGAATACACGTTATATTCTTCACTTTCAAAAATATCAAAACTATCTTAGTGTTGGAATAGTCCCAAGGGATAACTGAGCGGGGGGGGGGGGGGGGTAANGGGGGGTTAATCAGTTATCAGCTAGTTTAATTCTTTTCTCAATTAATTAAAGAATAACATTAAGCATTTATACATTTAGATAACACAAGATAGAACAATAATTTTTGTTACGGGGAAATGAAATAGGTAAAAACCCCAGTGGGAATTAGCACCCGCAAAGAACTGTACTTGAGTATAATAATCCCTATAAGAAGATCTTATAACCCTGTTAGGAGTTGTTCTTTACAATGTAATAAGTATAGTGACATAGTTAAGGGTCTGACCCTATTAGGATTCTTTTACAAATAACCCTGTTAGGGGTGAGGACTCATTGTCCAAAAGCTTGCTACTAAAATGGTGAAGGCTACAACCTTCAGTAAAATAGATATGCACTATATCTGATAAATGAACTGTTTGAGTAGACCTATTGTCTTGATCAGTTCCAATGTATTGTATGCTTCCACTATTTATTCACATAGATATTTTCTTAATGAATGAAATGTCTTTACTGTCCCAAAACAACTGACATTCTATTATGTTCTTTTTCTGTCTCTTTTCTTATCATTCACACTTAGCATTTAAAAAATGAACTGCTATAAGTATCCTTTCCAAAATATGTGATCTTTTTCGGCTTTAAGAATCCCTTAAATACATTTTTAATCGGCCAAACCAACCGCGCATCATAATTAGAACCGTGCAACTCAAACTAGATAGACGCATCACTTCACATAGTCAGCTCCACCAAAATTGCCCAAAAGTCATGCTTCAGATAAAACATGATTAGCACCTTTGGTTAATAGTCTTTAACTCATAAATAAACATTATTATGAACATGCATATCACATAGATAGGCACAACTGAAGAATCAATGAAATTACTGTTGACTTCCTGAAAACTGTCTTCTGTAACTGAATGTGGTAAACAGTGTAACATAAATCAACTGTTACTGAACATCTGAATCTACATGTATTTACATGGTGTAGTAACTATGTCTACAACATAAAAACAACCACGCAAGGCTTCCACATGTCCATACTAAAAATGGATTACAGTTCACTACTATATACTATATGTTGTCATCAATGACAAACATACAATCAACTATTTGCACAGAAGAAAATCTCCAACAATCTCCCCCTTTGACATTGATGGCAACATATGATATTAAAAACACCATCAACTCAAAGTGTCTTCCTTCTTTTTACAATCTTCTCAATATCCTCATCAAAATTTCCTCTTCACTGCTGCTGTACTTCTAACTGTGTTTTTATTTTCATGACTATATACTCCCCCAAAGTATATGCTCCTTCTTACTATATACTCCCCCTTTGACATCAATGGAAAAGGGTGCCAAATACTATTAAGCATAGGTATTACTCTAGAAGTAGAGTAGTCAACCATTCATCAGTCACCAAGGACTGATGTTCTTGCTGCAAATTCTAATTAGACTCAGAAAAGGGAATTACTCCCAGCTTCTCTCTGAGATACTCAAAAGTATCTTTTGATAAAGGCTTTGTAAAAATATCTTCTAATTGTTCTTTAGTGCTTACATAATCCAAATTTACTTCTTTGTCTACAACTTTTTCTCTTAGAAAATGATATTTGATATCAATGTGTTTTGTCTTTGCATGCATCATAGGGTTATTTGACATATTTATAGTGCTAGTGTTATCAAAATGAATAACAGTAGGATAATCAATCTGAATACCAAAGTATTTAATCATCTGTTTGATCCAAACAATTGTAGAACAATTCAATGCTGCTGCTACATATTCTTCCTCAGCTGTTGACTGAGAAATACAATTCCACTTCTTTCTTGTCAAAGTGACCAATCTGTCTCCAAGGAATACTGCTCCTCCTGAGGTGCTCTTTCTATCATCAACACAACCTTCCCAATCAGCATCAGTATACACATGAAGTTGTACATTCTCTGAGTTAGGATACCATAAACCATAGTCTATAGTTCCCTTTAAGTATCTGAATATTCTTTTTATTTCCATTAAGTGGTTTTATATAGGTTTAGCTACAAGTATTTCAACAATGCCAACTGCATTAGAAATATCAGGTCTAGATTTAGTGAGATATATGAGTTTTCCAATCATAGACTTGTATAGTATCTTGTCAACTACTATGGAATCATCATCTTTATGGGGGTGCTTATTGGCTTGAAATATTACATCTTGAAAGTCTTCAATATATCCTTCACATACTTACACTGATTTATAAATATGCCTTTGTCAGTTTGTTTTACATTCAATCCCAAAAAATATTTTATAGGTCCAATCATGCTCATTTCAAACTCAGTCTGCATCTCTTTGGTGAATTCTACGCTAATCTTGTCATTACCTCCAAAGATAATGTCATCAACAAAGATAGCAATAATTAGTAGTCCATCAGGTGTCTCTCTTATGAATAAGTTGCAATCTGTTGCTCCCTTTTTGAATCCAATCTTGGTTAAGTAGCCATCAAGTCTCTCATACCATGCTCTTGGGGCCTGTTTAAGTCCATAAAGGGTTTTCTTTAGTTTGTATACCATGTATGGTTTGTCTAAAAGTTTGAATCCTTTAGGCTACTCTATATAGAATTCTTCCTTTAAGTCACCATTTAGAAAATCTGTCTTGACATCCATTTGATATACTTTAAAGTTCTTGAATGTTTCATAGGCCAAAAACAATTTAATAGCTCCCAGTCTACTCACAGGGGAAAATGTATCAGTCTAGTCTATTCCTTCTCTCTACACATATCCTTTACATACTAGTCTTTCTTTGTTTCTTACCACTATACCTTCTTGATTCATCTTATTTTTGAATATCCACTTTGTTCCAATCACATTTTTGTCACAACGTCTAGGAACCAATTCCCATGTGTCATTCTTGATTATCTGATCTAATTCTTCTTCCATTGCTTTCTGCCAATCTGAATCATTACATGCATCTTCAACACTAGAGGGTTCAATTTGTGAAAGTAAACATACCTCTTCATCAACTATTAAACCTTTTTCTTTATATCTTGTAAAAACTCTACTTCTTTGATTTCCAATGATATCATCCTTTGAATGGTATCTAGTTGTTAATTTTGGAACTTTAGGTTTGACATTTTCATCTGTAATCTGTGATTCCTCTTTGCTTGTTTAAGGGTCATTACATGATACATCAATACAATATTGGACATTTCTTCAATAACTATTTCTTTACAGCTAGGCCTAGGTTCATCTTCAATCATAGGTGCACAATCATAGTATATTTCTTGAATCATGAAATTATCATCAATCTTCACATGTGTACTTTCAATTATCTTCTTCAATCTCAAGTTAAAACATCTATATTCTTTGCTTTTAGTAGAGTAACCAAGAAAATTACCTTCATCACTTCTGGCATCAAACTTACCAACACCATCATCTCTCTTGATGTAGCATTTCCTTCCAAAGATTCTAAAGTATTTTACTATAGGTACATTACCAAACCAAAGTTCATCATGTGTCTTATCTACGCCTAGCCTTAATTGAATTCTATTGATAGTATAGATTGTTGTATTGACTGTATCTCTCCAATAGGTGTGTGCAACTTTTCCTTCAATCATGATAGTGCGTGTTGTATCAAGTATGATCCTATTTCTTCTTTCTGCAATCCCATTTTGTTGAGGGATGCTAGGAGCACTCAACTACCTTTTGATCCCATGTTCTTCGCAATACTCATAAAATTGGTTAGAGGTGAATTCTCCTCCTCTATCTGATCTCAGACATTTTACTTTTAATCTAGACTCATTTTCAACTATATCTTTGAATATTTTAAACTTCTATCTTTGAATATTTTAAACTTCTCAAAATCTTGAGACTTATCCTTTAAGAACGCAACCCACATCATCCTTGAAAAATCATCAAAAAACAAAATAAAATACCTTTCTCCATAGTATGATCTTGTTTGAGTAGGACCACATAAGTCTATATGCACTAGATCCAATTTGTTTTCTACTAAGTTTTTCTTGCTTCTGAATGATCTCCTTACATGCTTTCCCATCACACATTCCCTGCACATAGTATCAACTAGTATTGCAATACTAGGAAGGTCTCTTACTGCCTTTACATTGCTTATCTTTACTATGTTGTCAAAATTGATATGACAAAGTCTTTTGTGCCAAAGCCAACTATCATCTACTTTTGCAATAAAAAAACTTAATTATGAATTGAGATGAAAAATATTACCTTTAGTTTTAGAGCCTGATGCGATCATATCTCCTTGTTTTTTAATTAATGATGCCCTTGTTGTCTTTATATTCCAACTGATATGATTTTTCAAGAAATTGTCCAACACTGAGTAGTTTATGATGTAAACCATCAACATAAAAAAATCATCTATTTTGTTCTTTCCATTAGGGTAATAGAACCTATGCCTATGATAGGTTTGGGAGTGTTATCTCCAAATCTTACCATACCACCTTTGTACTTGTCTAGATGTACAAATCTATCTTTGTATCCTGTCATGTGATGTGAGCATCTGTTGTCAATGATCCAGTTAGTTCTGATGTCTGCTTTGGAAACTAATGCTAATTCTTGTGCTTTCTTTTCATCTTCACTGTCCATCTCCTCAAGCATTTTCTCAATGTCTTTAATGGCAATGAATACAATTTCATATTCTCCTAAATCATCATCAGTTACACCATCTTCAGCATGATAGCATTCCTTAGTATATTTGGGCTTGTAATCTGATCTAAACTTCTTGACTCTTGTGGGACACTTGGATGCAAAATGGCCAACTTTGTTGCATGAGAAACATTTGAATGGTAGATGTCCTTCATATTTTCCTTTACCTTTCCTTTCTTTCTTGGCAATCATGGAAATGATTTCTTCCAGTTCTATATCCACTTCTTTCTCATTATTACTAGAGCTTCTCAAAGATTTCTTACCATGGACTGAGGCTTTGAAAGTTGTCTCACTTTTGGGTTCTGTCTTCAATATTGATATCTCAAATGCAGAGATTTTGCTGATCAAAGTCTCTATCTTGAATTCTTTTGAAAATTGCATAGTCTCATCTAGGATATTGATCTTTCTCTCATTGTCTACTGTCAATGTAGTCATCATTTTTTCCATTATGTCTTCCTCTGAAATTTCTCCACCATTATTTTTGATTCCTGAAACTGCTTCATTAATCCTCTGATTGTAAGCTCTAATGTTCTCTTCAGGTAGCATCTCTAAGTTGTTATACTTATTTTTCCATGTCTTTCTCCGTGCATTCTTTGCTTGAATATATCCTTCAAACATATCTTCTAAATACTTCCATATGGTGTAGGCTTTGTCTACTTTCTTAATCTTAGAGAATTTACTGTCAGATAATACACTTATAAGGGGTTCTTTGGCAATTGCATTAGTGCTGAATACATCCTTTTTTTTACTAGTAGCATCATCTTTTGCAAGGTCTTTTAGAGAGGGAACAACAACATCTTGTGTGGCTATTTCAAAAATCTCAAAACCAACGCACTGTAGATGTGTTATCATTTTGTTCTTCCAGTCAAGATAATTCTTTCCATCAAACTTAGGACTCTCTTTTTTGAAGTATGTCATCTGATCTTCCTTAAGCTGTTAGGCTTTCTCTCCAAAGAACTTGGACCTGATACCAATTGTTGGAATAGTCCCAAGGGATAACTGAGAGGGGGGGGTGAGTTAGTTATCATCTAGTTTAATTATTTTCTCAATTAATTAAAGAATAACATTAAACATTTACACATTTAGATAACACAAGATATAACACAACAATTTTGGTTACAAGGAAACCAAATAGGTAAAAACCTCGGTGGGAATTAGCACCCACAAAGAACTGTACTTGAGTATTATAATCCCTGTTAGAAGATCTTATAACCCTGTTAGGAGTTTTTTTTTACAATGCAATAAGTAGAGTGACCTAGCTAAGGGTCTGACCCTATTAGGAGTCTTTTACAAATAACCCTGTTAGGGGTGAGGAATCACTGTCCAAAAGCTCACTGCTAAAATGGCGAAGGATACAACCTTCAGTAAAATACATATGCACTATATTTGATAAATGAACTATTTGAGTAGACCTTCTATCTTGATCAGTTCCAATGTATTATATGCTTCCACTATTTCTTCACATAGATCTTTTCTTGATGAATGAAATGTTTTTACTATCCCAAAATAACTGACATTCTGTTCTGTTCTTTTTCCGCCTCTTTTCTTATCATTCACACTTAGTGTTTACAAAATAAACTACTATAAGTATCCTTTACAAAAGATGTGATCTTTGTTAGCTTTAAGAATCCCTTAAATACATTTTTAGTCGGCCAAACCAACCGCGCAACATAATTAGAACCGCACAACTCAAACTAGATAGAAGCATTGCTTCACGTAGTCGGTTCGACCAAAATTTCTCAAACGTCATGCTTCAGACGAAACATGATTAGAACCTTTGGTTAATAGTCTTTAACTCATAAATAAACATTATTCTGAACATGCATATCACATAGATAGGCGCATCTAAAGAATCAATGAAATTATTGTCGGCTTCCTGAAAACTGTCTTCTATAACTGAATCTGGAAAATAGTGTAACATAAATAAACTGTTATAGAACATTTAAATCTGTGTGTATGTACATGGTTTAGTAATTGTATCTGAAACATAAAAACAACCACGCAAGGCTTCCACATTTCCATACTAAAAATGGATTACAGCTCCTATTGTATACTATATGTTTTCATCAATGACAAACATACAGTCAACTATTTGCACAGAAGAAAATCTCCAACACTTAGATCCCTTTGAGTTTTGTGGTTTTTGATTGTGTGTCTTGAATGGTAATGAAGAGTCACTGAGGGAGTGGTTATCATTTCATACTTTCTCACCATTTATCTATTATCAAAATCTATAGTATAAGGAGTTGTAAATGTTAAATATTTATCTGGATTAGGTGCACCCACCTTGGTTTTGCAAAGCTAGAAGTGCAGAGGGAAGTCTTGTCCCTATAGTTGGTCCACTTACCTTGTAGAGCTTTCATACTTGGAGCTAACCACTCCTAACATTAGTCTCAAGGTATATTGGTATCTTTTCATAACATAAATATTTTCAAACACCAACAAAATAGAGACTCTATTGGGGAGTTGACCTTTGAAGATCAGATTTAATCTTGCAATATTCATATTAGCTAGCATTGTATTTTCCCAAACTTGTGTTAGGTGGTGACTCAAAGAAATCTATGCAATTAGTGCTGAGTAATACTAATTTATACACATTTTCTTCAATATGAATACTAGATCTAGAGTAAAAGAGCATCCTAAAGTTGAATTGGAAGGTGGACTTCCAACTACTTCTAGGGCTAGATAGTCTTGAGGAGAAAAGAAGAACAAAGATAATCTAGATAATCCATCACCAAGAAGACAAGAGGAGAATACTAGGAGAGAAGATCCAACCCAATATCACCATGAAGGAAATACATTAGAATATGAAGAGGCTCAAGACATGAGATTGTATGCATATGGATATAATAGTTCTCCTAGTGAAAGAGAGGGAGAGGAGTCTGATACCACCATCTCAGATTCTGAAGATTCCTCTAAAGAGCTTGATGAAGAAGAGAAACTTGCCAAAAGACAATTGGCCATCATAAAACAAAGGAAGATAGAGAAGCACAATAAGAAAATATAAGAGAAAATAAAAATGACAAATTAAGAAAGGAATGGCTTAAAAATCAAGAAAAAAATTATGTTGAAAAACTAAGAAGCATCAAGAGAAACCTATCACTCACCAAATTATTGATGCTCAAGGTTCTAAAGATAAAGGAAAGAAGAAGGTGACAGGAATTGAAATAGATGAACCCAAAAGTCACAAAGTTATAATAGATAAAATGTCTAAATTGGACATTGACCTTGAGAACTCCTAAAGGGACAAACCATCCATTGCCAAAATGCTTGAGAAAGAAGAAGAAAATGCCACTACTTTACAGATGAAGAAGAAGATTGATTTCCTCATGCAATCTTTTGGGCTTTCTCATGCTGGTGCTGAAACTTCCTCAACATCAAAAGCTAAAGAATCTACCTTCCAAAATGATAAAAAATTTCAAAGAAAATCATTTCATACAGAAAGGTACAAGCAGTTTTCTTTTCTTGATATTCTTGGATATCTGAATGCAGTCCCAAATGAGATTGGAGATAGACTTCCTAAATTTTCAGGCAATAATGTTATTACTTGTGAGGAACATTTAAGGAAGTTTACTAATATCATGGATTATATTAACATCATACATGAGGATGTCTTGATGAATTTTTTTTTCAATCTCTAGTTGAAGATGCTAAGGAGTGGTTTGGAGGGTTATCTTATGGTTCTGTGGGGTCTATGGATGAACTGATAGATTTATTTAAGGATCAATATGGTGATAAGACAAATGAGGGATTCTTGTTGAATGAATTTAACAATATAAATAAAAATTCAAATGAGGAAGTTGTTGAATTCAACATAAGGTTCCAAAAGGCTATGCACAAGATTTTTCAAAAAATAAGGCTTGATGATAAGGTATATCTTATTACTTATTTAAATGATTTTGATTCTAAAATGGGATATCATCTTAGTGATAAAAACTTTAAAAGCATTAGTGACGCCTATAAGATAGCTGTTAATATAGAAATAAATAGAAAAGTATCAATAAAAATGGGTAGAAGGGATGATGAGAGGCTTACTAGGATCAATCAAAAGGAACTAGAACATAAAGATTATAGATCTTCACATAATAGTAGTGTTGGAAATGAGTTGAGTAACTGAAATCAGAGGGGTGAATCAGTTACCACAAAAATAAATCCAAGTCCCTTAGATGTCTCAAACAAACTTATCATTGTTACTCGGTTAACAAATATATTATGTTGTTTGTAATGCCCTGCTAGGGAACCTAGGAGAACTTAACCTAAACACGACACTAAGTTCACAAAATAGTTTTTTTCTTAAATGTTTACGAACAATATTAATAACAGTGCACAAGCAACACAATGAAGGTCATGACATACATGAAATACAACTCATACATTGACAACATTTCTCGAGGGATCTTTGACATATAATTACTTAAACAAACTAATCTATGATTACAATAATAAAGAACTGACATAAAGGTTACATAATCTAAAAACAATAACATACATCTCATAATAAAGATTACATATACAACTGATACCATAAGGTATACTACCTAATCAACATCCACTGCACAAATCATAGGGTATGTAATAATACATAATAATCAATACAATGCATCCTCTAAAGGATGATAACCATTAAATACATATGGTACAAAACACATCTCAAGTAGCTGAGCAAGTCTCCAAAAGACTATAAAGATGAAACTGCAACAAGGAACATCCAAGCATGAAGAAGAATCTGTCAGAATCTCAATGGTAATAAGAATCACTACCACCCAACCATGTGGAACCAAAGGTCCACTCCCACCATGCTGAGGAGATAGTAACAGGCCCATCACACAGGGGTATACAACAAGAATTCAAACAAGGTACCCATGACCTCATACTCCAATGCAAAGGAAGATCCTAGAAGCAATCTAAACCATAACAAGGAACACTAACCAACATCAAAGGTAACTGACACACGTAGGATAACTTAAGCTATATATAGGGAAGTGTCATCACATAAGCTCAACCTTGAAGGTAACCCTAGTAGTACCTCTTGACTCTAGCCTCCAAGTGACACTATGTGGCTCAGTGATCCTTTCGCGAAGACAAGGATCCCAACTCCCATCCTATCATGCAACAGCACTCAAGGCACAAGTAGATACTCAGACATCTTATTAGTTCATTTTAAACCCCTTTAATGCATCATATTTTCACTTATTAAGTAACTTGCCAATGGGTTTACCTAGTAACCGCTTAGAGTCCTGGACCCCCATTGCAAGCCACTTCCCCATTGTACACTTAGTTAACCTACCTAGGCTCAAGATCAACATATGAAGATATGCAAAATCACAAATCACATCCTACTCATTCAGGAGCACATAGGTTCTCAACTAACCAAACAATAACCACAATATCCTCATAAGTCCAAACAACACATCATACTGAACTAGGTTGGGTCTAAGAATATCAGGACTATGACATCATCATAAGTCATGAGCTAACATCACAATAACATCATACAGAAAGTACAATCCCAAAACCTCTAGTTTTAAGTCCTAGGGTCACCTAACCCAACAGATACCCGAAAACATGATAACACAAAAGAATGTACATTTCATTTAATCACGCACCCAAAATACATCATGGTGTAATCAATTCTTTTCAGAATGCATAAAATCGAATATAATGTCAACGTAAGAATAAACAAATTTATAATTCTTAATTATGCAAATTCATTTACCCATTAAAAATTTCTATCTAGAAATAATTAAATATTCAATATTGCCAAATGATCTCTAGATCTGTTTATAAACTCCGCACATAGATACGACTAAGGATTAATTACCAATTTTCAGTTATAGTTATAAAGTTATTAAATTCATAGGTGCCCATAAACATCAGTACTAATCATTCAATAACATCTCTAATAACTAGCTAACATCATAGGACTTGATGACTAACAATAGTCAATTTATAACAGTGACAAAATAAAACCCCCCCTCGGTTTAAAAAAATAAAAAATATTAATACCACGTCATCTAACAAAACACCCTCTTCAACTAATCTTTCCCAACTATACCATAAAATAATATAAAACTAATTAAAAATTAATTTTAAAACTAATTTAAAATTAAGTATAAATTAATTTAAAAATTAGTTATAAACTAATTCATAATTAATTATAAACTAATTTAAATTGATAATAAACTAATTAAAAATTAATTTTAAACCAATTTAAAAAAATTTAAAACAACCTAATTTAAATATTAAATAAACTTATTTAAAAATTAAATTAAACTAACAAATTAAATAAAATTCTACTTTTTATAAAAAAATTGAATGAAATTAATATATATCATTGTTTTTGTTTTTAATAAACAAAATAAAATAAAATAAAAAAATACTAAAACAATGTCATGTGGGGGGACCCACGTGTTTTCCCCCCCACCTACCTTTCCCTTGGCCGCCAGCGCTGACAGCAACCGGTCGGCCCTGCAGCTTTAGTGTTGCACGCTAACTATGGCACGGGGTGGGGTGTGGCGATGGGGTCCCCCCGCCAAACTTAATGTTTTTTAATTTTTTTTTTTAAAATTTCCTTTTAGAATGTTAACAAGTTTTTTTTATTTATTTAAAGAACTTAAATTTTGATTTACTTTTTTTTTTAATTAAAAAGAAATCCGAAAAACAAAAATTACTAAAAGGGGAATTTTTTATTTTTTTTTACATTAGTCTGTATAAAAACATAGAGTTCTTTTTTTTACAACTAATTTAATTTTTCAAGCAAATACAAGGATCTAATTCATTTTAATTTTCTATAGTTAGGACTATAGAGAGAATTTAATTTTTCATTTTCTAGGAGATCCATAGGGAATTTTCCAATGAAATTCAGACAACATAACTAGACTATGCCAAGTAATGATAAATAATGAAAATATAAGATCTAAGCTTTCATAAACACATATTTCAACAACAATTTCAAACTAGAAACCCTAATACCCATTTACACTTCATGCTTATAAAATGAAACCCCTTATGCCCACAAGCACAGATCTGACATGCAAGCTTGAGTAAAACTTAAATTGATCTAAAACATAATTTTCCAATTGAAATCATCAAACACACAAAATAATCAAGCAAGAAATGACCAAACAAAGAATTCTTAGCTTTTCAGATGCATAGAAGACAGGGATCTGAGAAACCAGAATTGACATGAATAAGACCCTACCTCAATATTTGCTGAAGAACACACAATGCAAAAATTTAAGCAATGAGAATTCCAAAATTATGCTCCAAAACCAAGCACCACCAAAGCTTCCAAAAATGCTCCCAAAAACCTGTTATCTTCAAATGAGAGAAGAATCCCCCTAATGAGGATCAACTTCCCCTAATCAAGCAATCCCTAATGACAACACATTCAATTAAATCCTAAAAGAACTCTCCCCAAAATTGAAAGAAAATAACAATTAATTAAATAAAATATCTAATTATTTGCACAACTCAACTTTGACTCCTAAATTCAAGTTGAGATCTCTTGAGTTTGAAAATATTTTTTCAACCAAATCTTGCACATGTAATTAATAAAATATTAATTTAAATAACTTAAATATTTACATCA
>MU223547.1:642779-696100 GCA_018584345.1 Thuja plicata | reverse complement strand
CAAGAACAGCGTTATTGAAGGAGTAGAGAGAGACAATAGAAGCTTCAAGCTTCGGAGGGTTTGCATTCATTTGTCTTCCTTTTCGTAGTTTGTACATTTTATTGCTTGCGTTTCGATCATTTCGTTTAGTAGTTATTGCTTAATAGATTTGCATGTACTTGTGAACCTTGGCTACTAACCCCTGCCCTTGGAAAGCTGTGGGAAACCGGAGAGAGAGGCGTACAATTACATTTGTGGGAATTTCTAAAATAGAGATTCAATCTAGGGCTTCAATACTAGACAATGTTGAAAATTTGCAATTTTTTGAAGATAACTTAAATATTTTGAGATTTTTAAATTGTGAAGTAGAATTTTTAGACAGAAATGGATTTCAATGGATGTATTGAAACCTTGGATAATAAAGATAACATTTTTGGTAAAGAGGTGCTTCAATTAAAATCAAATAGAGTTCCCAAGAGGCTGGTTATTCTTGAAAAAAAATTTGATAATAAGGACAAGTCTTTTTCTGCAAATAAGGTAAGTAAACTTGAAGATTTCAAAAAAATAAACATAGGAACAACTGAGAGCCCTAAGAATGTGTATATTGGTAAAAACATTGTCTCCTAAAATCAGTAAGTTATCGATTAATCTTCTCAGAAAGTATAGGCATGTTTTTGCATGGTCCTATGATGATTTGAAGGCCTATATAGAAGATTTGTTTCAACATGAGATTCCTTTAAAGGAGGGCACCAAGCCTTTCAGAAAAAAGTTGAGACCTATTAATCCTACCCTAGCACCAAAAATAAAAGAAGAATTAATGAAGATGAGAGATCCTAGGCTTATCAAAACCATCAAACATTCTACATCTGTATCAAATTTGGTACCAGTGAGAAGAAAAATGGTGATATCAGACTTTGTGTAGATTTTAGAAATTTGAAATTAAATTCATTAAAATATATTTATGGGTTTCCAAACATGGAAGCCATCTTACAAAGAGTCACTGGTTCTAAATTGATTTCTATGATGGATGGGTTCTCAGGATATAACCAAGTAATGGTTAAGGAATCTGAACAATTTAAAACTGCATTCACCACACCATGGGGTACTTATGTTTATGTGATAATGCCTTTTGGCTTAAAAAATACTGGGGAAATTTTTCAGAGGGCTATAGATGTGTAATTTACTAATTTCATAAATAACTTTTTAGTTGTTTATCAAGATGATTTGACAACTTATTCAGCAAAAGAAGATCACCACTGTGACCATCTTGAAAGGATTTTTGTTAGAGCTTTGGAATATGGGGTTTCTTTAAAATAAAAAAGAAATGTACTTTTGGAATCACAAAGGGAAAGCTCCTAGGACATATTGTATCTAAAGATGGAGTAAGAATTGACCCTGAAAGGGTTGCTGCTATCGATAAAACCCCCCAGACAAAGAATGTCAAGGGCATTCAATCTTTCTTTGGATAGGTAAATTTCCTAAGGAGATTTATTACAAATTTTTCAGAAATTAGTCTCCCCATTTCAAAGATGATGAAGAAAGGAGCCAAGGTGGAATGGAATGAAGAAGCATCTAAAGCATTTTTAGGTATTAAACAAGCTATCAAAGATGCTCCTATTTTGAGAACACCTAATTATGATAAACCTTTGAAGATTTTCTCCTTTTCTTCATACAATACTATTTCTACAGTATTGTTACACAAGAATTCAAAGGGCTTTGAACAACCCATTTCCTTTTTCAGTAAGTCCTTGCAAACAACAGAGCTGAAATATGGTATTATGGAAAAACAAGCATATGCCCTGGTTAAAGTTGTTAAAGCTTTTAGGTGTTATTTTGTAGGAGAAACTATAATTTCTTATGTGCCTAGTGTTGTTGTGAAGGAAATTTTAGTTCAATAAGAAGTTTCAGGAAGGAGGTGTAGATGGATAAACAAAATCCAAGAGTTTAATATTGACATTTAGATCATAAAATTGGTCAGAGTCCTAGGACTTGCAAAATTAATGGCTTAGAGAAATTTAGATGCAAATCATGTAAATATGTTAGAAGAAGAGAAAAAGCCTTATATTTTTTATATGGATTGTTGTGAATGGTATAAGGAAATCATTGGATATTTACAAAAAATGATGCTGCCTCCTGAAATGGATGAAAATAAAAAGAGAATAGTTAAGTTACATGTCACTAAGTATGCAATAATACAAGGTTAGTTATGGTGGAAAAGCAATGAAGAAGTGTTTCTCAAATGTGTAGACTATGATGAATCCAAGAACTTGTTGGAACAAATGCATAATGGTGCATGTGAAGGCCATTACATGGCTAAGACTAGTGTACATAAGATAATGAGGTCTAGTTTTTGGTTGCTTACTATCTTCAAGGATGCTCATAGTTATGTCAAGAAATGTGATGCTTGCTAGAGATTTGTAGGTAAGCTTAAGTATAGTGGGAATTTACCTTTGAGGCCTGTTATAGTTGATGCAAATTTTCAAAAATGGGGAATGGATTTCATTGGAGAGATTCCTAACAAGTCTAGTGGAGTTCATTGATAAATCTTTGTAGCAAATGATTACTTTACTAAGTGGGTTGAAGCAGTTCCCACCAAAAAGGATATTAGCAAAGATGTTATAGATTTTATGCTATAAAATATCCTCATTAGGTTTGGTTTTCCTAAAACTATTGTGGTAGATAATGCTATGTGTTTCAGATCTGCAGAGGTTAGTGATTTCTGCCAGCAGTATGGAATCCAAATTTCTTTTTCTTCCCCATATCATCCATAGGGGAATGGACAAGATGAATCTAGTAATAAGAGCCTAATGAAGATTTTAAAAAGAGTATTAGATAAGAAAAAAGGGCCTGGGATTGAAAGTTGCAACCAACATTGTGGGCTGAAAGAGTAACAGTTAAGAAAGTTGTTGGTTGTGAACCCTTTGATTTAGTATATGGTATACATGTTATACTGCCTTAGAATAACCTGTTACAAGTGTACAACTTTATCCAGAAATATGATGCTAAAATGAAGATCAGAATGGATGATTTGATACAGTTGGATGAATCAAGAAGGGAAGCACATGATAGAAATGTTAGGTTGCTTCTTCAATGTAAGGATTCAGATGACAGAAGGACCATTGCAACAAGTTTTAAGGTTAATGATTTGGTCTTAATGTGGAATACTAGACTGAAGGATAAAGGAAAAAATGGAAAATTTGATCCTATCTTGTTAGGACCATATATCATTGACAGCAAATGGGGTTCTGATTCTTATGTATTAAAGGATTTAATTGGAAATTTTTGGGAATTGTCGATTCATGGACAGTTCCTGAAGTTATATTTCTCTTACTATTTTTTGAATCCATAAAAAGTCAATTGTAAATAAGTTTTGTGTACATATTCCTAGTTTTTTCTGTCTGCTTTAGGTTAGTTTCTTTTCCTATAGGAGGTCTAATCAACTCAGAGTTCTGGAATCTTGTCATACCTATAAGAGACATACATCCCCAATTAGAGCCACTATTAGCACTATTCAAAATAATTCATGGTTTCATACCTTTTCCTTCAATTTTTGCAAATTTTATTAGGTCTCTGGCCTAAATCCCTAAGTTTTTTTTGTGCAAAATCTTGCTTAAACCCTAAACCCTAGCACATGTTATAAAATGAAGTTACTTTTTATGTAACTTAAGTCACTTACATCATCTTTTTAAGTTTTCATCGGCGGGGCCATTTGTTTTGTTTCCTAGCTCAAACGAAAATGCATTTTAAATTTTCCCTAGGTCCTAAGTTTATTACCCTGATAAATTTTACCCTTTGCATCTCCCATGCAAGTCACTTTTCATCTAATGGTTGTCTCTTTTCCTTAGTTGTGGAGATGCAACTCTTTAATGTTCAAGACATCGCATCTATGTGACACTTGTCCCTTTATGACAACGTGGGTCATATGTTTTAAAGTAAGCGAAAGATTAAAGAACAGTAAGATCAAGTATCATTCGACGACCGAAGCTTTCCATTGATAGTGAAGATGAAGATATTTATCCATTAAGGCATTACGCCTGGTCACCAATTAGAAAGTGGCTGCAACTTAAGATAAGCTAAAATTTGATCAGGTCGGAGGAAGATCTATGGTCGGTGTGAAGCCTCATTCATAAGCTACATGAGATCTAACCTTCAAGGTATCACGCCATGATGACATGTGGAAACTGGCGGGCCAAGTCTGAAGCTTAAGAAAGGGTAATGGGTAGACAACTCAGATTTGATCCGATGGCTGACGCTTTCCCTTGATCAGAAAGATGCAAGTCTTTATTCATCAAGGCATCTCGGATATATGACACCTAGAAATTTGTGATGTCATGATTTTGGGTTGCTAAGGCTGTTTAAAGAAGCAGTAAGTTGGTGAAGATATTATGGCTAGTGTGAAGCCTTAATCCAGAGATGTGTCTGATATAACCATTAAGGCATTGTCCTTGATAAACACATGTCCCAGGTGGGTCCGATCAGAAAATAGGGTAATTAAGGTAAAGGACTGTCAAGTTTCAGAAGATCTAACAGTCAGCATGATTCCTTAAAGAAAAGATGATAGACTTATAGTCTTCAAGGAATCACGCCCATGTGCCACGTGTCCTTTCAGTTAAGTGAGACCTAGAGTTTGGTGACCAGGGGTAAAGAAATATGCATTCAATTTTTAAAAGATCTGATGGTGGGCGTAAAGCCTTGAAGTGGAGATGTAGTCAGATTAGTTATTGAGGCATTGTGCCTGATAAACATGTGTCCAAGTGGGTCTAGTTGAAGTCAAAAAGAGTAAGGTAAAGAATAGGTAAGTTAAATTTGATCATGTGGTCAGCGCAAAGCCATAATAATAAAGTTCTCAAGATCTAATGTTCAAGGCAATGCACCTAGTTGATACCTATCCTCCTGTGATCATGGGGCCAAAATGAGGGATAAGTTAAAGACAAAGCAAGTATAGATAGATCACGCGGTGTGAATAAAGCCTTATGAAGAAGATGTGCAAGATCTACCCTTTGAGGTATTACGTTATGCGGCCACGTGTCTTATCTGGTTAGTGGGACCTGTAGTTTCAAAGCTGAGCGTAAAGGTAATGTATAGTTATGTTGATGAAAATATAACGAATGACAAGAATCCTCAGAAGAAAGATGATTGGGATCTAACCATTAAGGCATCGCGCCTGTGTGCCACCTATCCAATCAGATTTTCAAAGCTCGGGTGACTTAAATAAGATCAACGACTATGTTTTAAAGTTTGATAAAGTTCAAATCTAGATTGTTGATGGAGAATTTTGAGCCAGGTGTATCCGTTGAAATGGATTTTCAAATTTTCAAATATTTCTCAGGGTTTTCAAAGCAGTGGATTATTTATTATGCTACAGAGTGATAAATTAAGGAATTTGATCTTTTGTGTCATGTATGAACAACTGTTGGATGTTGTATAAAAGAAGGTTTGACAATTTTGAAGACATTTATTGCAGAGTTATATTTTTTAGGGTTTGTGGTTAATTTTTTAATTATTATTTAATCATTTGGTTTATCTTGTTCTATTCTTTGCCATTAATGAGGAGTTATTTTAGAGTTTTATAATACAGATCAAATTAGATTCTTAGGGTCCTAAGATTTTCAAAAAAGGATAGTTGGTTTTCTGCAATTCTTGGGGGTTAAGTCTCTTGGGGTAATTAATATATGTCAGACATTTCATTCTTTATTCCTGTTGTAGGGCATTGTTCTTCAGTTTCCCAAGGTGGATGGCGGCCAAATTAGATTCTTCTCAACAAAATGTTTCAAAAGAATGTTTTAGTCTATATGACAGAGCTGTTTAGTTGTTGTGATGAAATAATGTTCTCTGGCATGTAGTATTTTAATAAGTTTTAGCCCTACCCCTAAAGGATCTGAAGCTTGTTTCAGTCCTTGACCTATAAAAGGACTTCCAAGATCATTTAGTAAAGGATGAAAAATTTGGGAAGTAACACAGGCATTAAGCTATTTACTATTTCTAGTGAGTATAGGAGATGTATATCTAGAGAGTATTGTCATAGAATAGAAATTTGCAGATCATTTTCATTTGTTGAAGTGACACGTGTTTTGAAATTTTTTGTAATTGAAGCTGGATTCTTTCTACTTAATATAGTATTTAGATTTAAGTCTCTCCTTAGTGCTTACCTATTGAGTTGTGAATCTTTTTATTCATTGCATGGAATTTATCTATGTATATGTCATTAGTCCTTAGTTTTGATCTAGGATCAAATCAAATAATGGTTCAGATATGACATAAGTTTGTTGGGTTTTTCTACAGAAGGATCTTATATGTAGTGTTGGATCTAAATTATCTCAATTTATGGTTTTGAGTCCTTGACAATAGTTAGTTTCTTTGTCCTATACCTGAACTAAAAACATTTCTCAATGGATAAAGCATTGATCAGTAATGAGTATTTTCTGCATTGATACATATCTGAATACACTTGGTTATATTTTTCCCTATCAAAAAAATCAAAATCATCTTAGTTCCGTTTGAGTTTTGTGTTTGTTGATTGTGTGTCCTCCATGGTAATGAAGAGTTAATGAATGAGTGGTTATCATTTTATACTTTCTTACCATTTATCTGTTGTCAAAATCCAGAGTATAAGGAGTTTTGAAATTTAAATATTTATCTAGATTAGGTGCACCCACCTTGGATTTGCAGAGCCAGAAGTGCAAAGGACAGTCTTGTCCCTATAGTTGGTCCACTTACCTTGTAGAGCTTTCATACTTGGAGCTAACCACTCCTAACATCAGTCTCAAGGTATATTGGTAACTTTTCATAGCATAAACATTTTCAAACACCAAAAAAAATGTTATCCACCTTGGGATTGTTGCAGAATAGTCCTTCCCTAAAAGAAGTAATGGATAACCCATGCCTGCTTAATTCATTTAAGGTCTATGTGCCTTCAAAGGAAAAAAATACTCCAACCACCAGAATTGGGAATAGATTTACCATAAAACATAGGGGACAAGGCATCGTTCTAGGGTTTTAAAGATCTGCAAGTATCCCCCAGAAACCCCAACTATCATCTTTGCACATAAATGCACTCTAAACCACCCAATCCCTATCCAAGAAAAACCTTACAGGTGCACACATACAATCAAAGAAATCAGATTTAACAATTTATTGCTCTGCACTATATGACATGGTTCACTGCTTTGAAAAACCCAGAGAAAGGATTTAAAAAATTAAATTCTCATTACAACGGCTATATGTGGCATAAAAATCAGTATCAACGAAGTAGATTTAAACTTTATCCAACTTCAAAACCAAGATGTAGATCCTCTTTAAGTCACCTGAGCATGAAGATCCAATTTGGACATGTGTACCCTCAGCGCAATGCCTCGATGACTCTTTGTCAATCATCTTCTACTTAAGGCATAGCACCCCCATCAGATGAAAACTAAGTTGACTGCACTTTTTCTTTAACCTACCTTTTACCCAAGAAACTCCTTCCCTTTGTCACTCTGAATCTCTAGGTGATTGGCTTAACCCATGGTTTATCCTGAGATTCAACAACAGCCACACATCCTATCTTACATCGACGGTCCTTGCTGAATCTCTAGATCTTATTGTAGACCTTATGGAAAGAAATATTGTCAATTAGTGTCAAAACACTTATTCATTCAGTTTTACCTAAGTACATAGTGTTACCCGAGTATACAGTGTCACCTGAGTGTTTAGTATCACCCGAGCAACAGTTTATCACCTGAGTATTCTTTTGGACCTGAGTGATAGTTTGAAGCCAACTTTGCATATATTGTTGAATATATATTTGTTTCTTGCAAACCGACTTACAAAGTCATTTTTTGGATATATATATATATATATATATATATAAGATAGTTTGTTTATCCAACTGAAAAAAAAAAGAGAGAAGAATATGTATATAGTATGAATGTATAATCAGAAGATGATATGATTATGTGAATGCTAGTTTGAATTAAGTGAAGAAGTTTTCAGGACAACAAAGACTTATCTATCACATTCAGGTGATTAGTTATATTTGAAAGGATCTTATTCAGCAATAATAGTTGCACAGAGGAGATCATCAACTGGTTCATTCTCACAGGTGGATCAACAAAATCCTTTAACAAGGTGGACCTAATATTCCTTTCTCTAAATATCTTGACAAAGTTGCATTACTTATTGTATTGTACAAAATACTTTAACAAGGTGGACCTAACAGTCCTTTCTATGCTCCTAATAGGGAAGACCATTAGAAGTGGTCATTGTAAGCTCTAATAGGCTAAATTTGTATTGTAGTACTGAATCTTTCGGGTATCATCCCCACCCTAGTTTTAATTTCTTTTGGAAGGTTTTTGGGTAACCAAATATTGTGTTATGTGTTGTATCTAATTCTTTACTTTCAAGTTATATGCATGCAAACAAATAAGCTAATCTAATTCTGGACTAAAAGGATTAAATTTTTATTGATTCCTGATTCACCTCCCCCACCCTCTCAGTCATTGGGCACATAATATAATTCCAACAATTGGTATAAGAGCATTGGTTCTCTTATCAAAAGTTTTATAGCTTGAGAAAAGATTAGAGGATATGGAAAAATACAGACTGGAGAAAGACATTGAGAATGAAAAGATACATCTTAAAGTGGCCATGGATCAGATCATAATACTTAAGGAGCAACTCTCTCTTTCCATAAAGAGAAGAAAAGAACTAGAAGTACACCTGAATGACAAAAAATATATAGAAGAAAGAATTGAAGAACTTTGCAAAGACAAGAGCTCAGAAGAAGATGATGCAGCCATTGAAGACTTTCTTGCAAAGAATCTCAATTTACATGTAGAAGTCATAAAGGTAAAAAGAGAACAATAAGTTCACTAAATTAGAATGTGTGAAGTCATGGAACTAAAGAACAAAGAAAAAGATGACAAAAATATAGCACAAGAAGATAAAATACTGCTGAGTACAAGATTAGAGGAAAAAGAAAATGAAATCCAACACTTATCACTTTAGAAAGTTGATTTGGTAAGTCAACTCAACACTGCAACACAAAAAGTTGTCAACCTAAGGAAAAAAAATGAAATAATACAGAATGATCTCAATATTGAAAAGAAAACAAATGAAATTATGGTGAATTCATGAACTAGCATGGATCAGGTAACAAAACTGAGAAATCATGGACAGGGTGGATTAGGATATACTGAACAAGGTGAATACCCACAACAAGGAGCTCAAATGAACAACAGACCTAAATGCAATCAATGTGGCAAGATAGGGCATACATAAAACAAATGTTGGAGCAATGGAAGGTCAAAATTTAATGGTAAATGATACAACTACAACAAACATGGACATAGAGAAAGTGAATGCAAAGAGAAACCTAAGTTGGAAGGGAAATGTTATAAATGCAACAAACAACGTCATAAATATTCCGAGTACAAAACTAAGAATTGGAATCCTGTTGAAAAAATAGCCAAGGAAATATTTGGTTGGGATTAGAACACCTGGTATAGGTGTTTTCACTGTGGTGAATATGGACACATTGGTGCAAATTGCGTGAAGACTCACTTAAGAAAAATAGATCCTACTAAGAGATGCTATGTTTGTAAACAACTCGGTCATCTGAGAAAGAATTGTATGAATAGAGAACAGGTTGATACTGGTTTTGAGAATGGTAAAACCAACTTCCTGGAAATCAGAGCTCAGATGAAAAAGAAATGGGTAAGGAAATCCTCAGACAATTCAGATCAAAGAAATGAAGGATCTAATGACACCCTAAATAGTGAGATGGGTAGATCCATCATTACAGAATAATAAAGCAAGGAGATGACTGGAACTATGTAATAACAAGCCATCCTACATCAATTCTAGGCAAGAAATATAGTCCATATCCTCATATTGATGCATGAGGAAATATTTTAGTTCAACCCAAGTCAGAATGTTGATTACACCCGAGTCACTCTAGCTCACCCGAGCTGAGTCGGGCAGTGTTGATAATTGGAAAGCTAGTTTCACCTGAGCTTCTGAGTGAATCTTGGAGAAGCACCCAAGTCATGCCAGCTAATTTTTATGGAGCATTTATATAAATACCCTAACTATTAAAATATCTTATAAATGAATTATTGTGAAGAGTATTACAAAGCTTTCAGTTTACTAGTCAATTCAGAGCTTTAGCAATTCTGTGTGAATTCATTATTGAAAGTGGAGTTTGATTATTTTGTTCAAGTATTATGGCATCCACTTCCAGAAGCAAGGTCAAGAAAGGTTCAAATATGCTAGTAAGGAATATAATTTGTGATCCTCCCCTATTCAAGCTTCATCTGACAGTTGCAGAGGAAATAGACCTGATGGGAGCTCATTCCCTAATCCCTCTGAGAGTGTTACTGGTCAATGACATTCACAAATTCTATCACTGCAACATACAAGAGCTTGCACTAGTGAGATGAATCAAACATATGAGAAGTTATGTACAGATGAGAAACTAAAGCTCGAGCATAAATACCTCAAAACCAAGGGTTTGACACATATCATGCATATGCCAAGGGACTTCCAGACAAAGTGGATGAGATATTTTCTTAGTCATGTTCATGACATGAAACTATGGTTGGATCATCCTATGAAGATCACCAAGAAGATAATTCACCATGTTACCAGGTTCCCTATGCTAGACAAGCCAAAAGCTACAAAAACCCTAAACAAGGATGAACTAGCAGAGTTAACTCTTGCCGAGTGGGACAAAAGAGGCATGAGACTCAATAGAGTAACTAATAGGGAGATGAAATTTGGCATTCACGTCATAGCCCACAAGATATATAGCTTGAGCAAACCCAACACTATTGCATGCGAAGCTGTTGACCTAGCCTACAAATTTGTCAAGAAAAATCTGGTATTTTACCTAGCAGAATTACAACTCACTTAGTTGAGAAAGAACATGGAGAGCATCTGAGTATCAAAAACCAATTCATGTAAGTTTGGTTCTCTTCTAATCTGCATACTATTTTATGTTGATAAGTTCTTTGCCTCCAAAGGAATAGCAGTATGGAAAAAGGATAGACCAATCATTCATCAAATTAATGATTTCATAGCTGAGATGGGAAATAATTTTGATAGTATCATGGATGGATACTTTGAAAGTTTCAAACAGAAAATGCAGAGTAGATATAGGATTCCCAAAAAACTAGTTGAGAAATACAAAGATGAAATCTATTTTCTAGTGGATTGTGATAAGGTTTATGTACAAGAAGTAAAGAATAGGGTTGCATGGGTACAACCCTTGCCATATGAAGTTAATAATGAGGAAACTGGAGATATCATAGAAGCTCTTGTGAATGAAGCTATCAATCCAAAGGCACCATACTTTGGAACCTAAGAGGAAGCTAAGAATAGAATATATCTGGAAATTGAGATTCCTAAGATATTGAAGAGAGGAAGAAAGAAACTTGATACATTCAAGAAGAAGTATGGAAAGACCTCCAACTCTCCTTCAATATCTAAGAGCAAAGAGGAAACAGTTAAAACAAAGGAGATTGAGGAAATTGAATCTGACAAAGAAGAAACTGATGTTAATCCTCCATAGAAGAGGAGGAAGACAACACCTAAACAAAAGAAAGAAAAAGTCACTAATCCTGTTGTCACCCTGAGAAGATCTAGGAGAAAGCTTATATTAAGTGATGAAGAGGATGAAAAAGAAGAAGATACTATGGTCTTCACCAAACCAACATCCACACTTGATCAGAAGATCAAAGAATTTAGAGAAGGAAGAGCCATGAGTTCTTTGAAATCACTGAAGGATGGTTCTAGGATAGAAGAAGAGAAGAATAAAATTGAGCAAGAAGTGGTGGAGAAGATGGCAAAGTGGAAATATGACCCTTCTGAGTTGAAGAGTTATGTGACAGAAGAATTATTTAAGGTAGTATCCATTCACTGGAAGAATGCAGTACAAATTGAAAGGGATATAAGGGAAGAGACATTGAAGCAGTTCATGCCTGCAATGAAGGGAAAAGAAATAAAAGATACCTTAAGCAGTTATGAGAACAATCACACCCCTAGATTTAGGACATTTCAAATATTGAACAAAAACATAGAAGATGTAGCTCAACATGCCACATTAGTGTGGAAATAAATATTTGAGATAAAAGAAGGCATTGAGAAGGAAGAAGTACCAAGTACAGACCCCCTAGCATAGGAAGTTGATGATACTGATGATACATTACCTGAGGTACAGACTATTGAAGAGTCCAACACAGAGAAAATTTTAGTTGAGGTAATGGAATCAGTACCCCAATATCCAATACACAATATAGTACCTCTGAGCATAGACAAAGTTGAAGAATCTACATCAAAGTAGACTAAGACCAAGCAATAGGCTCCTCTTACTACTAAGACATGCACATCTGAGTCGATGAAAGGCAAGGTAGACATTTCTAATTTTGAGTCATCAGTTAGTATTGATCCAACAATATGTAATATAAAGGTCAATGACCTAATTGGATTGAATACTGATACTAAGGATAAGGAAGATGAAGGTAAGGAAATTGTTCCTTCACCAAGTGCTAAATCAGAGGCAACAATAAATGATGAGACTAATTTAGATAAAGAGATTGTGATTCCTAATTGGGATCTATCCAACCTATATATAGAACAAATGGATATCTTGGGAGAACTATGGAAGAAGAGGGCCTCATGGTAGAAACTTAGAAAGTAAAGACAAAGGAACAAAGTACTTGAAGATGTAAAAGGCATATTTGTAGATGCTTTTCAGATTGAAGTCAATGAAAGTGACTCAATAATGGACCAACTTGTTGACATTGTCCACAAGTTAAACATAGACATGAATGGTCAGGAGAAGTTACTTGAGAAGGTAGAGAAGAAATTTGAAAACAAGGTTCTAGAGAGAATTTCAAAGAAGATTGCAATTGACCAAGTGCAGCTTACACACATTATCAACACTCTAGAAACCACTGTGAAAAATGTGGCAGAATTATTTGTAAAGTTGAGTGACTCCTCAAAATTTACCATGGTAATCAAGAATAAGATAGTAAAGATAGATGTTGACATCAAGAAAGTGCAAGGTAGTTAAGACTTGACCTGAGCACCAGTTCTTCTCACTTGAAGAAAGTAAAATATCTTACTGATTTACATGCCAAAGTGTTGAGAGAAGAATCAAGAATCAGAGAATCTCTTACAACAATCCAGAGCCAACTTCTACCACATATGGATGGAATGCAGAAACGTATATCACATGATAAAACTCTCATTCATGAAAACAACTTTTTAATTGTCGAGCTGATGATAGAGCTATCTGCAGAACTGCAAGTTGAATTGCACATCTTGAAGGTGCTACAGGATGATTGGGACAACACTCTGTCTAAAATTTTTAAGGTACATAGTGAATTTTTATTCTACTTTGGGATAACCCTGTAGATGAAATTCCTTTTTGGCATTCCCTCTTCTTCTCTTGGAGCTTCTGTCAAAATATGGTATCAGAGCCAAATCTGAATATTTGTATCAGCTGAAAATCTGTTCCAATACTCTTTTAATGAAAAGCATTATGTGTTCACACATTTCCATCTGTTATGTCTTTGTCTTGAGTTTAGTTAACTTATAAAGCTCCTGGTATAGCTCTTCTTATGTTCTCCTGGTATTAATTGCAAAGATGTTGTAAGACCTGGTTAGTAAGTCTCATGTTGAAGCCATGTGAAGGCATGTTAGGGAAGATTGCAGGCAGTAAAATTTCCAGTTTGAGTGAGAATTTGATCACTAGTTTGAGAATAAGCAATGGTAGACAAAGGAAAAAGCGTCATAGATTCAGAAATGCGGGATCATACTGATGCCCAAAATCAAGAGGCAAGTTACACAAATTTATTTTCCCAATCTGAACAAGATTTTACTTTACATGAAGCAGATGCAAATATTTTAGATCAAAGCAATGATATAGGTTATAGATTTGCTAATAAGAACTTTACGGTTCTTAGGATTAAACCTGCTAATATTTATACGGATATTCCTAAAGGTTTAAAAGATGTTTTTTCTTATAAAAGTTTTAGTAGATGTAAAGTCGCTGAACTTTAGCATACTGTTACCAATGGAACTGAGAAAGGTCTAATATTCACTGTTCAAGAACTTAGTGAATTACAGCAAAAAGAAAAAGCTATTCCAAAGAACTTTCAATATATGCATATATCTTATGTAAAGATTGGCGTATTAGGTCATTATAGAAAGGGTTTACCCATCATCATCTTGATGTTATTAAAGGATGCTAGAATTACTAAAACCTCTCATGCTCTTCTTGGAGGAGCTTCTGACTCTATGTCAAATCGCCCTATTTGCATAGACTATACTCTAGATTATTCTATCAGTCTAAAAGATGCCAACCTAGATGATGTCCTGACCTATGAATTCAAAACCAAGAACACCTACTTTAAAGAAGCATTTGTGGATCATACTTTAACCTTTCTAGTGCATTATCAACTATTCAACAAGTCGTTACCCTTAATGATCAACCCCAGAAAAGCCTTAAGTCCTAAAGAAGGCATGTCCACTATTTGGAAGTCCACTAGTCCAACCACACAGTTACGAGCCCCATTTGTTATAAAACATAAAGACATCAAGATGCCAATTGAATGGGCACTTGAACTATGGAGAAAATATGCTCAGCCTAAGAAGCCTGCACAATTGCAAGGTATTAATATCCAAGAAACTGATAGCCATGCAATATTAAACTTTGCAAACCCAAAGCTTTCCCACTCTCAGTCTACCATATATGCCGCTCGCACACCTATAATACAATCTCGACCTTCAGTGTCTATTAAACCTACTCCAGGTATGCAGTCTTTATTCACATTTTTTTATTTACAGTCTACACTTCCAAAATCCACACCTCAGTCCAGTGGTAATACCTCTTCCTGTTCACATATACATTTCTCTAAACTAGAAGATGGCAATTTAAAGTGTGACAACTGTAGTTTTGTCTTTTCTCAGGGAAAAACTAGAATGATGTATGGTCATTCTGTTTTCTTTCCTGAGCCAGATAATAAGAATGAAGTAGCTATAGAAATTGTCACTCCTATAGGAAAATCTATCACACCAGGAGTCATACCTTCATTTTATGATTTTTTGCAACTTGATCCGACTGGTAAATATCAAATTGATTTTTGGGCACATCATGTCTCTCCTATTGGGGAATCTCAAGTCTCTTCCCAAAGTAAGTTGCTTAACTAGAATAATCTTTGTACCCACAAGCATATGCTCCTAACCAAAGACATTAAGCACCAACAACTACTATAGACCATTGCTCAAGATAAGCACTATGCTAGCACCCAAACCAATGTGCATAAAATCCTCACGTTTATCCAACAGCTAAAAACCCATGTCACCAAAGAATGGAAAGATGAAATATCTTTATTTCTCTAACAACTCCATACTAAATTCACTAAGTTTAAGCAACATGTCAAAGCGTGGTGGGCCCAACAAATAGCCTTCCAACAATCCCATGAACAACATGTTAAAATCTTTCATTCTGAAGTTAATACAGTTGTTAAAATTGTTAATCACTATGAAGAAATGACCCAGTCAACCACTCAACAGTCTCTCCATGTTGAGACTACAGTTATAAAGGAATCCATAGAGATCAAATCACAAGTGGTTGATGTGCTAAAATAATCCACTGACATCAAAGTCCAAGTGGATAATCTGACAGAAAAGCTTCAAAACTTGTATATATAGTTAGCCTGACCTATCAAGTCCCTGAATTTTCTAGATACCTCAACCAGTTATCTTCAAGCCCAGTATAAGGGAAAAGGGCTAACCATAGATATCCCTGAACCAGAGATTGAAAAAATCTAGGATACTGCTACTGGTACCATGAGAACAACAACTCCAGAGGAGAAACAAAAAGGAAAGATTCAGATGACCAAAGGACCAAACACTGGAGGAAATGATCCATTTAGAAACCTCCAAAACTTTAGAGAAGATACACCTCCATTGGTTAATTTTGATACCTATGACACAACTGAGAATCTCAGAAACATAGATGCCAATAGAGCATGGGTAATTAGCTACATGGCCACAAATACTGGTGTACCAGAACAAGATGTTATCCGGAAAGCTCTTAATTCATTTACAAGCATAGCCAAAAGAGTTTGGGATCGTCTTGATAATACTTATCAAACTAATCTAATTTCCAATGGTATAGATCAGGTATGTGCACAACTGATAAGAATGTTTGTAGGCAAAACCAATGCTCTTGAAAGTACAGCCTACAGAAGGTTTATCAATAAAAAATGTTGTGACCTATACAAATTTGATGAATACTGTGTTGAACAATTCATCAACTTCTATCAATATGGACATGAACAGAATCAGGAGTTTATGTACTCTATCTTTGTAAAATATTTGAAGGCCTAGGAGACTATTATCATAAGAGAATACTAGAAAATCTAGTAGATGAAAACTTGACTGTCAAGGAACTAACCTTCCCATAGTTAATTCAATTCCTGAAAGAAATCAATGAATCAGTTTGTCTTGAGGTCAATAAAAGAAAGGAATTGAAAAAGGTGAAACCTCTTATTTTTCCTACTGTATTTAAATCTCTAACACCACTATATGGATGTGGTAAAACTTTCCACAGGCATAAGAAATGAGACAAAGGATGTGCTAAGTGCTCAAATAGAAAAGGAAAGTTCTCAAGAAAGAAATAGAGTCAACAAAAAGGTTATTTTCGCAAGAAGAATAGATTCAAAGGAAAAGGTAAATGGAAACCCACCTATTACATTTGTAAGGGTGACCATTTCGCCAACAAGTTTCCTAACAAGAACAAAGCCAAGTTCAAAGGTAAGGCATGAATGTTGAAAGATTCTAGACTAGAAGATCCAAAAGAATTTGTATTTATTAATGACTACCCCTCTGACTCTGAGGACATCATTCTTTCTGCTGAAGAAGATACTGATGACAGTATCAAATCAAGTCAATCCAAACCTGAACACTTTGTTGATTCTAAAGAACATATAGATTTGGATAATGAATCTGAAGTATCATTCTACTGTAGAATGATGAGAAGAGCCTCTAATTATTAGCAAACTGTAGAAAGAATTATATCAAAAATCAGTGAGCTTGAAAGAAAATAGAAAGCAATGAATATGGGGCCGAAAACCTGGCAAAGAAATAGGCTCAGATTGGCTAACCCAGAAGCCCAAAAAATAGAACTACTAGCCAGTCATTCAACTAGGAGTCATAGTCTAGACCATGGATATAAGATTCCACCTTGGAAAAAGGAAAGGTCTCCTACTTTTGGAGGTCGTCATGGTCCAGGTTCCTACAAACCACCTTTAAGATCCACTAGCCCTAGTCTTTTTCAAACATCCAATCCTATTGGCCAAAGGACTATAGCAGAAGCCCCTGCATCAGGCAGCATGGCTAGAAGAATTTGACGACAACACCATAAGGAATTCCTTAGAAAAGTTGTCAACCAAGCCAGAGAAGAACTTGAAGAACTCTCTTAAGAAGAGAATGAAAATCTTCAAGAAGAATTAGAAAAAGGAAAAGAATTGGAACAATTCTCTTCCAAGATAGATCTAGTAGAAATAGCACCTCAACTTACTTCTACCATAGATGATTTTTTCTATCATGAAAAATCATACAGCCTGTATATGCACATAGCTATGGTAACAGAAGGATTTAATCCAAACACTGGTGAACAAATCAAAGAAGAAGAGACATGAGTCTATGAGCTAGAAGATAAAGAAACCTTTGTGCAACACAGTCGACACTGCAGAGTCACAAAGAAACCAATTCAGACATCTTGTCTAGGTTTGGAAATTTGTGTACACTTCAGAGGTACAACTTCTTATCCCTTAGCCTTTCTATGGGATACTGGTGTTGATCTAAATATAGCTAGATATCACTATTTTCCTCCCGATCAGTGGATAAAAGGTAATACAAAAATTAATTTTGGGAATGGAAAACATATGTCTAATCTGGTGTGTAAGGAACCTATTAAATTTGATGATGGACACCAAGATGAACTAACATTTGTCCATTATGAGATTGATGGTTATGATGGTATCATTGGTAGCACAACTATGCAACAATGGGAACTAATTCTGATTACTAAAGAATCTATCAGTCTAAACCATCATCAGGTACCACGACTATAGACAGAGTATGCATACACCAGCAAAGCAAAACTAGTAGTCATCAAATCTAGAAATATGGCCTGGATTGCAAAGCAAGTGGAAGCCTCAGCTTCACAAATAGAACTATTGAAGCAACAATTCAGCTCAATAGTAATGACCAAAGATCTCAAACAACAACAGCGTAATCTAACCTGTAGATTACATTTACAGAAGGATCCTGATGATAAGGAAATTATTCCTAAAGCAAAGGCTAACTACTTTATCATGAGTCCACAGGAAACACAGCTCTATAAAAAGGAGATTGAAGAACTCTTAGATTAAATATTTATATCCACCTCCTCATCACCTTTCTCATACCATGCCATGTACGTTCCAAAATTTGATGAGCAAGGCCAAGAGTTATCTGAAAAAAGGTTAGTTGTTAACTTTAAACCTTTAAATAGCTATTTTCTTGACAATCAGTATCCATTGCCTAGTAAAGATCACATCTGGCAGTCTATCCAAGGGAGTCATGTTTATTCCAAGTTTGATTTAACCAAAGGGTTTTGGCAAGTTACTGTTCATCCCAATGACCGTTTTAAGACAAATTTTTATGTCCCTCAAGGTCTCTACAAATGGAATGTCCTTCCATTTGGTATTAAGATGGCACCATCTATTTTCCAACAACACATGGATAATATTTTTTGAAAATACTCCAAATTCATCATTCCCTACATTGATGATATCCTTGTGTTTAGACAAAGTCCTTCTGCACATCTTGACCACCTCCGTTAGTTTTTACATATCTACCAACACCATGGTCTCGCTGTGCATCCAACTAAATCTCACTTTTCCCAAGACTCCATTATTTACATTTGCATTCATCTTCTTCCTGGGAGGAGAATGGAAGCACAAACATACATACTTCAACAAATTGCCAATCTCCCAGTAACCACCATCAAAGAATTACAAAGGTTCCTAGGCCTAGTCAATTACATTGCAGGATTCTATTCCAATATTGCACAAGACATATTGATTGCAAATCAGTTACTTCAGAAGAATCCCCCTGCTTGGTCCGAAAAGCATAATCAGGCCATTGAACGCATCAAGTAGAAATGTACACAGCTCCCTGCTCTGCATCTACCTAGACCTAGTTCAAAAGTAATAGAAACAGATGCTAGCAAACATACCTGGGCTGGTATTCTGAAGGAAAAGAACAATTAAGGAAAAGAGGAAATTGTAAGGTATGCATCCGGTAACTTCAAAGGAAGTGAAATCAATTACCATAGCACACATAAAGAAATATTAGCAGTAATCAATTCTTTAAAAAAGTTCTATATGTTTGTTGCTAATAAAATATTTCTGATTCAAAGTGATCTCCAGAATCTCAGAGGTTTCTTTAAAAAGGAATCTAAAGATAAGGTAATAAGAGGACGCCTTCTCAGATGGGTGCAATTTCTTAACACCTTTGATTTTGATATAGAACATATTCCTAGAGATAAAAATATCTTTGCATATTTCCTAACTAGAGAAGGAGCACCACAAGCCTCAGGCAATGCAAGAGTTGTCTGCATTCGCGAAGAACGTTGGTGGGAAGAAAGTTGTCCAGAATTTAGCACCAATCCATTTGAAAGAAGAGATAGAAGAAATTTTTATTTAGCTAATGATTATCTCTCTGACAGACTTCGCATGTTGCAGGAAAAAATGATCCTAACAGCCCCAAATATCTGGGATCCCAGCAGCATCTTCCATATAGTAGAAAATGACAAACCAGTGGATGAAGAAATATCACAATTCCTATATGCACCAATAGTTCAACATTAGATACCTATTCAATTCCTTAATCCACCAATTCAAAGACCAGAAAGATGGTTGCATCAAGAACGAGGAGTACAATTCATCTGAGATCTATTCCAAGGTCCTTATCCTACAACCTTTCCTCTGGAATTCTTGAGATACTATGGAATCCTATGGCGACTTACCTTTAGATGTTTAGAAGATACACTCATCAATTGGAATATCCATATGAATTATGGACCATGAGGTCCTGGATCATGTTTTCAGCACTAGACAAAAGGATCTCATCTCCGGCACCTACTTGTCACCGAGGCATTAGTATGGGTCTCCACATCCACATACCGCTCAGACTTGGGAAATACTCTGGCTCAATCCCAAGGAATACATGGACCCTACAAATCCAAGACACTCAAGATACTTTGGAAAAAACCTAGTCCACCGCATCCACCCTGCATAGACAGATTCACCGATAGCGATGCCTAATAAACATTGTTGTAAAACCTAGTAGATGGGGTTGTCATCTATTTTCTCTTTGAGATATCATCTGATAAGATAAATTAGTCTGGGTAAAATAATCCCTATATTTTCCCCAAAATCCATCTGAATAAGTTGTTGATCCTCTTTCCTCAAAGAAATTGGCTTATTATGGCTCTGGTTTAATTTAATCTACCCAACCGTTTGGTTAAAATGTAACTCCAGTAACTCAAGTCTGGTTGAAAAAAACTGAGGGTAGACTCAATACTGTTCAAAAGGGTTAGTCTGATTCCTTAACAGGACCCATGTTTCTCTCTCTTCATGGGATAGAAAAGAGATATCTCCATAGTCACTTTTGGATGTAAAGTGAACACGTCACGAGTTGCGTGTCCCCACTCATTTGTCTGCCACTACGTTGTTCCGTAGATATTGGGGTCCACCCAGACCAACTTACAGGTCATAGTGGGCATCTACTTTTGGTAGTGTGCACTACTTTAATAAGTGGTCTGACTGATTGTTGCCACGCGGCATGCATCTGGACCCTCTCTTCCTCCTCCTTGCCTATATAATGAAGAGCTTTGGCTTATGGAAGGCATTCAGAGTAGAGTAAGTCTTAGAGTCTTAGAGAGTCTAGAATAGAACTGCAAGTATATCTCTACAAGTAGAGAGTATGCTCTCATCCTTTGGATGATCAAAAATCAGATCTTTCTGTAAGTATGCCAAAGTCAGTTAGAAAGAAAACTATTATCAACATTTGTATCTTGCTAGTAGTTGGTATAGTGTGTCTAGTTATATGGCTTGTTAATATATAAGCGCCCTATTTATGCAGGGGAAGTAGATCCTCTTTTGCTCTGAGAGCTTCTGTCAAACAAGGGGGAAATATCATTATATAAGAGGGAGATGTCATTGTAAATATCACATGTACAGAGAATAGTATAGAAGATATATGTTAGAATAACAATTTTGAAAAATAAAAAAAACAAAGTTAGTTAGACCCGAGCAGCAGGGCAAGTGTCAAAACTTGAGCAATCTGTAAGGGGGAGTTTTGACATATCAGATACAAAGTTTAATGATAAGTGTTTTTGTCACTAATGGCAAAGGGGGATATTGTAGACCTTATGGCAAGACATATTGTTAATTAGTTTCAAAACACTTAGTCATTCAATGTTACCTAAGTACACAGTGTTACCTGAGTATACAGTGTCACCCAAGTGTTCAGTATCCCAAGTGATAGTTTATCACCTGAGTAGTCTTTTGGAATTGGCGACACTTTGAAGCCAACTTTGCATATATTGTTGAATATATATATGTTTATTGCAAGCCAACTTACAAAGTCATTTGTTGGATAAAGATATATATGTAAGATAGTTTGTTTATCCAATTGAAAAAAAAAGAGAGAAGAATATTGTTGCCCCACCTTTGGTCCACATACCTTTCAGACAAAAGTGAGTGATTAATGTATAGTAGTGGATGAAGAGTTTCTTATTAGTCCCAAGTCTAAGTCTAGAAAAATTTCCCTTAGGCTAGGGAGCCTTTACCAGATTTTTCCCATTTGCCTTTCTCTTTTGTAGCCAGAGGGTATGGGCATCTGAGTTCATGTATTCTTCAGGTAGGTTAAGTTCCCAATCTGGTGAAGGTTATGGTTTGAGGAGTTCTAACATTGGTATTACACATAATGGAAGTATGTAGCCATAATTATTCATTTTCCATCTTGGCAGAGAATCGGGCTCGAGCTTCTCCACTGGCGGAAAAGTGTCAATAGAGTACATATTCTACCTGCGACTACTAGATGATGCCTTCGGAAGGAGTACAATGTTAAAATGGATCCTTTAGGCTTAAGAAGGGCTACTATGTCTGGATTACACCTCTACAAGCTAATGGGAATTATTCAATAGAAATAAATTATGGAGATAAGCCAATGGTGGAAAAGTGGAAAATGGCTTCTCCCCTACTCCTATAGGCGGGTTTCAACCCATGGGATGATTTTTTTGCCAAATTAGCTAAATAAAGTGATTTTGAAGAGAAGCTTGTCTCATAAAGTATCTGAGATATGAAGAAAGTGGATGAAATCAACACATGCCATTTTGGCATCCTGGTAGACTGAATCTTTCCCTTGGTAGACTTCTGAACCGAGAGCATTCCAAAAGCACTTCTCTGCCATAGGAGAAGCAGAAAAGTGATTTTTTTCTACATCAAAAAAGTTACCGTTGCGGTTACTAAAAGTGAAAAGGCATTTCTTAACGGCCCATAAAAGCAAGGTAATTAATTCAAATAAAGTCATTTTAATTCATAACGGGATTTTTCATTAATGTTGGGGTCTTTTCATTCATGTGGCATGGGAAGTTGGTCATTAATGATAAGAATTCAAAATTTATAAAATCAGTTGAAAGTTGTGAATGAGAACCACCATTTTTTGCCAAATTGCTTTGAATCTGAAGTCTCATATTTTAGCTTTTCCTTGCCTCTACATCCCTAAGAGATATCTCCAATTTTCAAATACGAATCATCAAAGTATGGCTTCCAGATTCATGGGGTTCGATAACGAAAATACTTTTGAATGGTATAAGATTTTGGATACATCCCTGAAGTTATTTGACATGCAGAACTTCCAGAATAGATTGAAAGTAGACCAGATACATCCTATCATAGAGAAACTAAAAGAGAGCGGATTGGTTGTGGCCACTGGTTTTCCCATGGCTTTTCACGCTCTAGAATTAATCTAGGAATGCATCACTCGATACAACCCAGACACCAGGAAAATTCTCTTGCCTAATGATATGGTGCTATTGTCTATTGAGAGGGAATTGGTCCAAAAATCACTTCACATTCTAGAGAAAGTTGAGTATTTGTAAATGACATATAGTCAAGCAGTGACTAAGTATATTGCTAAAAAGCCAGTCTAGAAGAAAGAGATAATGAAAACGTGGTTTCAAGAGCCTAAGAGTGCCAAAGGAAAACTGCCAAAGACATTATATGGTACTAATCTAAAGCTAGAGATTGTTGACATCCTGGTGTTGCTCCACAGGATCAGAGGTGAGGGTGAGGCACTCAATTTTGTTGACCATCACTTCTTCTTGGTTTAGGTAATCTATTCCCAAAACCACTTCATAGATTGGGTGGTTACGGTAAGTGAGAACCTCTCAGAAGCCCTAGATAGAGATAAATGCCAGAACGAATTTTACTTGTCTTCAATTCTCTTATACATTTTGGCTACACTCCAAATTTGGCTAGGACTTCCCAGATTAGAAGAATTCCCTGATGATGTCAAGAGTTATGAATTTTTCCCCTCTTTGCAATTACATAATAGTTATGCTGAGTACCTTCGGGTTAATGATGCATTCACAATGAGATTGTGTAGGGAGTTACAAGGTTGTCCAAAAAGGAGATTCTCCCCTAAAGCCATGGCTTTCATCAACCAATTCAGATGTTATTTCATTCAATTTAGAGGTTTCTCATATCTTTGTCTTGCAGGTTTTGATGGATCCCTTTGAAGCTGCCCAGGTATCCTACTGATATGATCATGTTGATCGAGGTAATGAGGCAAGCACTCTAGTTGAACTTTCTCTATGCTGAAGCTAAGAAGAAGGGGTATGATTTCCCCATGACCATTGGAGCTTATAGCTATGCATCTAGGTCAGAGGCAAACAATGTTCTCAAGACATTCTCAAAGAATTTTTCTTTGGAAACCTATGATGTCTTGAGACCGTAATATGATCCAGTGAACTATGCAAAAGATGTATTGCAAATGAGCCATGCAATTCATCGTGTTCATGATATAGAGGACTACTGGGAAAATTGCAAGGATGATTTGGAAAGCAGAGAAAGATTCTACGCTTGGGTAACTATTGAAAAAATCAAAAGGTTCAATGTTAATATTGCAGTGGAGGGGCTAGAAGATGATGGTAACCATATGTATGATGATACATATCTAGAGGAGATAAAGCTCACCCCTATCAGTTCTAAACCCATGCTGGACCAAGCCATTAGTGACTTGTCAACTCTAATGGGGGGTATTTATAAGAGAATAGAACAATGGGTCGAATGGACCGTGGGCTGAAGGAAGAGATCAGAAAAGAAGTTGCCTACCCAGCGAACTCTGGCTAAAGACATGGCTTGTACTGCAACTACTTCATCGGTAATAATCCCAACCATTGCCAAAGGATTGAACCAGCTGGTAGGAGGAGGTGATGAACCTCCTGAGAAAACAATCACGTTTGAGAAGACTTGTGGAGAAGGTCCACTCCCAAATATCGGGACAAAAAAAGAGCCCACCAAAGATGCAAAACTAGAGCAGTTAGTAAAAGCAGTCATAGTAGATGTACTGGTTAATACCCCTACCTAGGACTCTCCAAGGAGAGGGTCTATCATCATAGTGGAAGTGGGTGAAGATACTCCCTCAACCATAAAATCTGAAGGAGAAGCCAAAAAGAATCAGAAGGTCACTTCAGTAGCCAAGTTGGTGTCCTCCTCTCCCACTTTGATAAACCCATTTTCTTCGAGACCTAAGGCTACACCTCTAGTCATCAGGAAGTTATTCATTGAGGTGTTGGTCTCTACCAAAAAAGTCACTAGTGCAGATTCATGGATAGAACATACTCTGGAATGCAAGAGAAAGAGGGCGGAAGAAGGGACTAGAAGCAAAGACACTCTATCATGAACTATTCAGCCCAAGGCCATCAAGAGGAAATAGAAGAAGGTGAAGACAATGTCTACCCTGGGTCATGATCCTAAGACTAGACACTTCACCATGGAAGTGGCCAAGCCAACTAAAGAAGGTAGATTCAAAGATATGACTGCTTCAGACTTTCAACTATAGTCATTTGACATGGGGTTGGCCCACCATGATACTAAGGTGGATTGGTGGAAATCTACCAATGTTGTGATAGAGGAGGATCTCGAGGAGCTCAAAACTGCCAAAGTCTAGCTTAAGGTAGAAGTGGCAGAGCTGACCAACTTCACCAGATAGCTCCTTACTCTGATTTCAAGCGTTCCCAGTACCCAAATCACCTTTGACCCTACTGCTATGGAGAACCAGGCCATTTTGGCTAAATTGCAAGAAGATCAACATTATGTGAAGATTGGTAAGTAGTGGATAGAGAGGCTTGAGTCTAAGGGCCTAGCAGTGGTTGAACAACTAGGCAATACTCTCCTAAGGTTGGAAGTAGAGAGTAATAATATTGCTGTGAACCTATAGACTCTCACGTCAGAGAGGGTGAAATGTCTGGAGTTTATAGTTATGCTGCATGTGGCGGTAAAGATGAAGACCAAAGAAGCTCTAAAGGCCAAGATTTTATAGAATGAAGATGATCCTTTGATCGAATGGCTTCAGAGCCTAGAATTTAAGATCAAAATGATCATTTAGGCTGAAGAAGGATTGCAACAGATAGATGTCAAGGTCAAAGAAGAGCAGAGTAAAGATTTAAAACTTCTCTCAAGGCTTCATACATAATCATAGACCAGTGGTCAAGGAAAGGCAATAATTAGAGTAACTAATATGCAGAATTCATTTTCTGGTTATTTTCATAAACTCACAGAAGATTTTGCCTCTCATCTGGATAAAATACCAGAATTCCAGGAATTGAGTGGATGTATTTCTAGAGTGAGAGAGGGCTGAAAGATCAGACTGATGTTATCAAGATTCTTGCCAAAGAACATTATAGATGGCTCATTTGATACACTAACATCCATGTTAATAGACATGAAGAAATTTTTTGATTCATTACAACAGTTACAACCTATAGGGCTAAAATAGATAAGGGGAAGGAAGCTAAAACTTAATAGATTCCCCCTTGTAATATTTTTGATACTATTGTAACCGATAAATCTTTCACTTATCATTTCTAGTTGGGGAAGTTGAACCATTTTGGTTCTCCCCCTTTTCTTGTAATGGCCCAATCTGGGACCCTATATGTACTATTTCCAAAATCAATAAAAAGGTCAGCTAAATTTTGGTGTGAAAGATAGCATTTTGGTAAGTCAAATTTGTGTGTCTGAATACCATTGTTTTATCTATTCCATCTGCACTGCATTTATCTTTATGTTGAATTTGGATGTTTCTTTTAAATTGGATTTGTAATCTGTGTTCAAACCAGAGCTTTGCATTATGAATTGATGTGATTAGTAAAAGGGGAAACTTGTTGTTATCTCAAATTTGGGAAACATTCTCATGATATACATTGATTCATAGTTGTTTCATCTTTAGTTTAGTCTTGCATATGCATTTTCAGTAGAAGTTCATACCTTACCAATTTTCAGAGTTAATCTAATTGATAAAATCTCAAGATTGGCTAGTTTTAGAGTTAAATTAATCCTACTTGAGTTATTTCTTGCCTAGGATTAGCTTGGTTTGCCTCTTATGTTCTCGGGTTAAGAACATACCCCTATTAGATTAGGAAAAAGAAAAATTCACTGAAAATCATTCATATAAGGGAGCTGTAACTTTTAATTCAGAGGGAAATTAGTTTCTTCAATATCAATTTCCCAACTATTATATTTGATTGTTCTTAAGTATTTTGGGTAGTTTGGAGTTAAGTTGAAAAGAACAATCTATTTACTAATAGATTTTTGGTGACTCTACTAGGGAGACGAACAACCGTTACACTAGAAGTGTATCATGAGGAAATATGGTGCTTCCCCATGATAATATATGTCCTGTACTCCAACCAAATCTTGGTTTTCAAGATGATCAAGAGGACGTTATTTCCTCACTGAACACTTTTGCCTGGAGGAGCAGAAGAAACACCGAACAATACAGAAATGCTAGTCAAGTGCTAAAGCAAGAAGAAGCAAGAATAGAGGCACTTGAAAGAGTCTTTCGAAGGACAAATCAAAGAGCACATCACCAATTTGAGCATGAAGTTAGGCCACAAAATTAGTCAAAAACCTGGAGCCTAAAAGATTTCTCAGGAGCACAAAGAGAGAAGGAAGTATAGATCCAGTCTTTGAGAGACTTGCAAATATTAATTTTGCTTTGCTTGAAGTACCTTGCCAAAGAAACAAAGCTATGAAAATCTAGAGTAGACCTTCTTCACCCCCTAAGAAGTCTACTCTTTTGTCCACCACTTGCCAAGTGTTAATGTTACACAGAGTAGTTGCTCCTCCTATTATCAATCTAGCCCCTTACTTACCTCAAGTAACAATGGCTCTCCCTTGGGCCGCTGCAGTCAGACCCCTGCAATTAGCATCTTATAACCCTCTTCCCTCAGGGTCTACAAAGAATTTCCCTAAGTTTTCTGGAGACGGGAAAGTATCTACGAATGAACATATTGCTGCATTCTTTACTTCTATCAACATTCTAGTAGTACGAGAAGAGGATGTGGCCATTAGATTATTTGTTGAGACACTAGTTGAGGGAGCCACCAATTGGTTTCATCACCAGCCAAACTCTTCTATTACAGACTGGGCCTCCATGAGAGTTTCTTTTGAGAGAAGATTCAAAAATGTGGAAGATGAACATGTTGTCGTGACACAATTGACCTCTATCAAGAAAGAGCCTTCTATTAGTATGAGAGATTTCATAGCCAAATTCAATAAGCTAGTAAATCATATTCCAACAGCTGACAGACCTACAATGAGAAATTTGAAAACATTCTTTATAAGTGTTATGCCACTAGACATCAATTATGATCTAAGGAGAGTGAACCCTATTGGTTTAGATGCTACATAAAGGACTGCCATGGAACTCGAAGACCATATGATTTCATCTGGGAAATGGAAGAGAGAGATACAGTTAAGAACCAGCACTAGTAGTACTACATAGTCTGATCAAATGATCCAAAAATTGTCAAATGAATTCATCGCCTTCAAGAGAAAACTTCCTAGGTTCAATAACCCTTATCAACGGAATTATCAAGAACAACCTAGAAGAAACAATGATGGGAGGAATGCTGAGAGTAAAGCATTACAGTTAACTGGTCTACCACAAAGACTAGCTATTGAAGCCCCCCTAAAAGAGGGAATATGTGCGCCGTTCACCTAACTATAGATCACGATGAAGGAAGTTTTCTTGACGTAGCCCGTTCTTGGAAAATGCATCAGACTAATGAATGGAATGCTGGAGTCTCTGGAGCCGAACCAGATTTATACTCACATGGTGACTCTGAAAATTTATATTTAGAGTATGAGTCTGATTCTGAACAAGGAGCAACATGTTATGCTACCATAGATGGGACTTCCAATACAGTCTTGACTAGGAGCCAGAAAGATAAAGGTCCTGCTCCTTCTCTCCCACCTAAAGGTAATGAAGCATCTACCTCCAACCCTAAGGAAGAAAATCAAGGTGTGAGAATTTTGCAACCAGGTAAGGAGCATAACTCTTTTGACATTATTCAATTCTTTAAGGATTCTCGAATTCAAATCTCTCCAATAGATTATCTCAAGTCCAACCCTATAGAATTGCAAAAATTAGTAGATTACTATACTAAAGGGAATCAAAATCTAAACCAAAACATCATGACTACTATAGAGAATGAGTCAATTTTTGTGGAACCCATTGAGCAAGGTGAATCATCTGTGTTAGCTACTTTCCCAGGTCAGAAGTCTGATCCATTTTATGTGTCTTTATATATTAATGGATGCAAACTGAGCAATTATATAATAGACTCTGGAGCCTCATATAACGTGATGCCGTCAATAGTAGCTAAAGCTTTAGGACTTATACTTACTAAATCCCATGGGAGGTGCTATTCTATGGATTCCAAGAAAGTACCTTTGGTTGGACAAATTAAATATTCTCAAGTGGCTCTAGCAGCACATCCTGAGAAAAAGATGTTGTTAACGATTCTAGTTGTCGATATACCTACTAGCTATGGTTTGTTTCTAAGTAGGAGTTTCTGTAGATATTTAGGAGGAGAAATAAAGTTAGATTGGTCTCAAGCTTTAATCCTGGTGGGTAATAAAAAAAATTAAACTGGTCTCAAAAGAGAAAGCTAAGTTTATAGTGCTAAAGTCAGATGACCCTAAAGCCCAAATTTTGTATCAAGAATTGGAATTTGGCAACTATATGCTATTTAATGATTATCATAATGAGGAAACTAAACCAGGAGAATAGGGATAGGAGTTTTCTACCGAAGAGGAATCTTCTTGAATATGGACACTTGAATTCGATGGTAGTTGTACTTTGTCAGGATCCAGTGTAGGTTTGGTCTTGATATCACCAAATGGGATATGTGAGCCTTTGGCTTACAAATTAGAATTTGGAAATACTAAAAATATTACTGAGTATGAGGCCCTCCTTTTAGGAATCATCGCTGCAAAATAAAAAGGCATGAAGATTTTCAGAGCTCGTGGTGATGCTGAGCTTATCATGCGTCAGGTTAAGAATCATAGATTGAAGAACTACAGAAATAGAGTATGGGATGAGATAGAGGCACTAGATGCTTTCTCTATTGAATTAGTGCCAAGAGAGTTGAATACCAAAGAGGACTCCCTAGCTATGTCATCTTCACTACTCCTTCCCCACCCAGAATTAAAAGACAAGAAGTACCAAGTGGAAGTCATATATCAGCCATCTGTACCTGATAATGTAGAAGATTGGCAAGTGTTTGAAGATGATAAGAATCTACTTCTCTTCCTAGAGAGTGGTGGAAACTTCCACAAAGAGGTCTGTGGTGATCATGAAGGAGATCATACAGATAAGTAGAAGAAAGATAAGTTAGATATTCTCCAATTGTAGGGTAATATCATCCCACCCCATTTAGTTACGCTAGAAAAAAACTTCAACAGGCATGACACATTTGTGAAGGAGAAAAGAATCAAAAGAGGCCCTACTATTGGTGAATATGAAGGAATGAATATTGGAACTAAGAGAGATCCCAAGATGATCAATATTGGGAAGTGTTTCCCTGAAGAAGAAAGGAACGAGGAAAGGAAACTCTTCCTAGAATACTCAAACGTTTTCGCCTGGAGCTATGAGGACTTGAAAAGTTTTATGGGTGGGAAATTCAAACATCAAATTCTGTTAAAACCTGAAGCTACCCCGTTAAGGAAAAAGAAAAGGAACTATAACCCCAAAGTTGTGGATGCAATATTCAAGGAAGTAGATAAAATGCTTAAGGCAAGGATCATCTATCCTATACACCACTCTACCTGGGTGGCAAACATAGTGCCTGTGAGGAAGAAGAACAGAGAGATAAGAATCTGTGGGGACTTCAGAAATCTAAATCAACCTTCTTTGAAAGATAATTATGCCCTTCCCAATATGGATCACTTACTGTAGATAGAAGCCAGAGCTGAAATGATGTCCATGTTGGACAGATTTTTAGGATATAATCAGAAAGAAGTTGAGAAAGCAGACCAGCATAAAATGACATTCACCACCCCGTGGGGCACTTTTGCTTACTACAGAATGCCATTTGGGCTGATCAACACTGGAGCTACTTTTCAAAGAGGTATGGACCTTTCCTTCAGTTAGATGAAGAATAAAATCATTGGTATGTACTTAGATGATCTTACTGTGTTCTCTAGGAAAAGAATAGATCATATAGGTGACTTAAGGAAAGTATTGCAAAGGTGTCGGTAGGATGGGATTTCATTAAATCCCAAGAAGTCATTTTTCTATGTAACTGATGGGAAATCGCTAGGCCACATTGTCTCCAAGGAAGGCATAAGAATTGATCCTGAAAGGGTTAGATCTATTCAGCAATTGAATTTACCTAGGAATAAAACTAGAGTAGAATCTTTTTTTTGGTCAGGTTAACTTTCTCAGAAGGTTCATTACAGATTTTTTGGAGATTACTAAATGTATAGTTTATATGATGAAAGGAAATGTGAATTTCAAGTGGAATGAACCCTGTAAGCAAGCCTTCAAAAACATAAAGAATGCCATAGCCAATTCTTTGGTGTAATGTCACCCAGATTACAAGAAAGACTTCGTAATCTATTGTTATTCTTTTGAACATACCTTATTAGCCATTCTCATGTAGGAAAATGAGGAAGGAGTCTAGGCTCCCATTGCTTTTATGAGCACGCCTCTGAAAAATCATGAGCTGAAATATTCCCAAACCGAAAAACATGCTTTCGCAATTGTTAAAGATTTAAAGAATTTTAAATTCTACATCTTACACTCACATTCTCTTGTGTATGTACCTGATAACGCAGTCAAGAGTATACTGACTCAGCAAGATATAGGATGCAATAACAGAGGAGCATGGGTAGCTAAAATGCAAGAATATGATGTAGAGATCAAGCCCACAAAGCTGGTAAGAGGAAATGCACTATATAGGGCCATGGCGGAAAACCAAGTAGGCAAAGACCGAGAAGCTACACAATTAGTTTTGGCAGTAAGTATGTAAGACCCCTGGTTTGAAAAAATTGTATATCTCCTTACATATGGTGAATGCCCTGAAGGGCTGACTTCTAAGAAAAGAAGAGAACTAAAACTAAAGGCTTCTAAATATGTCATCTTGGAAGATAGGTTACATAAGAGATCAATGGATGGGACCTTTCTCCGATGTGTCGATAAATAGCAATAGGAAAAGTTGTTAAAAGTATTTCATGATGAATCCTGTGGAGGAAATTTCTCCTCATCTGTTACCGCATTTAAGATTCTATGACAGTGTTATTACTGGCCAGGGATGTTTAGAAATGCTTACCACTGGGTAGAAAAGTGTGAAAAATGTAAAATGTTTACTGGAAAGCTATAGTTGGCAGCATTACCTCTGAGATCGATGATAATTGAAGGTCCTTTTCAATAATGGGGTCTCAATTTTATTGGTCCTATAAACCCCACATCCAGTGTAGGTCATACATACATAATCATTGTGACTGACTACTTCAAAAAGTGGGTAGAGGTGAAAGCAACCAAGAGGACTACTTCAGAAGTAGTATGTGAGATCATCAAAGAAAATATCCTGGTAAGGTTTGGCGTGCCTATTAAATTAGTTATGGATAACGCAACATATTTTTCTTCTCAAGAGATTACTGAATTTTGTTTTGATTACGACATTATGGTTAGCCATTCTTTTGACTATTTCCCTCAAGGGAATGGTCAAGCTGAATCCAGCAATAAAAACTTGGTGAATATCATGAAGAAGCTTGTAGCGGACAATCAGAGAAACTAGCACAAGAAAATCGATGAAGCCCTCTGGGAAGATAGAGTGACTCCCAAAAGAGCTATAGGTGTATCCCCTTTTGAACTTGTTTATGGAGTGGAGGCCAGCCTTCCATTACCACTGGAGCTAGCAACTTGCAAATTAAGAATGACAGTAGAAGATGGCATATATGAAAATGGTCTAGAGAAGAGGATTCTGTACCTAAACAAACTGGAGGAAGAAAGAGAGAAAATGGTTGACCACATTACACAACATCAGATACGAGTAACAAGTTTGTTTGACAAAAAGAGAAGACCCCAGAAATTTATGATAGGAGACATGGTGCTATTGTGGGACAAGTGCAGGGCACCCAAAGGCATGCATGGGAAATTTGAAACACTATGGAAAGGACCTTTCAAGATCTATCAGGCATTTGAGAAGAATTCTTTCAAGCTGACATATTCGGATGGTGAAGTGCTACCCCTGACATATAATGGTCAGGATTTGAAGCTCTATCAGAAATAATCTGAAAACAGGTAACCCCTGTATTGTACAATAGTTACATTTAGTTCCTACTTTCATTTTCCTAGTTAGGTTCCCTTCCTGTTTTCCCTTTCCCTGTCTTGCTTTAGTTTTGTTGTGAGCCACCTTTTGTTGAGCTTTACGAAACTAGAGATTTGAGATTCCTTACTTGGACATGTGAATGTCCAAGTCCACAGATAGAGCCAGCTATTTCCCCACCTTTGGTCCAAATACCTTTCAGACAAAAGTGAGTGATTAATGTATAGTGGTGGATGAAGAGTTTCTTATTAGTCTAGAGTCTAAGTCTAGAAACCTTTCCCATAGGCTAGGGAGCCTTTACCAGATTTTTCCCATTTGCCTTTCTCTTTTGTAGCCAGAGGGTATGGGCATCTAAGTTCATGTATTCTTTGGGTAGGTTAAGTTCCCAATCTGGTAAAGGCTATGGTTCAAGGAGTTCTAACATTGGTATTACACATAATGGAAGTATGTAGCCATAATTCTTCATTGCAGCAGCTTGGTGGAGAATCGGGCTCAAGCTTCTCCACTGGCGGAAAAGTATCAATAGAGTACATATTCCACCAATGACTACTAGATGATGCCTCAACAAGGAGTACTATGTTAAAATGGGTCCTTTAGGCTTAAGAAGGGCTACTGTGTCTAGATTACACCTCTACAAGCCAATGCGAATGATTCAATAGAAAGAAATCGTGGAAATAAGCCAATGGCAGAAAAGTGGAAAATGGCTTCTCCCCTACTCCTACAGGCGGGTTTTGACCCATGGGCTGAGTTTTCTACCATATCACCTAAATAAAGTGCTTTCAAAGAGAAGCCTATCTCGTAAAGTATCTGAGATATGAAGAAAGCAGATGAAATCGACACATGCCATTTTGGCATCCTGATAGACTAAATCTTTCCCTTGGTGGACTTCTGAACTGAGAGCACTCCAAAATTACTTCTTTGCCAAGGGAGAAGTGGAAAAGTGATTTTCTGCTACCTCAGAAAAGTTACCGTTGTGGTTACTAAAAGTGAAAAGACATTTCTTAACGGCCCGTAAAAGCAAGGTAATTAATTCAAATAAAGTCATTTTACTTCATAACAAGATTTTTCATTAATGTTGGGGTCTTTTCATTTGTGTGGCCCGACAAGTCGGCCATTAACGGTAAGATTTCAAAAATTATAAAATCAGTTGAAAATTGCGAACAAGAACCACCATTTGTTTGCCAAATTGATTTGAATTTTAGGTCTCATTTTTTAGCTTTTCCTTGCCTCTGCATCCCTAAGAGATATCTCCAATTTTCAAATATGAATCATTAGAAGTATGGTTTCCAGATTCATGGGGTTTGATGGGATGAATGGAATTAATTCCAAATGGTACAAGATTTTGGATACATCCCTAAAGTTCTTTGACATGCAAAACTTCCAGAATAGATTGAAAGCAGACCAGATACATCCTATCATAGAGAAATTGAAAGAGAGCGGACTAGTTGATGCCACTAGTTTTCCCGTGGCTGTTCAAGCCCCATAATTAATCTAGGAATGCATCACTTGATACAACCCAGATACTAGGAAAATTCTCTTGCCTAATGATACGGTGCTATTGTCTATTGACAGGGAATCACTCCAGAACTCGCTTTGCATTCCAGAGCAAGCCAAGTATTTGGAAATGACATATAGTCAAGCGGTGACTGAGCATATTGCTAAAAGTCATTCTAGAAGAAAGAGATAATGAAAGCATGGTTTCAAGAACCTAAGAGCACCAAAGGAAAGCTACTAAAGACATTATATGGCACTAATCTGAAGCCAGAGATCATTGACATCTTGGTGTTGCTCCACAAGATCAGAGGTGAGGGTGAGGCACTCAATTTTGTCGCCCATCACTTCTTCTTGGTTCAAGTAATTTGTTCTTAGCACCACTTCATAGATTGGGCACTTATGGTAAGTGAGAACCTCTCGAAAGCCCTAGATAGAGCTAAATGCCAGAATGAATTTTACTTGTCTTCAATTCTCTTATACATTCTGGCTACACTCCAAATTTGGCTAGGACTTCCCAGATTAGAAGAATTCCCTGATGATGTCAAGAGTTATGAATTTTTCCGCTCTTTACAATTACATAATAGTTAAGCTAAGTACCTTTGGGTTAATGATGCATTCACAATGAGATTATGTAGGGAGTTACAAGGTTGTCCAGAAAGGAGATTCTACCCTGAAGCCATGGCTTTCATCAGCCAATTTGAATGCTATTTCATTCAATTTAGAGGTTTCTCATATCTTCGTCTTGTAGGTTTTGATGGTTTCCCTTTGAAGCTACCCAGGTATCCTAATGATATGATCATCCTGATTGAGGTAATGAGGAAAGCACTCCAGGTGAACTTGCTCTATGCCAAAGCTAAGAAGAAGGGGTACGATTTCCCCATGACCATCGGGGCTTATAGCTATGCATCTAGGTCAGAGGCAAAGAATATTCTCAATACATTCTCAAAGAAGTTTTCTTTGGAAACCTACGATGTCTTGAGACTGTAATATGATCCAATGAACTATGCCAGAGATGTATTGCAAATGAGCCATGCAATTCATCATGTTCATGATATAGAAGACTACTGGGAAAATTGCAAGTATGATCTGGAAAGTAGAGAGAGATTCTACACTCGGTTAACTATTGAACAAATCAAAAGGTTCAATGTTAACATTGCAGTGGAGGGGCTAGAACATGATGGTAACCATATGTATGATGATACATATCTAGAGGAGATAAAGCTCACCCTTGTCAGTTCTGAACCCATGTTGGACTAAGCCATTAGCTACTTGCCAACTCTAATGTGGGGTATTTACAAGAGAACAAAACAATGGGTCGAATGGACTGTGGGCTGACGGAAGAGATCAGAATAGAAGCTGTCTACCTAGCAAACTCTGGCTAAAGACATGGCTGGTACTGCAACTACTTTTTTGGTAATAATCCCAACCATTGCCAAAGGATTGACCCAGCCGGTAAGAGCAGGTGATGAACCTCCTAAGAAAACAATCAAGTTGGAGAGGACTTGTGGAGAACATCCACTCCTGAATATTGGGACAACAAAAGAGTCCACCAAAGATGCGGAACCAGAGCAGTCGATAAAAGTAGTCATAGTAGATGTATCAGTTGATACCCCTACCTAGGATTCTCCAAAGAGAGGGTCTCCCATCATAGTGGAAGTGGGTGAAGATACTCCTTCAACCACATAATCAAAAGGAGAAGGTGAAAAGAATTAGAAGGCCGCTTCAGTAGCCAAGTTGGTGTCCTCCTCTCCTACTTCAGTAAACCCATTTTCTTTGAGACCTAAGGCTACACCTCTAGTCATCAAGAAGTTATTCATTGAGGATTTGGTCTCTACCAACAAAGTCACTAGTGCAGAGTCATGGATAGAACATACTTTGGAATGCAAGAGAAAGAGGGCGGAAGAAGGGACTGTCAGCAAAGACACTCTATCACAAGCTATTCAGTCCAAGGCCATCAAGAGAAAATAGAAGAAGGTGAAGACAATGTCTAACCTAGGTCATGATCCTGAGACTTGACACTTCACCATGGAAGTGGCCAAGCCAACTAAAGAAGGTAGATTCAAAGATATGACTACTTCAGACTTTCAACTACAATCATTTGACATGGGGTTGGCCCGTCATGATACCAAGGTGAATTGGTGGAAATCTACCAATGTTGTGATAAAGGAGGAGCTCAAGAAGCTCAAGACTACCAAAGTCCAGCTTAAGGAAGAAGTGGCTGAGCTGACCAACTTCATCAGATAGCTCCTTACTCTGATTGCAAGCATTCCCAGCACCCAAATCACCTTTGACCCCACTACTGTGGAGAACCAGGCCATTTTGGCTAAATTGCAAGAAGATCAACATTATGGGAAGATTGGTAAGTGGTGAATAGAGAGGAATGATTATGAGGGCCTAACAGTGGTTGAACAACTAGGCAATAATCTCCTAAGGTTGGAAGTAGAGAGCAATAATATTGCTGTGAACCTACAGACTCTCACGTCAGAGAGGGTAAAATGTCAGGAGTGTATAGTTATGCTGCATGTGGTGGTAAAGATGAAGACCAAAGAAGATCTAAAGGAAAATATTTTACAGAAAGGAGATGAGCCTTTGATCAAATGGCTTTAGAGCCTAGAAGTTAAGATTGAAATGATCATTCAGGCCGAAGCAGGATTGCAACAAACAGATGTCAAGATCAAAGAAGAGCAGAGTAAAGATTTCAAACTTCTCTCAGGGCTTCATATGGAATCACAGACTAGTGGTCAAGGAAAGGCAATAATCAGAGTAACTAATATGAAGAATTCATTTTCTAGTTATTTGCATAAACTAAGAGAAGATTCTGCCTCTCATCTCTACAAAATACTAGAACTCCAGCAATTGGGTGGATGTATCTTTAGAGTGATAGAGGAACTAAAAGATCAGATTGATGCTATCAAGATTATCACCAAGGAAAATTCTAGGTGGCTCATTCAATACACTAATGTCCATGTCAATAGACATGAAGAACTTGTTCAAGTTATTATAGCGGTTACAACCTATAGGGTTAAAATAGACAAGCGGAAGGAAATTGAAACTTAATAGATTCCTGCTCGTACTATTTTTGATACTATTGTAATCTATAAATATTTTAATTATCATTTCCAGTTGGGGAAGTTGAACCATTTTGGTTCTCCCCTTTATCTTGTAATGGCCCAATCTGGGACCCTATATGTACTATTTCCAAAATCAATAAAAAGGTCAGCTAAATTTTGGTGTGAAAGATAGCATTTTACTGAGTCAAATTTGTGTCTGAATACCATTGTTTTATCTGTTCCATCTGCACTGCATTTAGCTTTCTGTGGAATTTGGATGTTTCTTTCAATTTGGATTTGTAATTTTTGTTTGAACCAGAGCTTTGCATTATGAATTGATGTGATTAGCAAAAGGGGAAACTCATTGTTATCTCAAATTTGGGAAGCATTCTCACGATATAGATTAACTCATAGTTGTTTCATCTTTAGTTTAGTATTGCATATGCATTTTCAGTAGAAGTTCATACCTTACCAATTTTGGGAGTTAATCTGATTGATAAAATCTCAGGATTGGCTACTTTTAGAGTTGAATTCATCCTGCCTAAGTTATTTCTTGCCTAGGATTAGCTTGGTTTGCCTCTTCTATTCTTGGGTTAAGAACATACCCCTATTAGATTAGGAAAAAACAAAATTCACTAAAAATCATTCATATAAGGGAGTTGTACCTTTTAATTCAGAGGGAAATTATTTTCTTCAATATCAATTTCCCAACTTTTATATTCGATTGTTCTTAAGCATTTTGGGTAGTTTGGAGTTAAGTTGAAAAGAACAATCTGTTTACTAACAAATATGTATATAGTATGAATGTATAATCAGAAGATGATATGATTATGCGAATGACATTTTGAGTCAAGTGAAGAAGTGTTCAGGACAATAGAGACTTATGTATCACATTTAGGTGATCAGTTATATTTCAAAGGATCTTATTCAGCAATCACAGTTGCAGAGAGAAAATCATCAACTGGTTCATTCTCACAGGTGGATCAGAAAAATCCTTTAACAAGGTGGACCTAATATTCCTTTCTCTAAATCTCTTAACAAAGTTGCATTACTTATAGTATTGTACCAAATACTTTAACAAGGTGGACCTAACAGTCCTTTCTATGCTGCTAAGAGGGTAGACTATTAGAAGTGGTCATTGTAAGCTCTAACAGGCTAAATTTATACTATAGTACTAAATCTTGTGGGTATCATCCCCACCCTAGTTTTACTTTCTTTTGGAAGGTTTCTGGGTAACCAAATATTGTGTTATGTGTTGTATCTGATTCTTTACTTTCAAGTTATATGCATGCAAACAAATAAGCTAATCTAATTCTGGACTAAAAAGATTAAATTTTTATTGATTCCTGATTCACCCCCCCTCTCAGTCATTGGGCACATAATACAATTCCAACACTTATAAGACTTAACCGCAACCCTATGAGATTCAAAAACAACATAAAATTCCAAGTCTTAATTTTGTTGCCAAATCTCTAGATGTTAGATACTTAACCGTAAACATTGCAAGATTCATAGATAACCATAAGATTAAATCGCTGAATGCTTGACTAGATTTGATCTTGGTAGGACATGTGGCACATAGGTGCAATGCCTTAAACATTATTTCTTGATCACCTTTTCTTTAAGGAATTACACAGTCCGTTCGATTCATTTACATCAATGTTCCTTTTAATCTTCCCTTTCTCCAACCCCACGATCACATGAGGACAAGTGTCAGCTAGGCGCAGTGCCTCAAAGACTAATCTCTGATCTTCTTCAGAATAAGGCAATGCACCATCCATCCAATCCATTTAGATTTTCATGAAACTTGTCTTCATTAAGCTTAGAAATTATCATCCACATGTCACTCCCTCGTGCACTCACAGACATCTTTGTCAATCTTTCTTGACCATTTAGACTACGCAACAAGCTGCCACGTATCACCTTCTGCAACATCATCACTACACAGGCCCACAAAACTATCCTTCCTATCTGCCAGCTGGCTACCATATCACTACCCCAATCTCTAAGTTGTCTGACAAAAGGAACATGCCTTGTAGACACTTAACCATTATGTGTTTGGCTACAAAAACATAAAAATCCTCTTCAGTACAGAAAATGTGGGATAAAATCCTTAGGCACCTCCAACTTCAGATGGACACATGGCACAGTGGCGCAATGTCTCAATGAGAAAAAACCCTGCATCTCTTGTTCCAAGAAATGCGTTGACTGCACAATCAAAATGAAACTAACTGATCATTAACTTCACCTTAGTGCTCATCCGGTCCCAACAAGCACCACGCATCACCTCGGTGCAATGCCTCAAAGATTAAATGTATAGTAGATTGTGATCAAGGGATCGTGCCAGCCGTCAGATCAACAAAGATGTGTTCAGTATTTACCTTATCTTGAGCTCTGGCCACTTTACACGTGGCAACCAGATGCAATTCCTTGAACACTAACTGTTGTTCATATTCCCTTCTTGAAAAAGCGCTGACCACATGATCAAATCAGATTGGCATGACATATAACTTCCCACAAATGGGCCCCAGGATCTGACAATTGACATGTGTTGATACAACATAATTCCTTTAAGATTAAATCAACCACATCTCCTGATTAAGGCAATGCACTGACCGCACGATCAAATCTGACTTGATCACTTATAAACTTCACTTGATCTTTGGCCAGGTCCCACAAACTACCACTTGTCACATAGGTGTGATGCCTTAATGAATAACTACTTTCATCTTTCTGATTGAAGCAATGCGCTAGCCATAGGATTGACTTCAACTTGCTCAACATATGTAAAAGGTAATAAAGGCAGGCAGAGGCATAGACTTAGGAAAAATTAAAATACCACCTCACTAAGACTTATGAAATATAATGTGGCCCTGCCGACGATGACCTGAGCACATGAATTAAGTGACTTAAGTTACATAAAAATTAACTTCATTTTATAATAGCTTTGAGGGACTAGGATATTGCAAGAAACAAAACAAGGGTTTAAGACCAAAGACCTAAAGCATGAATAAATAGGCCTAAAATCACTTGCAACAAACCATGGAACCATAGATAAATTTTATAGGGCTAACACCTACCTCTGATCTTTTGAGTAAAAAACACCATCCAAGGCTCCAATTTCCTAGCATGTATAATTCCCCAGACCATTCTCAATAAAGTAACACAATTCCTCATTTCATTGATCAAATAACTTATGTGCATATCCATTTTTTTCCAACTTATCCTCCTCCCTAGGATGTAGCAAATAATCTTTGTTTATGAGGTCAAAATCTTTGGGGTTTTCTCAAAGTATCTCTTCCATGGCTCTATAGAAATGAGGTAGTAACTATCTGCAATAGGAATGTGGAAGGCCTATTCTATTATGTTAGATCAGATGTCAGGGACTATATCTCCATTTATATTCTTCACTAATCTCTCATTTGGTACCTATTTCTCTTCTAGATCTATGATGAGGTAAGGTGTAATAATGGATATTGTTTTCCCTACAACATTCACCAATCTGGAGACAACCATAAATGTGCAGTCAGATGATATGGTGGAAACTTGCATCCACGTGATAAAAAACATATATCCATGAGGTGATGTGTCCATCATGAGATGGATGAACACTTGATAAAAAAATAGTTCTATGAGGTGGTGTTTCCATCAAGGAATGGTGGCCAATTTTTGGATTTTTTGGTGGATGTGTTTTGATCACCCCCGATCAAAATCGAGAAGTTCTTTTATATTTTTTGAAAAATTTATATTGTGAGTTTGTGTTGGGTATGAAAACCAACTATTTTGACATTAAATATTTCCAAGGGGTTGGTCTAGGCATTCCCTAGAATAGGCTAGGGGAAAAATTGACCCTAGGAAACCTGTGCCACCTGCACCTCTTTTTGATCCCCCCACCTTTTGTACCTACACCATTTTATCTATATGTTATGGTCTCAACGCTTGGAGCATTGAGCTAGTAGACCACTACTCTCAGAGATCAGAGTGCATAGATGGTGACACCTCTACCAGAGCCTCATCTGTGCACTAATTTCCATGAGATGTGTTATGGTCCCACAGAGGGTCACAATACTTCTGCAACACATAGAGAATTAAATGATATTGGCTCATATGTGGATTTCCTTTGTGCTCAAGATCATACACTCGATCAATAGGATCCATAGGTACATATATGTCACCTATTTATATATTTAATTTCAACACATGTACAATTTTGATTTTTTTAGCTCATATGCAAAATAAAATTTAATTAATTGAAAATGTGTGTACATACATGCTTGTGTACAAACTACTGGTATATGGCCATCGAGTTCTTAATGGGATAGAATTAAATTTTCCTTGACTCATGTTGCAGTTGGCACATCTCATGGGGTATAATTAGAGAAAATGAACTAAGTTTTAAATTTTTAAATTTTTTTTAAGTTAAGTCTTAGACTTATTTTCTAATTTAATTTTTAATGTTGTTAAAATAGGGGGCCATCCACAAGACACTATGCCCACCGATCAACCACTGTCAGGTGTACTGGATGCGGACCCACTTGAGGTAATTTATTATCATGAAATTTTAATGATTTTTATATTAAAAAAATATCAACATATTTACATATTAATTCTAGACATGTGTAGGTCGATACAACCATCATGATTGGTGTCAATGCACACATGGTTGATTGAGGTGCATCGTGACCAGAGACATCTTTTCAGGTTTTATTTCTACATCTTAAAAATTAGGTGTAGCTTATATTTGACCCCTCAACATATATACATGCATGTTCATTATAAGTTTGTTTGACTTTCTATATGACATTGTTAGTGATATTGTTGTCATTGATTTTTCCACATAGATTGAGTCGTAAGAGGGACTGCGACCTCACATAGACATAGACATTCACATGGTAATTTATTTGTTCAAATTTAATTTATATAAATTATATTAGAATATTGTATACCATTTTAAATATTTTTGGTGTTGATCATTTCTAAAAATAGAGTCCCAAGAGGGACAACAACATGAAATAGGTCGTGATGTCCACCAAGAAAGTGGAGCAGATGTGCAGAATGACACGGTAATTTGTCCATGTTTAATTTATATAGATTTTATTAAAATAAATTACATATCATTTTTAATAGTTTTTGTGTGAATAATTTCATGCAGACAGAGTCCCGAGAGGGAAAATAACATGAAACAGGCCACGATGTCCACTAGGATAGTGGAGAAGATGTGCATAATGGCACAGTAATTTATTCATGTTTAATTTATATAAATTTTATTAAAATATTTTAGATTATTTTGAATAGTTCTAAATATAAATTCATGTATTAGAGTATGATTTTGAAACTATAATGTTTTTTAACAGAGTCATTCAGATTGTCCTGCTTTGCATGGATTTAAGAGGACTATTGACTTTAGGGATGTATGATTTTATAGGCATTTTTCACATGTAATCTCAGATTCTATGGATTGTTTATTTTATGTATTAGATATGTATTTACATGTTTTACCGGATGGACTATATGTGTATTTACATGCACTTTATTAGATGCTATACACATGTATTGATAATCTTTACATTAAAATGTTTTACATATTTATTAGAATTTCTAGATAGTTTGTATGTACGTAGAAGTACTACAAAATGTTTCACACAGTGTTAGTTTCACTATAAGAACACAATGAATTTACGTTTCTTATGAATATTGAAATAAAAGACTTGATTAGTCTATATAATTAACATATTGCCTAAATTAAACAAGCTAAAAATAAAATTGAACATCCAAATAGAAATAATATATGTAAAGGATGCATGTATTTAATAAGAGAACAAAATAACACACTAATATTAAATAAAAAGTGTTTGAAATAGTTCATTGAAAAAGAAACAAAATAAGATACTTATTCAATAGTTCGATAATTTAATAAAATAAAATAATTCAGTAAGACATAACACAATAAAATTGATTACAATTTGAGAAGATACTTGATCTTCTACTTTATGTTGACGTACAATAATAAATGAACTAGAGAGCTAGGAACGTGGAATAATGAATAAATCTTTAATAAGTAACTAAAATATTGTACAAATAGAAAATATGTAACTATGTACAAATTAATGGAACTGAGTACAAATGTAAGAACATCATGCTTACCAATTTTTTTAAAAAAAACATAATTATTAAATCCTTCAACAGAATGGTGTCATTACAGACTTAAATAAAAAATGAAGAGACATGTATAAAATTTTAAAATGAGGCACATTAAAATTATAGGTGAAGTTAAGGGGGTGTCTTGAGGGGATTTCTTGAGGGAAAGTCTTAAGGGGATGTCTTAAGGGGATGTAGGATTAGGATATGTAATTTTAGGATGTGATAGATATGATGCCTAAAGAGGATGCTAAGTAAGTGGATCTAAAATTAGGATGTCTTAAGGAGATCTAAAGGGGACATAATTCTTAAGGGGATCTTAAGGAGATGCAATTCTAGGATGTCTTAAGGGGATATAAAATTAGGATGTCTTATGGGGATAAAAAATTAGGATGTCTTAATGGGATGCCTTAGGGGGGGCTAAAATTAGGATGTCTTAAGGGGATGCCTTAACATGAACTAAAATTAGGATGTCATAAGAGGATGTACAATTAGGATATGTGATTTGGGGATGTACTGAACTATGATAGCTTGAGGGGATGCAATTCTAGGATGTCTTAAGGGGATCTAAATTTGGGATGTCCTACAGGGATGTAGTATTAGGATATGTTGAGGTGATTTAAAAACAAAATAAATTATATATGAAGTTATCATAAATTCAAAAAGAACACATATATACTTACTTGTATTTACTTATTTCATTATACCAAATGCATCCTCTATTTTTTGTAATGCATCAATAATAAGATTATGATATGTTAAGGTGATGTAAAACATAAATAAATTATATATATGAAGTTATCGCAAATTCAAGAAGGTCACATTTATACTAACCTGCATTTACTTATTCCATTATACCATCAACATCCTCTCTTTTCTGTAGAGAATCTATAATTGTCTCATGTTCTTCCATAGAAATTGACCACAAATCTTTATTAGCAGGTCTCCCATGATATCTGGATAACTTTATATTAATTTTCAAAACCAGATGCGAGTAGTGTATAATCTTCTTATGTGTTTCATAGTATTCAAATGATGAAAAACCATTCTTCCTTGTTAGGTATTTTTGTAATTATGTGCCAAAAACCACCACCAAACCTATTGGATAATGATAGCCATCATCATTTTCTCTAGGTTCTACTAACCTATTTGGTCTCAACATATATAGCCAACCAATACTCGGTTTCCTCTTCATTGTTCTCAGGTGCAACAACAACATACACATGTCCTACAAATAAAAATAAAATAGCTAATTGACATGTGAAATAAACTTATGGAAAAAAATTACCATAAAAAAATTAGACCAATAATTACATTCAAATATAAAGTGATATAAAATACAATTACCTTCTTGTACAATATCGAAAACATGATCATAATCCTCTGATGCAAATAGTTGATCATTGTCTTCAAGTTTTGTTTCATATTTCTCATATGTTTGAGCAGGTCTCAGTGATATTTGTTTCTATTATCGACCCATTCTTTATTCTCACATGCATCCCAATCACTCAAAATAAAAAATTGACAAAAACAGGGAAGCTCTCTTGACAAAAAAGTCTATGTGCTTGAATATGAACTCTTAAATGAATGCCATGATGCTGATGCACTAATTGCATCACAATCAAGTCTAGGTGGAATGTTATTTTCTTCAATTAATGAAAAGAATCATTTAATTCTAGGTTTCTTGTTTGATCCTATAGATAATTTTGAATTGCACCAATCCACAATAACACGTGCATCTTTAAATTTGGCTGGATCCTAAAATTTTAATTGCTCTCTAGAAAAAATTATTTTAACGCATGCACTGACTTTGTTATGTTCTCCTTTACCATGTCCATCAAAAAAAAAATCTACATATGTGGTATATTGGTTTCCTTATGAGCCATACTAAGCCAATAAAACATTCAAGCATTCTTGAATTGTCTCGTACAAGTATCGAACCATATAAAATGTTCCCTCATTTGGATTTCTCATTCTCTTAAATTAATATAAAATCTTTCAAAATAATACCGAACAAACTCCGATGAGTGCATCTAATTATCACTCAAATATAAATAATACTCCCTTACAAATTTTCTATCATCCTCTATACTATCATGTGCCTGTCTATAAACAATATGAAAAAACATAGCCACTTGCATTGAATTGTAGTATTCATCTTGAGTTTCCCCTTGTGGAGCAAGAGTATAGTTTTTTGCAAATTGGACCAGTGATAATATAGTTCCAACTCAAAATTTATTTCTACATGTGTTAAATTGACCATCAATCCATCTAGCATATTGAGAGTGTTTCACGTATTTAGGAATGATCTTACTCTTGAATTGTGAAATGAATTCATGTACACTAAGTTTTTATGCGATTAATTCACATCGCTTTCCAATTTTACCATCTTTTAAAGAATACTCAACATTCTTAAACCTTTTAACATCCACTAATTTTTATCCAAAATAATTTTCACTAGTTTCATGCATACATTGTCTTAGTAATGAAAAATTTCCACAACTAGTGCAGTGTCTTTAAATACATGAACTTATAAAAAAAATGCCCATTAGATCTTTCACAAAACAAACCTGATACAAACTCCTTTATTATTTTAGGTGGTATATTAATACCACAATCCTACATAGTGATGTTAGCATGTAAAGTACAACATATATATATAAAAAAAATCATAGTGGTACCAAAAATTGAACATGTGTTTTACAACAACAAGATATTTGTTTCTTATTAATTTTCACATACCAAGGTTTACATTTTTCAAATGATCTTTGACTAAGGGTAATATGTCCAGGTAACACAACCTCATCTAAATTTTTTCTTATAAAATTTAGTTTGGGTGGTGTCTAATAGGTTTTTTGGACGAGGATCATGAATTTTATAGCCCACTCTTAATTTCAAAACATCTCTAGCATTAGATGATACCCTTGTATTATCATGCCAATATTTTTCAACCAAAGATTTGATTTCAAGATTTAATGTCATGTTAGATCTTGGGAGTCTACCACTAAAATTCCAACATTGGTTGATTGGATCACTTTTGATACTTGATCTTCTCTTTGGTTCTCTTACCAATGTTTTAGGTTGCATGTTTAAAATTCCACTGATATTTTTTACCATTATTTTATCCAAAGTGTTTTTATTGACTATATAGTTGTTATAGCTTGTCATGTTGCATTGTTATCTTTTGATCGAATCATTTTTCTAATAGACTCAATGACACTAGCAACAATATATATAGCTTGTTTAACATATGCATCTTTTTTATTTTGTTTCACACAAATGTCTAAAATTTTTATTACATTTCTCATTTTAAAAAGAAACAATTAGTGTATATTTTATTGCATCATAAGTTGGCATTGAAATACTAATTTTTTTTTCATAAAAAACAATTAGTGTATATTTTATTAGCATACTTTCTTATCTTCCTCCAAGATAGCTTACTAGGAAGACCATCCAAAATATTACTTTCAATTTAAAAAAAATACTTTTCATTATCACCATTGTTAGAATTCTTGGTTGCACCTCATTGAATTTTTTTTTCATTTTCATCTAGGACATGATTTTCATTTCGTTGTCAATAACATTTAAAGGATTTTTATTTTCAACAATAGGAGGATTTTCAATTTAAAAGATGGGAGGGTTTTCATTTGCACCAACAAAAGTGGTTTCATCATCAACATAACTACACGTATTTTTATTTCCATGAACTCTTTCAAGAAGTATGTTAGGAATTGAATAAATTTCAACACTATTATATGCTTGTAATAAATCTCCATAAAGGGTGTTATCTATAACCATAGTTTCAGTATCATTCAAAGATGGACTTGAAGATGTACCTGGAATCATGTTTATTGTCACATTTTCTACATCAGTAAGAGGTGTATGCGTGAATTTAGATACTCGTTCCTACAGTTGCAAACACCCACACTTCAATAAGTCTTTATGTGGTTAGCAGGTTAGAAAATATGAAATCAGAATATTAAAAAAAATATCCTAAGATAACCGACATCATCTCATTTCCCTCTAGTAGACATGAGTATAGACTTTTCTCCTAGGTCATCGCAAGAAACAGTGACTACACTCTATTCTAAATGAAGGATTTTAAAGATAAAGCTAAATGATCTAAATGATTATGTAGATGCAGTTTGTGGTAAATCCAAGCTAATTAGAGATTCATTTTTTAGGTACCTATTCCTGCAGCTACAAACACACACACTTCAATGAGTCTTTACATGGTTAGTGGGTTAGAAAATATGAAATCATAATATTAAAAAAACACCCTAAGCTACCCGACACTGGCTCATTTCCTTCTAGTAGGTAGGAGTAAAGACTTTGCTCTCAGGTCATCACAAGAAACAGTGACTACATGTTGTTCTAAATGAAGGATTTTAAAGCTAAAGCTAAATGATCTAAATGATTATGTAGATGCAGTTTCTGGTAAATCCAAGATAATTAGAGATTCATTTTAAGAACCAAATGAAAAGTGAAAGATTCATTTTAATAACACAAAATTCAAATGTGTTGTAAATTATCAAGTTTGCATGCTTGAAAAAATTAAACAAAGCTAAGTAAATAAAAGCTAAAATGCAAAAATGCTTGAAAACAAAATGCAGTATAATATAGATAGCAAAAATTAGGATCCTTGTGAAGGAAAAGAGTTTCTCTTTTATAGAAAATATCTCCCAAATTGACGGTCAAGATAAGAGGAAATGAGTGGCTTAGATTCAATTTTAGGAAGCACAATCCATGTGCAAGCAATTTGATGGGTCGAAAGATTCAGTCTTTTTTGGAAACTTCCAAAATCATTTTTAGTTAACAACTTTGTTTCCAAAATGATAATTAGTGGAGAATCAGTTAACAAAGTGGAACTGGATTGTTTCCAATTTGATAATTAGTTAACTGGATTTGATGATGTCATATGCATTTTTAAAGATTTAATTGATTTTAAATGCACAATTTATTTTTATTAATTAAATTAATTCCCTTTTTGATTTAATTGACAAATTTGTAATTTTATTTAATTAATATATGAGGAATATTAATTAAATAATCAATATAAGGTTTATTTGCCAATGTAATTTGATTTTAGGAATTAATTAATTAATCAATTAAGATGATCGATTGGGACCTAGGGTTTAAGTCAAATCAGTTCAAATTTGATAGATTGAGGAATTGCCTATTTGATTTAGGACTTAGGGTTTATCAAGATTATGGTTTCTTGATTAATTGTAGTGATTGGGGGTCTAGGGTTTAGATGACCATTTTAATGTGATTAGAAATGGCTCATTCAAAGACATACTTGCATTGTTGCCTATATTCATATTATCTTTTGCATTCACCTCTTGGACCTCATCTTCTGCATCCATCATATCCCCCATGGTATCTACAATGTTTGTCTCTTCAACTATTATGGATCCTAAAGATTTAATGTTATTCATTTGGAGCATCCTCAATATTCTATCTCTTTGACCTTTGGCCTCTTTCTCTCTCTTCTAGGATTTATTTAGGGGTCATAACCTTCCTTCCTTTTCTCTTTTGACATTGTTTAGATCCCATGATTGACAAATGAAATCAATCAAACAATGTCTCGAATGGTTTAGTTCTTAAAAAATGCTTCAAGATGCTCCCAATCATTGAATCATTCTAATGGGGAATATAATAATGCATAAACAAGACAAAAAATCTAAAACTCTATAGAATCCGTCCTTGCCGATCATACTTTAGGTACACTTGCTGATGCAATAAAAAGTTGGGTAAATTTTTTTTAAAAAATGGAAAAAAAATAAATAGGACCCCTCTTTGAAATAGGGTCACATTCCATTTTTGAAATGTTACCCCATTTTAAAATAGGGTAGCATTTCATTTTTAAAATGTTACCCCATTTCAAAATACGCTAGCATTTAACTTTTGAAATGTTACCCCGTTTTAAAGCGGGGCCCCATTTCACGGATGCTCAAATACCCAACAGACACAAACATAAGCGGGGTGGTGTTTTGAAAAATGGGGTGACATTTTATAAGTGGGACCCGTTTCCAAAAAATTTGAAAATTTATCCACAAATTTTCTTTGAGTTTAGCTTTGGGAAAGGATTGTTCAACCGACGCTTAGCTTTGGATCTGGTTGACCTGAATGTTGGAGGCCATCTCAATCTACAAACAAAAAATACACTTTGGCCACAAATCGGAATGAGATTTCTGTAGAATTTTATGGATAAAAAAAACTCATTATAGATCAAATTGTGCATATTCCAAATATGTAATGTGTATGTATATTTGATTAATTTTTCTATTTTTCATTGAATTTCTACTCGAACGGGTCTACAAAGTAGATATAATAGACTTTTGTTATTTTTGTTAAATTTTGAATCATAATATGTAGTCTTTAAATTTTCTTAGATAACCTTAATATATGTAATATATTTAATCACAATATATAAATATATATTTATTATTGATATAGTAACATATATATAAATATATTAATATCAATTATGCTGAATGAAAGAGATTGGTATTTTTTTAGTATATATCTCTTCTCTTACCAATCAAAAAATAAAAGACATATATGTGGGACATGTCATTATAGAGACATGTCTCTTTAAAGAGACATGGATCTATAATGTCATGTCCTTTCATAACACTATTTACCGACTGATAATATTGATCTGTGTTTATAGTAAACTAAACAAATAAACTGTCACCCAATAATGCATGATACTATGGAATAGTATATCACCCGATAATAATAGGAATCATAAACAGTAGTGGCGTTCGACAATATAACAATATACTTAATGAACCTCCCAATGTAATTAGTTAGGTTTGAACCAATCAAAATTTGTAACTGATACAAATCGGTGTGTAATATAACCAATACAATTCAGTTTTAATAAAATCGGTATTTAATTAAATCGATATCAATTGATATATTATATGAGTATTAATATTATTTAATTTTATCAACTAATATACATTGTATATGTATATTAATATATATAATAATATCATTATTATTATATATAGTAATATGCATATATAATATAGAATAATATTATCTCATATTGTTTTATTTGAATAACAAATTCAATGATGTTTATTTAATGTAATATAATGTTAAATACGTATATTAATATGTATATATATAGTAGCAATGTCCATTATTATCATATATATATATATATATATATATATATATATTATCATAATATTATGATCATTTTATCTGATCAAAGCTATAAACATCAACACTCCCTCTTAGCTAGAGCAGATAAAAATGTACATCATAATAAGTTCATAAATTGTGAAAGTTTGTTCTCAAGTGGATTGCCTCCATCAAGGATTCTATCCATAGTTCTTAGGTGGATTGGATTCTATCCATAGTTCTTAGGTGGATTGCCTCCACCAGTGATTCAATCCACAAGCTCTCATGTGGATTGCCTTCATTGGAAATTCGATCCACAAACTCACAAGCTTTGGTGTGGATTTCCTCAATCGGCGATTGTATCCACAATCTCTCATGTGGATTGCCTTTATCGGTGTTTTTATCCACAAACTCATGATCGAGCTTTAGTGTGTGGATTTCCTCAATCGGAGATTCTATCAACAAGCTCTTGTGTGGATTGCCTCTATCAGTGATTCTATCCACAAACTCACGAGCTTTAGTGTGTGGATTGCCTCAATTGGCAATTTTATCCACTAGCTCTTGTGTGGATTGCCTCTATTAGTGATTCAACCACAAACTCACGAGCTTTGGTGTGTGGATTGCCTCAATTGGTGATTATATCCACATGTTCCTATCAAAAATAGAAGATCAAGTTATTGTAAGATCATCACCTTCCAATAAATTTAACATATACAAGTGAAAATCATTTGGAAGTCATGGCTTTCTTATAATTTACACAGGGCCCATATAGATATAAAATAATAACATTAATATAATAAAAAAAACATGTCAAGTTTACCTCGGAAGTGTTCTTATCAGTGAAATCCCTCTTAATCATAAGGTATCTTGAATTTATTTTAGAATACATATTTCTCTGAACATACATTTGAATTATTTACTTCAGCAAGGGAAGCTTGCATTCTAAGTCTGTCAGGACACTTTCTTGCAGTGTGACCATATTTGTCGCATCTAAAACATTGCATTATAGAGACATATATAGGTTTCTTGAATGGTTGTTGATCATATGAATTCTTTCCCTTTTTCCTTTTTGAACTAGTGATGAGAGGTTGAACATCTTCTTTAGTGGAGTCCATGATTCCTCTAGATTTCAGGTTATACTCTTCTTGAATGCAGTAAGCTTTTAGTCGATCAAATTTGGGAAGTTTTGCGCGGGCACTTACTCCTTGTCTAAAGTTTTCCCATGAAATAGGGAGCCCATTTAGAGTTATCATAGTTAACTCCTTATTATCATACATGTGACCAATAGAGAGAGTTGATTCCTTAATTCGGTTATCCTCATAAAGTATGAGGTGATAGTCTCTCCTTTATTCATTTTAATATTAGAGAGTTGATTTTTAAGGGTAAGAATTCTGCTGGTGTTGTTGATCTCAAACACATTTTCTAGGGCTTTGAGCATGTCATAAGAAGAATCTAAATTTGTGATGACAGGTAGTAGATTATTTTTCACTCCATCCACTAATAATTCCATTGCTCTAGTATTGTCTTTTTCCCATTTAATCAGCTCATCTTTTCCATTAGGTTTAAGAGGATTTTCTATAATTGTCTTTAGCTCATTCTTCCTTAATACCAACATCATTTGAATTTTCCATGATTTAAAATTAGAGGAAGCTTCAATTCTATCTTCGAGTCTCATTCCATTTTCCATTTTGTAGGTAAAAGATTTCCAAAATTTTGATCTCGATCTTCCTTCAATCTAATCGGATCTTCCTTGAAGCCGTTTAGGCTTTAACGAAGGATCCTGGCTCTGATACCATGTTAAATTTAGGATTAGAATATGTAGTCTTTAAATTTTCTTAGATAACCTTAATATATGTAATATATTTAATCACAATATATAAATATATACTTTATATTGATATAATAACATATATATATATATATATAAATATTTATTATGTTGAATGAAAGAGATTGGTATTTTTGTAGTATATATCTCTTCTCTTACCAATCAACAAATAAGATATATATATGTGAGACATGTCTCCTTAAAGAGACATGACTCTATAATGCCATGTCCTTTCATAACACTATTTACCGACTGATAATATTGATCGGTGTTTATAGTAAACTAAAAAAATAAATTGTCACCCGATAATGCACGATACTATGGAATAGTATATCACCCGATAATAATAGGAATCATACACAACAGTGGCATTCAATAGTATAACAATATACTTAATGAACCGCCCAGTGTAATTAGTTAGGTTTGAACCAATCGACATTTGTAACCGATACAAATCAGTTTTAATAAAATCAGTATTTAATTAAATCAATATCAATCGATATATTATATGAGTATTAATATTATTTAATTTTATCAACTAATATACATTGTATATGTATATTAATATATATAATAATATCATTATTATTATATATATTAATATGCATATATAATGTAGAATAATATTATCTCATATTATTTTATTTGAATAACAAATTCAACGATGATTATTTAATTTAAATATAATGTTGAATACGTATATTAGTATATATAGTAGTAATGTCGATTATTATATATATATATATAT
>MU223547.1:624600-642706 GCA_018584345.1 Thuja plicata | reverse complement strand
CAAACTAGAGACAATTATACACAGTTTAAAAAAAAATTAAAAAATTATATGTTTTGGTCAAATTATTGTTGTCCTACATGAGAGGTTTTAATAAAAACAATTATGCCTAGTAAAAAATTAATTAAAAAAAATATTCAATAAAAAAATACAAACAAATATTGTCATCAATATTAACTGTGTTACATACCATGAATACTATTCAATTTGAACATTGTATGGCAGAGACTTCAGGCAGGAGTGTGGAGCCCTCGAGTAGGAAAGCAGATTCAATTTTGGATGGTAGGCTTGGCAATGGTGGTCCTTATGCTAGTGTGGTTATGGATGGGAATCGCAAGCCTGTGGTTAGTAGTGATGGAGGGGCTCCACTTGGGGAGGGGTTAGAGATTCCTATTCAAAATGGTTAGAAGTCAACCAAGGTTGATGATTCTGAGAGAAAAGGTGTTGGGATTTCCCTAGGAAAGGTGGGCCTCTATCAAAAAAGAAACTTCTAAGAAGGTATCTCCCCCTCTTGTTGAGAAAAAGACTGAGAGTAGAGGTAAGTGGTCTTATTTATTTGGATTTAAACCATCAAGAAAATCTTCATTTTGTGAAGTGAATATTGTTTCCAACCCTTCCAATGGAGAATTTGCAATCTTTATCCTAGACCCTCTGATTGAAGTTTTGGTATCTTCAATGTAGATGACTTTGATTGAGAAGTTTTTTGGGGGAAGACACAATATTGAAGTGGTTAGACATTTTTCCCAGAAAAATGGTCCCTTGAAGGACAAGTGGATATAGCAGCCATGTCCAAAGGATTTTTTCCTTTGAATTTAATAATAGGGAAGATATGTCCAAGATTTTTTGCAGTGGCTCTTGGATGGTTGGAAGGTTTTCCTTGGCACTCCGGAAATGGGCTCCTAATCTGGAACTCAACGACTCAACTTTTTTTATGTCAGCCCTAGTGGGGGTCAGATTCCCCAGTCCCCCACTAGAATACTGGCATGAATATGTTATGGTTGGTCTTGTGATTTCTTTTTGGGATCTCCTCTCCATAGAATCCATGACAACCTCTAGGTAGAGATGAGTCTATGATAGGATATGTGTGGATATCCTTCAGTCTGCTGATCTCCCTCAAAGCATCTAAGCTGGGAAAGTGGATTCAACAAGTCAAAATCGAATCCTTATCCTTAGCCTGTTTTACCTACAATAAATCTGGTCATAGGGAAAAAGATTGCCCCCTGAAAATCTAGAAATTGAAGACGCTACCTAAGAAAGAACCCAAAAAGGTGTGGAAAGAAAAAAATCTTGTTGATTCTTTAGCAGGCCCTTCTAAAGACTCATGTAATGATGAGGGAGTTTTTTTTGGAGGTTGTGATGTAGGAACCTATCTGGTCGCACTCCATCCCAATTTTATTGTGGATTCTCCTCCTATTATTGCCCATATCTTGGAGGAAGTTGACTCTAAAAGTATCGATGAAAGTGATAAGGAAAATGGGGCAGCATATCACAGAGACCACAAAGGTAGTTTGGAGGAAGGTGAAATTGGGAGATTCCTCCCCGTCATCCCCCAGGTTGGAGATAGTGAGCTTGGATATAAAGTGGCTGATTCTATGCTTGAAGAAGAAAATATTCTAGTCAATACTGGAAAAAGAAATATGGAAAGGGATAAATAAGTCCTGAAACGCCTCGAGTTAAGATAAGATGGGGGGTCTTATTAGATGAGTTGAATCCTTTTTTTGAAAGTGTAGAGGACATTTGGACTAAGGTGATTCAAAATAAAAAGAAACATGATGGAAACGATGACCATAATTTAGGGATTCGTCTATGAGGGGTCATCACTAGAGCTATGAAAGTGGATGTAGGAATGCCTAAATCTTTGATAGGTAGAATAATGAATAAATTTACTAGAGAATAAGAAAGTAGACAAATCATTGCAGATGGGTGCCAATGTACCATCCAAGATATATGCTCACAAGGCAAGAAATATAGATAATTTCCTAGAATATCAGGGGATTGAATAGCCCCCACAAATAAGACATGCTTAGAATTTTTTTTTGAGATCATAAGACATATATTATCCTCATACAAGAAATGAAAATGGCTAGAGATAAAGTTTAAAAAATAAAAGTGTTTAAGAATTGTCTAGCTGGTTGTAGCTATGAAGGAGCCTCTAGAGGCATGACCTCTTTCTAGAACTTAAATACTATTAAAGGAGAAATCTTAAAGTCTATAATATTTTTTCATGTTAGAGATGGCTTTAGCTGGGTTCTCTCTAATATCTATATGCCTAACTCCAAGAGTGGCAGGGACAAGTTTTGGAAAAGCCTGGAAGTTGAGAGATGTGATTTCAAAATCGATAGTTGGATGGTTGTAGGAGATTTCAATACTCCCCTTTGTGACTTTGAGAAATATGGTGGGGTCCTATCTCAGAGTGATAGTTGTTTGGCTCTCATAGAGTTCATAAAAAATAAATCGTTAATGGACTTAGAGCTCAGAGGAGGTAACTTTACCTAGACTAACCGAAGAGTTAGAGATGGTCTGATCAAAGTAAAACTTGATCAGGCTCTTATCTCAATTGATTGGCTCCTCAAATTCTCTTATTCAATGTATTCCCTACATCATATTGGATCTAACCATTCCCTTATCTCTATACAAGATAACCCTAACTCTAGCAAAAGGAATACCCTTTTTAGATTTGAAAAGATGTGACTGCAACACCCAGAGTTAGAAAGGAATATTGTTTAATGGTAGGATATGTTTGTGGAGGGGACGGCTATGTTTATATTTTTTAATAAACTTAAGAGTAATAAAAATAAAGTTAGAACTTGGAATAAAGATGTTTTTGGAGACATTTTCATGTCTAAAATTACTATCCAGTCTGAGCTCAAGGATCTTTAGGATATTATTTAGTAGGAGGGATTGTCTAAGGAAAATAAAGTTAAGGAAAATAAGATCCAGGCTGAGTATCACAATATTGTCTCCAAGGAAGAAGTTTTCAGGAGGAAAATATCTAGGGCTATCTGGTTAAAACATTGGGATAAAAATATTCACTTCTTTCATGTGACAACTCAAAAACATAAATCTGCCAATAGAATTGACTACCTTTCCAGCAATCAGGGTAAGCTGGAGAAGGAAGAGGAAATCAAGGAGGAAATGATAGACTACTTTTTGACCCTTCTTTTGGCTGATACCTCTCTCTCGTTGGATAATTATAATTTGTTATTAGAATTCATCCCTAGTCTTATTGATAATGATCCTAATGATATGTATTGTTGGATCCCTTCTAATAAAGAGATTAAAGATACAATTTTTTGTTTGAAGGTTAAAATTCTCCTGGGTCTGATGGTTTCCATATGTTCTTTTTTTAATCTTTTTGATCCATAGTGGAGAAGGATGTCATGGCTGCGGTTAAATAATTCTTTGGGGAAGGATCCCTATTGAAATAAGCTAATTCTACCTTCTTTTTCCTTATCCCCAAGAAACCTAGTATTGATTTGGTGAATAGTTTTAGACCTATCAGCTTGTGCAGTTCTTTTTATAAGATTATTTCCAAAGTCTTCATGCTCAAAATTCTTTTGATCCTTCCTTCTATTATTTCCCCCAATAGAATAGTTTCATGATGGGGAGATAGATTTTGGACTCTATTATTATAGTCCTTGAAAATATCCATTCATTGGAGGCATCTCAGAAGCAAGGTTTCCTTATGAAATTTGACCTATCTAAAGCTTATGATAGGGAGGACTGGGCCTTCCTGTGCAAAGTTCTTTCTAATTTTGGTTTTAATGGGAAAACTATTCATCTAATTCACCAGTTGATTTTTACGCCCTCTATCTCTATCATGGTGAATGGTTCTTCTTCAAATTTCTTCTCTCCCTCAATAGGTATTCGCCAAGGGGGTCCTATTTGCCTCATTCTCTTTTCCATTCTGGTTGAAAGCCCAGGGATATTTTTTCTAACTATGTTCATGAAAGTTTACTGTAGGGCCTTCATCCTTCCTTGAGCATTCAGTCCCACTCCCATGAACAATTTGTGGATGATATTTTTCTCATGCGTACCTCTTCTATCAAGAAATATAGATTGTAACATATAAAATAGAGGTCACCAAAATGTAACATAAGAACATGTAACATTTGAAATAAGTGGGGAAAGATAAGATTTCCTCTTCTATCCCAAGATGCAAAAGGAAAGATCCAAATTGATAAACCCAAAAAGGATCAATGCACAAATGAATCAATCATTTGGAAATGAGAGCAAAGAGGAAAGTCTTAAATTCCCCATTTTATGGAAAGGAATGAATGTGTGATAGATTTAGAATGATTAAGGATTTGAATTGAAATGGATAGAAGAAATGCACTAAACTTGAGATATTCTAGATCAAAGAATGTTGTTTTCTGAGGTCTATACTCTGTTTCTAGAAAAAATGAAGTATGATCCAGAAAGGAAATGCAGGGATGAACAAAACCCATAAATCATTTTCCAATCCAACATCATCTTATGAAAAAGGTCGACCTTGACCCACAAATGTCAACCCTGACCCAATAATATCAACCCTGACCTAGGTCAGGGGTGAGGTTGACCTTGACCTAGGTCAGGGGTGAGGTTGACCTTGACCCAATAATGTCAACCTTGACCTACATAGGTCTGACAGAAAATCTGTTCGCGGATCCTGAAAGTTTGTCAAAAAGGGTATCCAGATTTGAGTCCAAATCCATAGTCCTAAACCTGTACCTACAAGAAAAAGAGGTTTGTTTGTTTGGGGGGAGGGGTTTTCCTTGGTCAAACCCCAGTTTTGGAATTAACCTTAAATATATGTAATTGAAATTGCAGAAATAGACAAAGTAAATGCATAAATTCACCTTGCTTGTAAAAGTCTTTGTGGAGGATTCGAATCCTTGAATCCACAAGTATGCATGCACCAGTGGATCTAGAATGTAGGATGTCTTCAATCAATTTCTTGTTGATTTCTAACACCAAATCTTGAATGGGTTCTTGATTTGGAAGAGGCTTGGAGGAAGGTGGATGGAGAGATCACCAAAAGGGCACTATGTAGCTTGAATCCTTCAATGGCCTCCAATGGATCTCCTTCATGAAAATGGATGCTTGAGTGCTTGAGAATGGATGGAAGCTTGCTTCAAAGCTTTCTCCTTAGCTTTCTTGAATTGCACTTGATGATAGTTTGAGAATGGTTGATCACCATTAGAAAACTTTTTGTTTCTCAATCTTGCTTAGAGAAAATGAGAGGAGAAAGCTTCCTTTTATATGAAATTAGGGCACAATATTCTAAGGAGGCTGACATAGGAGAATCAAATTACCATTAAAGCCTTTAACCCTAGGAGAGGACCTATGTTAAATATAATTTAGGAATCAACACTTCAGAACCTGAAACAGCTGACCTGGAAGCAGGAAACACTTTTTCCAAAGACTGACATCCAAAAACTAAAGACCCCAAAGTTTGAACCTTGGGTCAAGGTCAAGGTTGACCTTGACCTAGGTCAGGGACAAGGTTGACCTTGACCTAGGTTAGGGTCGAGGTTGACCTTGACCTAGGTTAGGGTCAAGGTCAACATAGACCCAAAAGGTTGACCCTAACCTTGAAGTCCAGAATCTCAGGTCTGCAGTCCAGAATGTACAAATCAGGCTAGAAAGAAGTGGAAAGAGGGGCAAAATAGGGGGAAAGCCAGTTCTAGATCAGGAACCCATTCAAGGTGCTTGATATGACCACAAAACACTTACTCAGAAGGCTAAATCAGTCTACCATGGAAGTGCTTCCATTTTCTGACTATACATAGATATATGAGGAAGGCCCTCAATATTTATTCTAATGCCACTAGTCAGCTCATCCACTGGGAGATAATTTCCTTTTTTTTTGTCAATACTCCCTCTCTTAGATAGTAGAAAATGGCAGCCATTCTGGGGTGTAATATTTCCCTCTTCCCCTCTAATTACTTGGGGCTTCCGTTGGGGTTGAAACCTCCAAAATCTTTTTTGAATAACATCATTGAAAGATTCAATCATAAACTTGTTGGATGGAAAGGATCCCTCCTTATACAAGTTGGGAATATCTTGCTTCTTAAATCAACTCTCTAGAATCTCCCTATGTATGCCCTCAGCCTATTCTGCATACCCTCCAAGTAGGCTAATACCACTAAGAAATTACAGAAAATATTCTTGTGGTCAGGAACTAAGGAAAATAATTGTCTTCATTTGGTGGCTTGGGAGAATGTTTGTAGACCTATTAAATTTTGGGGTTTAGCCATTAGAATAATTAGAGATGTGAATCAAGTGTTACTATCTAAATAGATCTGGAGAACTATTTATGAAGAAAAGGAATAGAACAAAATCCTCAAATCTTAATATCTCTTTTCTACTCCTAGTTTAGGTGATTTATTCTCTTCACCTACTATCGTGCATGTATCCATCATTTGGAATTACATCTTAAAGGATAAATACTTTGATGTTAAGGGTTCTCATTGGAGGTTAGGCAATGCCAATAAAATTAAGTTTTGGGAGGATCCTTGGCTCAAGGAGAAACCTCTTATCCAGTTCCCTAAATTTTATCAACTCAATGTTATTTGTATTAGAAGGTATGAAAGAATGGTCTCAGACTATTGGAAGGAGAAAAATTGGATTAGACTCAATTGTATTGCCTTGGTGTTGCAAGATATTGATCTAGATCTAGTCCCCTGGGTTTTTAATGAGCTCTGTGAAGATCATATTATCTAGTCTCTAAATCTGAATGGTTGTTTCTTGGTGTCCTCTGCTTATTCCCTCACCTCCAGCCAAGAGTCTTCTCCCTTTTGGGATAAGGTTTGGACTTCTTCTCTTACCCCTAAGATTAACATATTCTATTGTTTGTTTTTCTAGGATAAGGTGCTTACTACTAAAAACCTTTTAAAAAGAGGGTTTGTGCTTCCTAATAGATGCTACCAGTGTATGCAAGAGGTTGGAAACTCTACCCATTTTCTTTTGCATCACCCCTTCTCAAGGGAAGTGTGGTTGATAGTGCTACAAAAGTGGGATATCTCTTGGATTCTCCCAAATACCATTAAATATTTTGTGTCCCTATGGATTTTTCTATTTTATAATTTCTTGGGGAGATTGCTATGGAAATTTACTATTCCTCATCCTATTTGGATGATATGGAAGGAAAGGAATAACAAGATTTTCAGAGATGATCCTTCTAATCCCATAGATGTTGGATCTAAGATCATTAGAAATATTGTTGAGAACATTCATGTCACCTGTGATCGTTGTCCTTCTTTGTTGGAAGGAAGTCAAGATAAGAGTGCGCTAAGTAGCTATAATTTCTCTTTGATTTCAAAACTTGTAAAAAAAAACATGATGGTACCATAAGGTTTTCCCTCCAACTAGTTGGCATAAGGCTAACTTTGACGGTGTGACTAAAGGTAACCCTAGTTTGGCAGGTTGTGGTGGCATTTTTAGAAACACTCATGGAAGATATACGACTATTGTTGGTCTTCCCATTAGCACCCAAAATTTTCACATGGCTAAAGAAATAACCGCTCTCCATGTCTGTAAGATTATGAAAAATCAAAATTGTACTAAACTATGGCTTGAAGGTGATTCCATGAATATCATTAATTGTATTAAAAGTAATTATAAAATTTCATGGAGTATATGTCACATCATTGATCAAATCAAGATGCTTTTAAGTAGCTTTGAGGTAACCCACGTATCACATGCATTTTAGGAGTTGAACATTGTGGTGGACAGCTTGGCCAACTTGGGGGTCCGATATGATGATATCAACATCTGATAAGGTGAATAGGGATTAAACAAAGAGGTTTTAAGTTGTCTAAAGTACAACCCGATCCTGATATAATTAGCATTAATGATGATATAGATAGATAATTTGTTAAAAGGAAAATCAAATGCATTTCCCATGCTCGAGGAGCAAAAACTAATTATTGCGAGTGTGGGAAATGTAACGTTTCAGCCTTTTTAAAGCCTACTAAAGGTGTTATGTTCATTAATTTTTATGTACTCTGTATCTTATTTTGGGCTTTTTGAAGTGTGATTTTCTTTGTGAAAGATAACATAATTTTAAATTTTGAGACTAAAGGAGAAATCTTAAGAGAGATGAACCTAGTGTGTCCAAATGGAAGAAGGAGGAAAAGGTGTGGAAGAAGCTCAAAGAAGGTGGAGTTACATCTTTTATGGAGAGGCTTCATGGCTATGATAAAGACATTTTGATAGAACTCACCGATAGCTGGGATAATGGTAAGGTTACCCTGTGTGGAAAAAATTTCTCTGTCACTGGAAAGCTTATAGCTGAATTCACTAGTCTTAATATTTCTAGGGGTCGTATCATGGCCCAACATGCTACCCTTTTATATCCCAAAACCTCTGTAGAAAAAGCCCTCTTGGTGAAACAGAAAGCTGATTTCTATTTTTGTAAGAATATGAAAATTCTCTGGGGAAAACTTCTTAAGGATTTAATGTATTAATTTACCTTGGAAGGTCATTACACTAGAGTCTACAATTTACATTTTATGTTGGTCAATCATTTTAGATATTGCAGGAAAATTTCTTTCCCTTTTCTGCTTCTGAAATCTCTGGGTTTGAGTATCATGGAGAATAGGAAAATCCCAGATAAGCCCATTTTGCATGATGGGTTAATTCTTCTTATCCATGACCATGCAAAATTTAAGCTACAAGAATCTACTCTAGCATCTGGGAACGAGAAAGACAAGAAAGACAAAATAATTCTTATGAATGAGAAAAGCCTTAATAAGAAGCTCAAAGAAAACCCTAAAATCAATAAGGCCGAAGTGGCCCAAATCCTTACTAAGGAGAATGGTATGGATATTGAGGATGAAGTTCAAGGGCAGGAGAAGGACAAGCATAAAAGTGAGTCATCTCACTAGGCAAATATCGAGCTAGAAACTAATGACGAAGCCATGGAGGAGTCCTCAAAAATGGAAAGTGATAAAGAAACTAGTGATAATTCTGGTGATATGGATATGGAGGACCCTAATTACAATAATGATTTAGAGGAGGAGATTAGTAAGGAGGATATTGAGGAAATTAAAGAGCCAGATACTTTGGACCCTAATGTGGTTGAAGAGGTCCTTATGCCTAATTTTGTTGAGAACCCGATGATTATGACTCTGGGTCTTCCTGTGTTTGGAAACTTGGAGCAGAATGTTCTAACTTACTCAGTTCTTGTGGACTATGAGGAATCATCAAGAATTGAAGACACTCTATCATCGGCTAATTCTGGGAATGAAGAAGAAAAAATTGAGGTTAAGAAAGACAAGATAGGTGAAGAGAAGAAGGAGTCTTTAAAATTCAAGGAGGAGAATGAGGAGAAAAAGGTGGGGAAAGGCTTCATCTAGGTGGCTAAGGATTGTGTAGATATGGATATGCAGATGAATATGTGGCTCATTGAAGAGATAAAATATATTAACCTCAAGAACTCTAAACTAGAGAAAAGAGTGGATAAACTTTCCTTGATTATGGCCAAGAACACGAGTCCTTCTGTGGAGGGCACTAGTGATAATGTTGCTAGGGATGACAAGGTGTTGATGGAGAAATTGGAGCTCATAATCAATATTGTGGTTAATTTCTGCTTACAAACTACTTCCATCCGCATTCAGGGAATTGAGGAAAATCTTAATAGAATCATGAAACAAAACTTTGAATGTATGAAAGTTACCACTGAGAGCCTGTGTGCTCTCTTGGCGATGCTAGAAATAAATACCAGCCCTATTATCAAAATTGATGATGATGGTGATAAAGGGGCCAGATCTACTACTCCAGGTTCAAGGACTAGGGCTAGTTCCAGAAAGAATAAGATTGACAATACCAAACAGATTGTGAATCTCAGGGAGTCTATTCAACAATATGAGTTACTCAAGGATGAAACTGAGGATTCATGAAAAGTATGAATTATTTTGGTGTTGTCCTAGCCCCTTCACTATTTTTTGGTCTATTGGCTGTATTTTGTTTGTAATCTATGTTGGGGGGTTTTGTAATGTCTTTCTCTTTGTCCCCAAATAGTATCTTTTTGGGTTGTTCTTCTATTTCCTATCTTTTTATGTTTTTTTAAAGGGTTGCGTTTCCCTTCAAAAACTATTTTTACCATAATTGAAAACTATGTTACATACCATTACCCAAAATGATTAAGAGAAATAATTTAACTTAGAAATTTTTTTTCTTTCCATACATGGGCATAGTATGGTCCTAAAATAGGGACTTTTAACATGTGAGTTTTAGTAATGCATATTGAAAATGAAATTATATCATCTGGGTAGTAAAATAAATTACATATTTTGAAAGTAGACTTCAAGTGCTACAACTTCTAATATTGAATGTTTTTAAGATTCAATCTCTAAGTGCTTCAAATATTTAGGTTAAATAGGATGAAATTGAAAAAAATAGGAAAAATAGTTCCTCCTTTTGGCCAAAAAGTGGACTCAACTTCTTTCTGAGACCCAAATTCCACCCTTCCACCTTGTATTATCACCATCTAATTCAAGACATGATCTACTAGGGAAAATCTTCATCTACCACTACTATTAAATCCAACTCCTTTTCCCTGAATACCTCATTTATTGAGGATGAGGATGTCAAGAACATTATGTGTGTTGTTAGACAATTGAATAAATGGAAAAAATCTCCAAGTTATTAGCCATAGCTAAATGGGAGTTGAACATGGGGACCTATAAAAATATATTTCAAATAGTAGGTAAAAAGAGAGCTAAGGATAATAGGAAAGTAGAAGTAGACCTTAATGATAAACTAATTGAAACTGAGAGCCAACTTTAGCAAGACCCTTATAATATTGTTAATGAATCTCTCACCCTTGGTAAATATTCCTTGAGGAGCACCCAGAAATATAAAATTCAAGGGGCTAGAGTTAGATATAGAATAAATTGGGCCCATCATGGAGACCAGGGCCCCAAATTCTTCTTCCAAGCTCTAAAATAGAAGAAAGAAAAGGGAAAAAATTAAATTTGTATATGATGAAGGAAAGTACCTCAATAGTTGGGAGGATAATATTAAGGACTTATACTCATTTTACAATAATATGTTTACTTAAGGATAACCCAAAAAAGGGACAAGTTTCTAGAGACACCTTTTGGAGAATTGCTTCAAATAAAATAGGCAATGAGGACAAATCTATTCTGCAAACTTAGATTACTATAGAAGAAATGAAAATATCCATACAGTCTCCCAAAAATGAAAATACCCCTAGGCTAGATGGACTACCTATTGAATTATTCAAAGATAATATAAATTGGATTTGGGAGGATCCTCTTAAGATCTATAGTAAGGCTATTGAACAAGGGTCTCTTGGGGCAAAAATCAATAAAGGTGTAGTAAAACTCATCCTTAAGGATGGTGATAAAACAATAATTAAAAACTAGATGCCTATCACATTGTTGAATGTGTCTTAAAATTTTTTAGACAAAATCCTAGTAGCTAGATTGGAAAGTGTTCTACCAAAAGTAGTGAACACAACATAGACGAGATTTATAAAAGGGAGCTACATCCTGGAAAACCTCTTAACACGTTGGGAAGTAATGAATTTGTCCAAACGTTATGCTCAAAATATATATGCTCCTTCTTGACTTTGAAAAAGCCTACAATAGGGTTGAATGGAGCTTTATTTTAGAAATGCTCAGTAATCTTGAGTTCCTTAAATACTTTTGTAGAATGATTGAAACACTAGTAATGGATGTCAATGCTTGCATAGAAGTGGATGGACTTAGATTTGAAAGATTCTACCTTTTTAGGTCCATAAGTCAAGGATGCATGTTGATGTTTTCCTTGTTTATAATAGCTAAGATGTTATGTTATACCTACTTCCCTAAGAGTCAAAGGAATTAACCTCACCAATGGAAAGGATCTATCTAACATGAAATTTGTAGATGACACTACTACTATCTTAGAACTAGAAGAGTATAATATAGACCCCCTATTTTTATAGTTGAATCTATTTTGTGAGGCATTAAGGAGTAAAATATCTTGTTCTAAATCTATTATGATTGGGTGGGATACCCACCCTCCTTCCTAGTTTAAAAAATATGGTATAGTATGGGGAGGACCAAAACACCTAGTGAGGTATTTGGGAATTCCTTTTGAAATTAGCCCACATCTCAAAGAGATGTTGGAATGAGTGATAAAAAAGATATAAAAATAGATAAGAAAATAGAACAAGAAATTCCTATCCTTAGCTGGTACATTCCAAGTTTATCAAAATATTTATTTTCATACAATCTATATTAAACCTCTGCTTGACTTTTTGGCAAATACCAGTATGATGACATTGAAAAATAGACCATGATATTGTATTTGAATGGTAAAGAAAATAAGAATATGCACTAAGTCAAATGGGACCAATGTATCAAAAGAAAAGATAATGGGAGTATGAGATTGAAAGGCCTCGGATTACAAGGCATGACACTAGCTACAAAGTGAATCTTTAGATCCCTGAAAAGTGAGGAGCCCTGGAAGGTATCGGTGATAAATAATATATCCATAGAGGTTCCCAAAAAATCCAACTCTTGGAGAAGGCTGCCTTTGAGTGACCTAAATTAGCAGGGTAATTAGTGGATCAAAGGTCCTTAGATCAATTAGGAAGGCATGGGAATAGAATAGGAAATGCAAATACTCATAATGGACTAATTAATAATGGAAAAAATATTTGTGGCTAAAGATCCATTTGGTGGAATTTTTCTTACAATGGTAAATATCTTGTCATTTTCTAAGGCTTCTCAGCTAGGAAATGGAATGAAATATGCATTCAATGCATGATAGATATCATAGAGAATGGAAGCTTGAAAATTTGATTTTATCTAATCCTTCATTATGAAATGTCACAGACATAGTGGAGAACCTACTCTATGCTTAGGGAATTTTGTACCCTCCTTTCCCTCTCCAAGCCTTGTATTTGTGACCCTTTGAGATTTGAAGCTTATAGTTGGCCTGATTGCACCATTCTTTCCAATGTCAAAGAATAACAAATATATGGATTCTTTTCTAATGACCTCTCTATTCTAGATTGCATCAATTTTAAATAGTTCCTTAACCCCTCTATTTATGTATGCTATTATGTTTTCTTTTCCCTCTAGAGATGTCCTACTTCTCCCAAAAAGATGTTCTTTAAATGGATCTTGATTTTGCAAAAGATCACATTCAAAAACCTTAGTAGGAGCTATGTGATTGTTTTACTTGCAAGAAGCCTAAGAATATCAACCAAATATTCTTTGAATTCTTGGTTTCCTTTGAAATATGGATAATATTTGGCATTTATTTTAATGGAAGTGATAAAAATGTTGATATTAAGGAAGTTATATATGGATGCATTTCTATCTTAAATAAGGAATATTGTAATTTTTTTTCCTTACTTTCTCACTTGAAATTGTTTGGAAAATATAGATTTTAGGAATGATAATATGTTTAGAGGTAGGATTAGAGCACTTACCGAGTCTCTCAAGAGACACATTTTTATAACACTAATGTGTAGGTTACTATGGCCTTGAGATTATCTAGGAAAAAGTTTGAAATAATTATGTAGGATGGCACACTAAGGATCTTTAAATAGGAGATCTCTTGTGGATTTACCTAGGTGGAAAGTGCTATCAAAATATATCCTTTTTTTTCTAGTTGGATTCATTTGTTTGTGATTTGAATGCACAAAAAATTAGAGATAGAAGAGACAAATAATAATAGGGTGGGTAGCCTAGATAGAAGGTAAGTGTTCACATATACACAACATGATGTGATTTCAAATTTAGGCCTTGATATAGTTATTTTTGTACTTGTTAGTAGTTACGAAAATAGGGTATCCTTCATAATTATTTTCTTTTTGTAATATTGTATTGACATACTAAACTTATGGTCAAATCCAAAAGAAAGAGTAACAACATATACTTATTTTGTAATGTGTTTATTTTTTATAGTTAATAGGAAAAAATGTAAACAAGTAGGAAATAGTATCCTTGCAATAAAATGAGAAATTTTTGTGTTCCATGTCAAGGACATACAAAATGCTTTTGTTGAAACATCTTTGTAAAAATGTGAGTAGCCCACACACATCCCCCTAGCCAACAATATTATAAAGAATAAATAATTATTATATATTAGTCAAGGGCCTTATAATTTGGGTGCGCATAAAATAAGACACAGCAAATTATTAAAAAAACCATTTATCTTATCTAATTTCCCAAGCCCCTTTAGGTTCAAGGAAAATGGGCTTAAGGAATGTATAGGATCTTATGGAAAAAGGAGGATGTGACAATTTATTTGAAATATTGTCATATGAATTTTTTTATATCTACATAGAGTCTATCAAGATGTTCAAATGATTTTTTTTTTTAATATTAAATAGAGAAAATAAATTAATCACATAATAAAGACATTCAACTTATTGCCAAAAGGTGACCAACAAGATAGAAACTAAACATAAACTATAATATCTCAAAAAGGATAAGATGAAAAAAACATCTCTATGTGAGTCCTGGAATTACAATGACCATCGACCTTAATTTTAAGTATTATTGAGATAGTTGGAACATATAAAATACATCTACGACTTATAAAAATCTATCAGTATAACAACTCAAGAAAAAGTTTACTGAGGGCAATGATATCTTGAATTTTAGCATTTTTTGAAGTTGTTTTGTACATATGACATTATTTTTTAATAAGTATTAAGTATGATATCATTGAGAGTATTAATAATTTGATTAGACTTTCCTCCATGGACCCAATTGATTTGAAATACGAACTTAAAGAATATCTAGGATCATATGAGAACAAGAGGATGTGACAAATTATTTGAAATGTTGTCATATAAATTATTTTTATTTAGAAAGAATCTTTCAAGATGTTCAAATGATTATTGAATTAGTAATAAGCATGATATCACTGAGAGTAAAAAATTCTATTATACTTTTCTCTATCAGTGCAATTGATTGGAAATAAGGACTTAAGGAATATCTAGTATCTTATGGAAATAAGAGGATGAGACAAATTATTCAAGAAATACTATCATATAAATTATTTTTATTTAGAAAGAATCTTTCAAGAAGTTGAAATAATTATTGAATTAGTACTAAGTATGATATCATTGAGTAAAAATATTTCAATTATACTTTCCTCTATGGACCCAATTGATTTGAAATATAGACTTAAGAAATATATAGGATCTTATGGAAATAAAAGGATATGCAAATTATTTGAAATATTGTAATATGAATAAATTATTTTTGGTTAGAAAGAGTCTTTCAAGATGTTGAATTGATTATTGAATAAGTATTAAGTATGATATTGTTGAGAGTTAGATTAATTTTATTAGACTTTCTTCCATGGGTCCAATTGATTTGAAATATATACTTCAGGAATATCTAAGATCTTATAGAAACAAGAGGACGTGACAAATTATTTGAAATATTATCATATAAATTATTTTTATTTAGAAAGAATCTTTCAAGATGTTGAAATGATATTTGAATGAGTATTAAGTATTATATCATTGAGTAAAAATAATTCCATTATAATTTCCTCTATGGACCCAATTTATTTGAAATATAAACTTAATAAATATCTAGGATCTTATGGAAACAAAAGGATATGACAAATTATTTGAAATATTGTCATACAAATTATTTCTATTTAGAAAGAATAATTAAGATGTTGAAATGATTATTGAATAAGTTATAAGTATGATATTATTGATCCAATTGATTTGAAATATACACTTAAGAAATATCTAAGATCTTATGGAAACAAGAGGATGTGACAAATTATTTGAAATATTGTCATATAAATTTTTTTTGTTTAGAAACAATCTTTCAACATGTTGAAATGATCATTGAATAAGTATGATATCATGGGGAGTAAGAACTACAAATTGTGCCTTGGTGTGCAATGGCTATGCAAAATAGGTATGAAAGGTCAATTAGCAATTTTTTATCTATTTTTTATTACAATTATGTAGTATATGAGGACAAGTGCACCAAGATGGTGTGAAAAAAGGGGTATAAGTGACCACATTTTTTTTTCTTCTGAAATTAGGTAAACGTGAACTTGGAAGAGAAATTCGAGAGTCATGCACTCAAAATTAGAAGATATGAAAAGAAAAAGAATTGTAGTACTCTGAATCTACATTCTAAACTAGTAATTTTTTAAAAAAATGGATAAGATTAAAAGGGTCAAATCCTATGTGCATAGAAAACTATTCCTATTTTTTTTAGAAAAATATAACATAGTGTCTGACGTGCACATCAAAAAATTCATAATTAGATTTAGTATTTTAAAAATCCTTTGATATAAATATAGCTAAGAGTGAGAGATATAAGTTTTCTATTTTTTGTAATTTTTCTTGAGTATTTTCTTTATATGATTTTTTGAAGTACGCACATCCTAAAAATCAAATGCCTATTCATGCGTGAAACATAGCTTGCATCAAAATTATAAAAAATACAAATTTATTTTTTAAAAGTGTAAAGAATCAAGTGCACAAAAATAATATATATATTTTTAAAAATTTGATCAAGTAGATTGAAATTTATTAAAAAATCGGTACACATATGTCTGTGAGAACTATAGAGACATTGGTAAAACAAATTAAACTATAGCATGTGAACGTTGTCCAAAAATACAAAAAAAAATATGGCTAGAAAGTTCAGAAGAGTGTGAAATTATGGTGAGACTTTTATAAATACCCAATTGATGATGTGTAAACCTGATGATGAAGAAGGCAAGAAACCATTTTTAAAGAACAAAACAAGTGAAACAAGAGGGAAATGGAGGGAAATGAAACTCGCAAACCTTACCCTTGGTATCCAAGCCTATTAACTAGCCTTGTTCTTGGCTTAGGAATTTACCAAACCTAAGAACAATTGCATTATTTGAATTTAAAGTAATGTGATTGTGTTAGGGGTGTTTTGCTATTTTTTGGTGAGTGGCCTTTTTTTCACACCATCTTGGTGTACTTACCCATGAGTGCAATTGAAAAACACCTTTAGAAATGACATTGTTTGTGTAGCAAAGGTCTCAATGGAGAAGTAATAGCTTCAAATCAAATATGCATCTATTTAAAGAGATCCAAATATAAATAATATAAAACCTCTAAATCAAAAAGATAATAAGGTTTCATAATCAACAGGCTCATGTTATGTTTGTAATAGGAAGATATGGAAGAGATAGAATGATAGGGATAAAAAGAGAGAGAGATGGAAGGGGAAGAGTGATAGTGATATAAAGATAGAGAGAAAGAGGGAGGAAAGAGGGATATAGATATGCAGAAGAGATATATTATATAGAGATGGGTGGTCCCACAATAGTAGGTTACACATTTTTGCTAACTTTGACACTAAAATGAACACTCTGAAAAAAATATTAGTATTCAGACATGTATTGCTGCTAAACCATTAAGAATTTGGAGATGATGTAAACTAGTATTTTTTAGTATTTTGTGTGCAGATTCTAAATATATATATTTAAAAAAAAAATTAATTTATTTGTATCCATGTTTCCATATTTTTTGAAAACTAGCTTTTAGTATAAGCAAACATTTTTGAAGAGTGAAATGCACTTACTACTGCATAATTATTTTTCTAAAAGGGATAAAAAGGTGTTTCTTTCGAATCTATATTTGAAACATTAATATCTAGTGATTTCAATTTTTTTCATTTGATTATGTTGAATATTTTATATTTTATAAGTTTTTGAAGTGATGTTAACCATAATTTAGATGTAGGTTTACTTACTGATCCATAACTTGTTTTGTATATATCAAAATTTAATTGTTTTTTCTTTGTTAGAACAAGGAAATCAATACCTAATGCCTAGAAATTTAAAAAAAAATACTTAGTGTTGGAAATATGGATGGAGTAACTGAGAGGGGAGGGGTGAATCAGTTACCACAAAAATAAATCCACAAGTCCCTTAGATGTCTTCAATATATATTACTGTTACTCGGTAGATTATCTTATCATTATCTTTTAAACATCCACAGTTATTGATATGCATAAAATAAATAACATGAACACAAGTAACACCAGATATAACGTGGAAACCCAATTTGGGAAAACCACCAATGCAACTAGTTACTGATTTTCACTCTTCTGAAGTGAGCCCTGTTAGGAGCCAA
>MU223547.1:610664-624134 GCA_018584345.1 Thuja plicata | reverse complement strand
GGTAAAGACTGACCTTCCTTCACATATTCTTTGATGACCGACTGAACTCGGTAAAGACTGAATTTCTTTGTTGACCGAGTGAGCCCGGTAGTAACTAACTTCTCGATATATTATTCTGGAGTGCTCGGTAGACTCTGTAAATTGCTTCTCTTACCGACTGAACCCGGTGGACTCTGTCAACTTCCTTGCTGAACATTCTGAGCTCAGTAGACTCTATCTGATGACTGATATGACATTTGTGTAACATCAAGGACAATACAAAATTAACAATTGTTTCCAAGACTTAGTTTACTATTTTTATATAAGAATTTAACATAGAATTTGATATATAGTGCAAATCCTATGTTTAGTAAAAATAAAAATACAAAGTCATAATAAAGTTAATTAGCCGATAGGTTATTATACATGGGGATTTCAACAAAACATGTCTCACGCATTGAAACCAGACTCAGTTTATGCTAACAATAACCCAATTTTGTTTAACAGTTTCTCATCATTGTAAACAATTGTACCTGTTAAGATTTTATTTTGTCTCACAGATTTGGATTTGATTTTTATTTTCCATCAGCTTTAAATTGAATCAAATTTCCTATATTTAATAAAATCATATCTCTTGCCATCAAATCAAATCTTTCATAGTCAATATTTTCATTTAAATGCTTGTCTCTAGCTCAGGTCCCAGAATTGAAGATTTCATTTTAACTTGTTTCTTGATAGATTGAAGCATCAGTTGTACAAAGATTGGTTTGGTTTTATCCCAGAGATTGAAGCATAGTGCAGAGTGGATCACTTTCATCCTCACACTCATTAAATAGATTAGCTTTTAAGGCAGGGGTGGAGCACCTTCACACATTGTTGTGAGATCTTGATTCATAATCAAGCATAACTTCCCTTAGCTAAGATAACTATGTTGGATTAACATAATGTCATTTGGCTCTACCTGTAGTCATATTTGGCATTGATTTGTACTTGTATCTGTTGCTATCACTGAGTTTTGGATTTTTTATACTTGATTTTCTATTTAGTAAACCTAGAGGGAATTAAATTTAGATTTCTACTTTTGCATTAAATCTTGGTGAGTTTAATCTTTTTTTTATCATTAAGGGCCCGAAGCCAAGATTTGTATTAGTATATAAACTATAAAATAGAGATAAACATACTGAAGAGTTGTTGGTTCATAACCCAATTCTACCAAGAGAATTGTGAACCCAAAATAGAGCAACTAGGCTCAAACCAGAGAAAAGTATTGCAGTAGGTCAAAATTCAATGATAGCATAACGAAATAAAATCAAAATGCAAAATACCAAAAAAACATAAAGCCCCCAATGGACTTAGCTCATGTGGTCACATAGAGGGAGAAGTGGGATCATTCTTAGTGGTTCCTCTAGAACCAAATTTGGAGTTGTCCCCCAAAGTTGGAGAGCCGCTATCCTCTAGTTCTTCCTCAAAATATTCCTCCTCTAGATCACCAATCTCTTCATCTTCCACCTCCTCTTTGTCTTCATCTTCTTCGTCATCACCCTCAGCCTCAACCTCACTGTTTTCATCATCATAATCCACCTCCATTTCCTCCACTGCAATTATATTATATGATGAGTCTGAACTCCCCAAACCATCCAACCTTTAATCATATTTATATTGATACACCCAGGGGAGAGTGTCATCTAAGTTATCTCCATATGAGACACTCAAGCCATCCTCAATTCCTAGGAATTTAGAGAGGAATTTTAACCCTCTCCACATCATGCAAAGCCGTAGCTGGTGGTCTTCCCATTCCCAGCCCCACAGAATGTGAAGGCGTCCAGGAGGTCCAACATAAATATTCCTTCTGGGGCCGATTCAAAAACCCAGGAAGGGTTTCCCTACAGTCATTGTCGTGGCTAAGTCCCAGGGAAAAGGCATTGTGAGATCAGCATCAATGTTCATGACTACCTTATGGAGTCCCACGATGAAATTACCAGAGAATAGATGATCACACAAATCCTCCGCCAATGTCTTTGAAGCCCCAACAACTAGAATGGTAGCAAGGAATCCCACCCAAATATCTGAAGAAACCCTAAACTTGTGATTTGTACACAAAAATTGTATCCTAAGACTTTCCTCATGGCATGAATGACTAAGGGATGCTAAAATATACAAACTTCATTTTTTTGATTCAAGGTAATAGGGGTATCAAAGTTAATTTTCTCAATATTAGAACCAAATTTAAGCGGGGAATCCATCTCTCTACCTAAAAAATCAATCACTCTTGAGCTCAAGAAAGTTTTTTTGAAGAAATTATCAATGCAGCCAAGATAAAAGCTCACCAACTTAATGCAAGAGAAACAACTTAATGATATCACATCACACTCTTGTAAAACTTCTGAAAGATTTACTCTCCTTGTCAATGTTGTGTCTCAAGATGCAACTGAAAATGGTGATTTCCAACTTTAGTGACACTTTAAAAGCTTCGCTTAAAGAGGCTCCAGTCATTCCTAGAAAAGAGATGGGAGTTGTGCTAGAACATAGGGAGAGATATCATGTGACAAAGCCAAAGGACGGTATTTTCCTGAATGATGTGATGTGAATTAAATGAAATAGTTCAATCTACGCAAAGTGAGTCTGGGGAGAGATATGTTACAATCTTATGATGCCATCCAGACTCAGGGATACAAAGAGCCTTTTCAAGATATTAGGAGCCATCACATCAACCCCAAAAAACATTTTTTTCCAAGTATCAAATCTATATTAAAGTCAAAGAGATTGACGCTAAGCTATATCGATTGGACACCCGAAGACTATTTTTGAAATGTACCACATGCCAAACCCAGTTCTAAAATGTACCACATGTCCAACCAAACTACCTGGTGAATTTGATGTGTTCACCCTAAACTAAGTTATTTTCCAGATCATCGGCCAGGAAATTTCCTTTTCGGTAGATATGATTAGTCGTTGTGAATTTGATTTTTTTATTAAATTTAGAATCACCTCCAGAATTTCCAGTAGTTTCCAATTTGGAGAAGACCTTGTTTTAACTGCATTGATTATGATCAGGGAATCCCCTTCAATTTCTAGTTTCTTGATACCCATTTCAAATGCCATCGACATTCCTAATAGTAGAGCTTTGAATTCTTCCAAATTGCATGTGCCTATTTCCAATGGTTTTGCCAATTTGGGAATCAGCGAATAGTCACTAGAATGAATAATGTAACCCACCCCTGAGGGACCAGGGTTTCCCTTTGAAGCTCCATAAAAATTCAATTTATACCAACCCATTGAGGGAGGTTTCCACTTGTAGTAAGATTTGAGGGTGGCAGTTTCTTTAACTCCAATACCAATTGTGGGGGGAGACTTAAGCCCGAACCAATTTTTAATCATATAATCATCCCAACTGGTATAATCATTTTGTTGTGCACTTTGTAATTGGATCCTAGCATTCATAACTTCCACTATGGAAGCTTCAATATGGTTCAGAAGTGAGGATTTGTCCAAAGACTTATCTTGGAAAATTCTTCTTTTCCTTTCCTTCCATATTTCCCAAATAATAATTGAGGGAGTGACTATCCAAAAATTTCCACATAAGCTATTTTTGAAGAGTTGAGGCCATGAAGTGAAGAGTGAAAGAATTTTATTCAGGAGAGCTACAAACCATCGCAATTTTGTACAAAGTCATTTCCAACAATCCAATGCAAAAGGGGCAAGTAAGAAGCAGATGATTCGTATCCTCCTCATTAGTATATCATAGAACACACCTAGAAGGGCCATGAAATTCCATTTTCTTGAACCAATTGGTAGTTAGGATTCTACCTTGGATTGCTTCCCAAGCAAAAATTCCTACTTTAGGGAGGCAAACTTTATTCCAACACAATTGATTGAAGAATTGTGGTTGTTTTTGAGAAGAAGTGTCTGAGAGAATTAAGTATCCATCCTTTTCCTTATAATCCCCTGATTTAGAGCCATTCCAAATGATTTCATCTTTACCTTCTTTGATCAGAAAGGATCTATCCTCTAGTAACTTTTTCAAGTGAAGAAGTTCAGTTGGATCAATATTAAGATCTTCAAACTATTTCCAGTGCCAAGAGCCATTAATCAAGTTTAGGGAGCCTAAAGAGATGTAATATTTTACTAGAGGGCCCCATTTCACTGTATAAATTTTACTGATGTTATTCTGACCTAGCATTTGATTTATGCTTGGAAACCATTCCCATGAATCTTCCCAAAATTTGGCAATAGAACCATCTTTGATGTTCCAAGTTATGTTATCCTCAATTAGATTTCTTGAATTGGAGATAAAATTCCATATTTTGGATCCTCTAGGAAGATTAGATAATCTAATAAATTTTTCATCCTCTAATTGATGAAAATATTTGCCTCTAAGAATTCTGACCCACTTGAGATTCTTCTCCTTTAATATTTTCCAAAAACATTTTTCTCCAAGTGCCCGGTTCTTCCATTATAGATTATTGATGCTAGTACCCCCAATCTCAACTGGAGTGCAAACCTTATCCTAGGAAATAAGAGGGAATTTCCTTTTGGTGTTAGTCCCTTGCCAAAAAAAAATTCTCAGTCTTTTGATTATGTCCAAGTAACTCCCTGATGTAAGAGAGAGGCAAGACATACGATAAATGGGAATGGCTGCAAGAGTGACTTTGATCAGCACCGCCCTTCCTACCCAAGAAAGCCATCTTGATTTCCAAGAATCCATCTTCCTATCCAATCTTTCCCCAATTGGTTTCCAAGAAGTTTTAGATCTAAGAAATTTATCTATAGGGATTCCAAGGTATAAGCAGGGAAAGGATCCAATTTTGAACTTGACTACCCTTTTAATGTTCTACTAAGTTTTCTTTCTGGTGTTGAGAAAGTATATTGTTGATTTACCTTTATTGGCCTCTTGACCCAATGCCAGAGCATACTTATCCAAAGTTTCTTTCATAACTAAGGCCTCCTTGATATTACCATTGCAAAATAGGAGTATGTCGTTAGAAAATTGTTGATGAGTGATAGCCTTAACCAATGAAGTAATTTCCACTCCCTGAATAACTCCTTGGTCCTGCAGACTGATAAGTCTTCACCCTAAGGCTTCTACCATGATGATAAACAGAAAGGGGGAAATGGGATCTCCCTACCTAATTCCATTAGTTCCTTCAAAAAAACCCACAGGGGTGCCAATTACCAAGATTGAGAATTTTGGAGTAGAGATGCAATAATAAATAAGGTTTATCCAAGCTTTAGGGAACCCAAACTTCTCCATACATTTTGCAAGAAACCTCCAATCTACTTTATCATAAGCCTTTTTTATGTCTAATTTGATAATCATTCTAGGTTGTTTTTTACATTGAATTGAGTGGATGGCCTCTTGTGTAATAATAATGCCATCAAAAATTGACCTCCCTAGAACAAACCTTGTTTTTTCCTAACCAATGATTTTTCTCATAACCAATTTTAATCTATTAGCTAAAGCTTTAGAAATGATTTTATATAAAGTATTAAATGAAGCAATGGGTCTGAAATCATCCATGCAAGAGGCATTTTCTTTCTTAGGAATTAAGGAAATGAAGGTGTTGTTGATTACAGTTAAGAATCCACCTGAGGAGTGGTCTACCTCTAGAGCCTTAGTAAGTTCCTTGCCAAAAATGTGCCGACATTTCAGGAAGAAGCAGGGAGGAAATCCATCTGGGCTAGGGGCTTTATCTGAAGCCATGTGAGAGAGATTTTCTAGAATTTCCTCAGCGAATTTGGAAAGGAGCAAAGAGTTATATGATTCTGAAATGAGTTTTGGAATGTCTCTAAGAACTTCATCCTATGCCACGAAGTGAGATACCTTAGAATTATTTAGTAATTTTCTGTAAAATCTAACAATTTCCTTTTGAATCTCATTTTGACCTTGAAGGATAGTGCCATTCTCCTTGGAAATTTGATGAACCCTATTGATGTTGCGACGCTGTTTGGTGGTGTTATGGAAGAGTTTAGTGTTTATATCCCCTGCCTCTAGCTAGCTCTCACTGGATTTTTTCTTCCAAAATATTTCTTCCTTAGCTAAGATATCTTCCTGAACTCTTAATAGTTCTTTTTCCTGATCGTATCTTTCCTTATTCATTCCCAACTGCATAATGGAATCATTCAAATCCTTGATCTTGCTCTCCACCTCCACTTTTGAAATAAAGATATTGTTATAGTGCATTATGTTCCATATGAGTATATTTTGTTTGACATATTTGAGTTTTGAAACAAAGAAGAATAATTTTGAACCTTTAATTGTAATTTCCTCCCACCAATCTGAAAAAAGACTCAGAAAATTATCATCTTTAAGCCACATGTTTTCAAATTTGAAAGGGAAAAGAAAAGGTTTGTTTTCACCAAGGATTTCCAATTGAATGGGAAAGTGATATGAGCCTGAGGTTGGACAAATGGAAGCTTTAAGATCAAAGGGAAAAAGAGAAAGGTCTCCTTTGAAAAATAATCTATCTAGTTTCTCAGCAATGTTACTAGGCCCTAACCTTTTGTTATTCCAAGTGAACTTCCCATTTTCCATTTCTATTTCCAACATTGATTTTGCATGTAGCCACTCTTTGAAATCAAATTGAGATTGTGATTCCCTTTGAGAACCTTGTATTTTATCTAAGAGATGAACAATGACATTAAAATATCCCCCAATGATGACACTTTCATTTACATGATCCTGTATGTGCTCACTTAATTCTGACCAGACTTCTAGTTTCCTTCTCCTCTGATTTGGGCCCTATATAGTTATAATGTAGAATTGGAGATTGGAAGCAAGACTCCAAATTTAACCCCCCATCCAATTCAATTTCTTGCTATGACTGATAAATCTAACATATCTACGGTTCCATAAAATGGCAATACCTTCAGAGGAGCCAAGTGCATCATATCCCTCTACGGACCGGTCTCTAAGAAATTTGGAGAAGATGGAGAGTTGTTCTATATTCATCTTTGTTTCCTGTAGAAGAACTAAATATGGTTTAGCCATCAGGATGCAACATTTCACTATTCGCTACTTGTTAGGAGCATTGAGGCCCCTAACATTCCAAGAAAGGACCTTCATTGGGGCTTGGGAAGGAACTTCCCATTTCCTACATTTAAATAGGCTATGATTTTGGATTGTTATAGGTCTTCTCCATATTCCAGTATTAGTGTGACCATGGATTTTCTTCCTTTGTTTTTCTTCTTGATCATTCCATAATCAGGAATTGGTCTGCTGTTAAGTGACTTTTGTACTCCAAACATGTGGGAAATAGCACCAAGGTCATTATCTGTTACAGTAGTGCCATCTAAAACCTTGTCCACCAAGGGGACCTTTTCAACAACATTTATGGGGAGGCCTTCAAAATCCATATCCTCCTACTTAGAGACATCAGAAGATTTATCTTTGTAATATACCAATCCTTCAATGTTATTCCATTTTTCATCTTCCTTAACATAATCCACCTCAAGTAATCTTTCTACAAATGAAAATGGGTTATTCTCCTTTCTTGGGTTACTAATTTGAACTCCCTGAAAGAAATCATAGACCACTTGAATTCTGGGAGAAATGGGAGAATGAGCATTTGGAACTTTAGATGGTACCTCCTTTCCCCTTTCTGCATTTTCTTTCCGATGAGGATGTCCTTTTCCAACCGGCTTGAGAATAATGATTCCTCCTGGTCTAGCTTGCTATTCTTTAATTCTTTGGGTCTTATTATTGATGATTTCCTAGTTCCCAAACTATTATAGGGGGTTTCAAAGTTAGTGATATCTTTCTTCATTGTAGGAGGAGAAACCAAGGTTTTAAACTTTTGGATTAGTGGATTTTTATCCATAGAGGAACCTTATATCTTCTCTGACTTTTCCATATGCCATAAGTCACTAAGCTTGGTTTGCAAAATTTCATCCTCCTGAATCTCTATCTGGTTAGATGTATTTTCATTTGGAGAGATGTGTTCCTCAAAACAGCTCCCCTCATGAAACAACCCTGGCCCTGACCTGAAGTTCTCTTTTACTTCCTGAATCACACTATGATTAGATGTATTTTCAGAAGGATTAGCATGTTCCACTAAAGAACTTCCCTCATGAAATATTACTTTCCATGGAAAAATAATCTCTTCTTCCATAACTTGGTCTGCCAAATTAGATATCATTTCAGCTTGCACTTCTCTGAACCATAGGGTCAATAATTGTTCTGCAGCCTTCGAGTTGAATCTAGGAATATGAGAGGGCAGTGCATCCTTACTTTGTGTATAGGTGGAATAATAATTATTCCCTCCCAAAGGTGTGGAGAGTATGGAACCTTGAATATTAAGTGACAATCTATTCTTCTTGAGAGGGGGACATATATTTGTGAAGGAGCAGGAATTGTCAAAAAACTTGCATTAATGAGACTGGGCCTTGTTGCTGAGAGTTGTCAGGAAAGTTAATAATAGAATGTTTGGGTTTGTGCATGAGAAGGTTGAGTCCATATGTTTCTAGTAAAGAATCCAAAGGAAAACTCTCATGACTTCTTTATAATTCTCCACTTCAAGGACTGACAATGAAAGAGTTGTGCTTGATGAGAAACCTACCCCAGGGAAAAATGCCAAATCCTCAATCAGATAATTTCCAGTATCTCTGTTCAACTCCATCCCACAGCTATTGTTACCATACAGGTCTCTATCTAACAGAGCAACATCTGTGCTTGGCCTTGATCCGTGAGGGCCATCAAGTTGGTTCTATGAAGAATTATACTTAATGTGCTAGACCTAGATCCCAAATTTTGAAATGATTTTCAGTGATCTATGGAGTTCTTTGGTGAGATTCATGAGTAGACATAAATAGACTAAGGTTGAGTTCTTAATAATCTGATGCTTGAGGAAGATAACCATCTTGTCAGCTATAATTTGTAGAGTCCCTATCTCTTTGTACTCCGCCGAGACTTTTTCAAGTGTTATCCACATAGGGATAAACTTTATAACATTCTTTGAGCTATCAAACTTTGGGGACCAGTGCTACATGTGAATCCCTGAGTTGTTATAGAACCATGACTTGATTCTAAAAGTATCATCTCTAAATTTTTTTCTCTTTGAAGGTGACTAGAAAGTATCCATGGTCATCATCTAAAGAATCAACTTGCGCCACATTAAACCAGTTAGCGTAAACCCAAATAGAAAAATGTGTACAAGAGACATTTAAATTCCATATTTTTCATATCAGAGTGTGATGGGCTAAAAATGTCTTCTTTTCTCTAGTGAATACTTCGAGAAGGTGATAGGAATCTCCTCTGAGCTTAGGCATGGGTGTACCTCTTTTGGAAGCATTATTGACTTCCTTCCCCAAATATCTATCTCTTTACTATTAGGAAGTGCAGACATCTTTTCCAAAGAAGTTTGTATTTGTGGTCCTGATTCTCAACTTGAAGATAAATTCCCAACAGGTCTCCACAAGTTAAAATATTTTTGTGGGGTGAAATATTTCTTGCCAATGCCTTTTCCCATTAGCCTGTTGTTATTCCCAAAGATCTCCATTGTTTTCTTGTGAATATTCCAGTGTAGACTGGTCCATGCCTTCTTTGGCAGAGAGGGATTGAATGGTCTTCTTGCTTTAGTGGTTGGGAATATTAGAATAAGATTTGGATTGAGGGTTGGCTTCTCCCAGCCCTTGCTGTGGATATTGAGGAACCATTGAGATCCTTGATAAATTTCTTGGCCTTGTTCTTGACTTTTTCTGAACTCAGACTCTTTCCATCTTAGAGCATAGCAGTGTGACCATTTAAAAGGTTTTTGATTCTTTTTGTAGTTGTTGAGAGACCGCCAAGACCCCTGATAAATTTCTCAGCCCTGTTATTGACTTTTTTTGAACTTAGATTCTTGTGATCTCAAAGCAGAGTGTTGTGATCATTTAAGAGGTAGTTGATGCTTGCTGAAGCCAATAATCCCACCATTCCATCCAACAATACTATCTCATTTACCCTTGCTATATCTAGACTCAAAAAATGGTGTCTGAAGCCTCTATCGTGCCAAGGATCTGTATCTTCCCTTGTATCCACTCGGCTCCATTTGTGCCTATAACATATAAAAATGTAGGATTTATAAATGTGGATCATTTAACATAAAAGACATTACATTTAAATATGTTATGGGGGTAAATAAGATGCTCTCCTTCTATCCTTAGATATGCATATGAGAAATCCAAACTGATTAATCGTCAAGCAAGGATTATTTCATAAAAGAATCATTCATTTGGAAATAAGGGTAAAAAGGATCTTAAATACCCTGTTTTATGGAAAGGAATGTGTGTGATAGATTTAGAAATATTGAAATGAATAGGAGAAAAGTACTAACCTTAAAGAATTATAGATCAAAGAATGTTGTTTTTTGAGGTCTATACTCTATTTTTGGAAAATCTGAAGTATGACCTGGAACTGGAATGCAGAGATGAAAAAAACCTACAAATCATTTTCTGATCTGACACTGTCTTGATAAAAATATTGACCTTGACCCATAGATGTCACCCCTGACCTAATAATCTCAACCCTGACCTACACAGGTCTGACAGAAAATCTGTTCGCATATCCCGATAGTTCACTGAAAAGGGTATCCAGATCTGAGTTCAAATCTTCAATCCTGAACCTGTACCTACAAGAAAAATAGATTTTTTTGTTGGGGAGGAGAGTTTTTCCTTATTCAAACCCCAATTTTGGAATTAACCTCAAATATATAATTGAAATTGTAGAAGTAAACAAAGTAAATGAAACAATTCACCTTGCTCATGTAAAAGTCCTTGTGGAGGATTCAAATCCTTGAATCCACAAGTATGGATGTACCAATGGATCTAGAATTTAGAATGTAGAATGTTGGATGTCTTCAATCAATTTCTTTGTAGATCTTCAACACCAATCTTGAATGGGTTCTTGAATTGGAAGAGGCTAGGAGGAATGTAGATGGAGAAATCAACAAGAGGGCTCCATGGAGCTTGAATCCTTCAATAGCCACCAATGGATCTCCTTGATGAAAATGGATGCTTGAGAAGTGCTTGAGAATGGATGAATTCTTAAATGGCTACTTGGCTTGCTTCAAATATTTCTTATTCACCTTTGGAATTCACTCTTCAAGTCTTTGAAAGTTATTACAATTGTGCTTGATCATGGTTAGAGAAAATGAGAGGAGAAAGCTTCCTTTTATACAAATCTAGGGCACAATCTTATAGAGAGGCCTACATAGGAGAGTTAAATTCCAATTAGACCCATGCCCTAGAAATAGGTTATGATCAAGGACATAGATCCTCAATGTAAACCAAAATTTTCATGTATGATTGGATATCACATAATAGATAGATACTGCTTAACCAAGGGAAAAGTGAATCCCAAAAAGATAGAAAAGAAGGAGGTGGCATCCTTGCCCCCCAAGCATAGGAAAAAGGATGAAAAGGGGACCTATTATATCACTCACAACACTATCCAAGAAAATTAGCTCCCAAGGATTAGGCTAACATTGTTTATATAATATAGAGTTCCATAATAGGAACATAAATGTTATTTAGAGAAAATAGGATTGAAATACAACTCATTACCACATGTTAAATAAATAAGTTTACTATCAGTGAGCTGCCTAATCTTATAATGTAAAGCATGATATTCATTAGTAGAGTGATCATGAAATCTATGATATAAACAAAAAGGAAGAGTCTTCTAGTGTGGATTGCGTTTCTTTTTGCGTTTAGGTCTAATAATCATCTTAGCATGAAGGAGTTTAGGCAAAAGAACTTCTTGGTCAAATTCCTTCATAGGTTCATCATGTTTTGAAGTGTCATTTGAGATTTTGTTAACATTGATGTGTTGTTGAGGATTAAATCCCAATCCATAAGAATGTTCATGCCCCCCATTCTATAAGGGCATTTGAATTCCATGTTTATTCTTACCACATCCTTGACCATGGAATCCTTGTTTAACTAGTAAAAGATAACCAAGATCATAATGAGAAGCCATATTAGAAGGAGTCAATGGAACTTTAGTAGTCACTATGTCATTACTAGTAGGTTTGATAGATTCATAGTGGGTAGAAGCAGTGACAAAGTTATTACGAAGGGCATTATACGTAGAAGCAAAATCTCATTGTTCAAACTCTCTTTGTTGCTTCATAAAATCAAGATTAGAAACCTTATATTCTCCAATAAAGGCAGGATTAAAATCCAAGGATCCCCAATCATCTCCAGGAAGAGTATTAGAGGAAGAAGGATTACTATTAGGAATAGGAGTATTGTGGGTTTGAATATGCAAACAAGGATTTGGCGCATCATCCGCATGAAGTGTATACACCATGTTGTTGTGAATAAACTTGACTTTACGGTGAAGGGTGGAAGGAACAACATGTATCTCATGCAACCAAGTTCTACCCAAAAGGAGGTTATAATTAAGAGGTCCATGCATAAAATTAAAAGGAGTATTCAGGATGACCGTACCTACTCTGATAGGTAAGGTAATGATGCCCAAAGTGTTCTTATCAATGTTATCAAAGCCACATATAGGATTATTATCAGGTTGAATAGTTGAAAGATCAAATTTAATTGATTTGAGCATGTCCATGCTACAAATATTAAGCCCAGATCTATTATCAATCAAGGTCCTATGAATAATACTCTTATTGACAGTAACAACAACCATAAGGGCATCATATTGCTTCTGAACTTATTTAGAAGGTAAATCCTTTTGATTAAATATAATGTCAGGAGGACCCAAGGTAACATGCATGCATTATAAGAAGGCATTAATGTTATCTTGATTAGGAGGTGGAGTGGGAACATTTTCTAGAGATTTTTGCAAGGCTTCATGGTAGGTAGGTGAAGTTTGAAGAAGCTCCCATAAAGAAATCTTGGCAGGGGTATTGTACAATTGGTTTATCATATCATGGGTTGAGAAGGTGGTGAAGAAGTAGGAACCACTGGATTAGGTTGAGGGTTATTCTGTGTACGATAGGTGTGAGCTATCGAATCTTGTTCATTGAAAGATTCTAAAGATTCCATAGGTTTACCTTTGATAGTAATGCAAGGACAACCTTTAATAGTCAACAAGGGTTTTGGATAAACCATGTTAGTTATCTTGGCACTACAAATAGATTCACAAGAAGGAAGAAAAGAAGGCATCCTAGGAGGAGATGAGGTAGGATCTTGATTCTCCATAAGATCATCACTAAGAGGGGGAGCATTAAGGGAATCCATATCATTCTCTACTAATGCCTCATCACTAGAAGGAATCCCAAATGGAGGTAAAGCATCTATAATGTCTCCTTCTTTGTCCAAAATGACTTCAGAAGAGGAGTTTGTTTTAGAAAAAGAGTCACCATTATGTATTAATATGTCATCTATTAATAAATCACCCTCTTGTATCAAAGTATCTTCAAAAGGAGGGGATAAATCAATGTCTTTATTTGAGGGTTCATCCCAAAAAGGAGGATAATCCACAATGGCTTCATGAGGAAGAGAGTAATCAACATCCAAATCCAAAGGTTCATCCCAAATAGGAGGATT
>MU223547.1:597359-610560 GCA_018584345.1 Thuja plicata | reverse complement strand
GACATATATTAGGAGAAGAATTAACATCAATCCTCAACTCATCTCCATAAAGAGAAATATGATGGAGAGAAAGATTAAAGTCATCTTATTGCTCTAATATATCCTTACAAGGTAATACAAGAGAGGACAAAGCAACATCACATGCACTAAATAAATCCTTTCTAGGTGTAACATCATTCAATGGTAAGGTAAGAGGAGGATGTTGTTTAATCCCAAAAGTTATAGAAGGATGTTTGGAAAACACTTGAAACAACTTGTGCAACATGATAGTGAATAAAGAAATGCATAGAAAATAGATCTAAATATATCCCAATGCATTCAAATGAAATCTATAAGCATGGAAAATGTAAATGTTTTTGTATTTTAAAATCAATCTGTGATTTTTAATTTTTGATATATAAATGCAAGAGCATAAAAGAAATATACTTTTAAATGCATGTAAGATCTAACATAAGATGCCAATCTAACACCAAAAAGAAAGCGTTGTCTATCATGGGTTCACCAAAATGTAACATAAGAAAATGTAACATTTGAAATAAGTGGAGGAAAGATAAGATATTCCTCTTCCATCCCAAGATTCACCAAGGAAAGATCCAAATTTATCAACCCCAAAAAGAATCAATGCACAAATGAATCAACCATTTGGAAATGAGAGCAAAGAGGAAAGTCTTAAATTCCCGTTTTATGGAAAGGAATGTGTGTGATAGATTTAGAAAGATTGAAATGAATAGGAGAAAAGTACTAACCTTAAAGAATTGTAGATCAAAGAATGCTATTTTCTGAGCTTTGTACTCTATTTCTAGAAAATCTGAAGTATGATCTGGAACCAAAACGTAGAGATGAACAAAACCCAAAAATCATTTTCTGATCCGACACTGTCTTGATAAAAATCTTGACCTTGACCCAAAAATGTCACCCCTAACCAAATAATCTTGATCCTGACCTGCACAGGTCCGACAAAAAATCTATTTGCGGATCCTGATAGTTTGTTGAAAAGGGTATCCAGATCTGATTTCAAATCTTCAATCCTAAACCTGTACCTGCAAGAAAAAGATATTTGTTTGTTGGGGGAAGGGGTTTTCCTTATTCAAACCCTAGTCTTGGAATTAACCTCAAATATATAATTGAAATTCTAGAAGTAAACAAAGTAAATGAAACAATTCACCTTGCTCGTGTAAAAGTCCTTATGGAGGATTTGAATCCTTTAATCCACAAGTATGGATGTACCAATGGATCTAGAATTTAGAATGTAGTATGTTGGATATCTTCAATCAATTTATTTGTAGATCTTCAACACCAATCTTTATTGGGTTCTTGAATTGGAAAAGGCTAGGAGGAATGTAGATGGAGAAATCAACAAGAGGGCTCCATGGAGCTTGAATCTTTCAATAGCCACCAATGGATCTCCTTGATGAAGATGGATTCTTGAGAAGTGCTTGAGAATGGATGAATGCTTCAATGGCTACTCGGCTTGCTTCTTCACCTTTGGAATTCACTCTTCAAGTCTTTGAAATTTCTTGCAATTGTGCTTGATCATGGTTAGAGAAAATGAGAGGAGAAAGCTTCCTTTTATACAAATCTAGCGCACAATCTTCTAGAAAGGCCTACATAGGAGAATTAAATTCCAATTAGACCCATGTCCCTAGAAAAGGACCTATATTAAATATAATTTAAGAATTATTTCTTGGGAACCCAAAACAGCTGACTCAAAAGCGGAAAAAAAAATCTTTCCGAAGCCTGAGATCCAGAAACTGTGGGATCTTAAAATTTGGACCCTGGGTCAAGGTCAAGGTTGACCTTGACCTAGGTCAGAGGTGAGGTAAACCTTGACCTAGGTCAGGGGTGATGTCAACCTTGACCTAGGTCAGGGGTGAGGCTGACATAGACCTAAAAGGTCAACCTTGATACTGAGGTCAAAGATCTCAGATCTGCAGTCCAGGTTGCCAAAAATAGGCTAGAAAAAGTGGGAAATGGGGTAGAATAGGAGATAAATCCAGATCCAAGTCAAAGAACCATTCAAGGCTCTTGACATGACCCCAAACCACTTACTCAGAAGGCTAAACCAGTCTACAATGGAAGTGCTTCCATTTTCTGACTATACAGTGCCTTACTATAATAATTTATTGTGTTGACTGGAAAATTATTTCCTTGAGAGATGCTGGTTCGTAAGCTCTCATTTTTTTCTCCTCCTCATCAAATATTCCTGCATTACATCAATATACATTCTTAACAACAAACAATCAATCTTCACAGAGACTATAAATTTATAATGGTTGTATTAATTGTGTTATTATGAGTTTAATCTTTTGTGTTAGGAAATGTCTGAAATCTTTTGAAATTTTCATCTCAACATGGTCTTTGGCATTATGAATTTTTGGCATTGTTTTGGCGTTGTCTAACTTAGTATATGCTAGCTCGACCTTTTTTTTAAGCCATCGACCTCCATATATATGTTTATAGTTTGTCCCTATGGTATCAATCTGGTGCACTTTGTCAATATAAAAAATAACAATATTCAAATTGATTGTGGAAAAATAGACAAGGAACATGAAATGTTTGATAGAATGCCTCAAAGATATGTCATCCTTGGAGTGTAATTATTTCTTGATATGCACAAAATGGAGTTGTTGAAAAGGCTTTCAAAACTTTCAAACAAACATAATTGGCAGTTGTCAAGCCAAATTCCATAACCTTTACCATCATCTTTCCCACCTGTCCTAAAATAGGCGCTTTGGAATAGGGTATGGAAATCCATCAAAGCATAAATAATAGACATTTCATCAGATGTATTTGCAACTAACCTAGTAGACATGTACGCAAAATGTTGAAGCATAGACAAGGCATATGAACTATTTGATAGAATGCCTAAAAAATATATCATCTCATGGAATGCAATGATTGTTGGATATATACAAATGGATTTTTCGAAAGGCTTTAGAAACTTTTTATCAAATTCAATTAACAGGTGAAGCCAAATTCAACAACCTTTGCTAGCATCCTCACTGCTTGTACCAAATTAGGAAATTTGAAGCAGGGTATTAACATCCATCAAAACATAATGAAAGGGGAATTTTTGGCAGATATTATAATTGGAAATGCCCTGATAGACATGTATGCAAAATGTGGAAGCACAAACAAGGCACATGAACTACCTCTACTATGCTATAATTTAAGGACTCCTGTCACATGGTACATGTAGCAGTAAAAAATGATTTATCGGCCAGAAATATTGTCATATTATTACAAGCTATAAATAGAACTGGCATCTGGAGTCTTACCCATTTTTTCAAAAACCACAAGATACAAGAAGGAAAATTTAAACATTGGATAAAGATTTGGTCATTGAAAAATTAATGGGGGATCTATTAATGTCTCTATTCAGTCTATTGGTTGTTCAAAAGCCACCTCACTGGCTATCCACAAACTTACATTTACAGAACTAAAGGTCACTTTATCCTTCTCCAATAAATTTTTTCCTGCATGGGAATTATGGTAATTCACTCAATCTTGTAGATCTTCTATTTTATATTTTATATTTGTTAAGTGTTAAGCTAAAGAAAATGTCTGAAGAAAGCCAAATTACAGACTATGGAGTATAACAATAGAACCAATTTGGGCAGTAGTTACATAGAGGTTTGGAAGGGTATGGAAGAATGAATATTAAAGAAATGGTTTAACAATTTAAGGTAATCTGTCTGGCCTAGCTTCAAAATTGTGTTGAGAATATTAGCTCTGAATTAGTTTTTGGGGCTGAATACTTTTTCTTTGGAGTATTTTTGATACCCAATGCTTAATACATTGTCAAAATGGAACAAAGGTAAGAGTTACTGTGTTGTATTCTAGGGTCACATAGACTTCAAGGAACACAAGCTTGGGATATTGAAACACTATAAAAAGTGTAACAAAACAAAGTATGTCGTATGATAGAGCCGGTGGAGGGTCACTTAAATCTCAATAAGCACAAACTTCCAATATTTTTTATTTTTACAATCGAAGAATATCACATGGGATAATTATATAGATATGGGAGTAGGACCACCCAATCTCCATAACATATCATCATCCCAATATATAGTGTCTTGAAGCTAATTACATGAGTGTCAAAGAAGCTAAACTCTAAATGGAATAATGGAGATGATTGCAACCTTCTATTTCCAAGAATTTTCCTCTTTAATAAATACATTTACATTAAGATTCAATATTCATTTACCACCTTCCTCAAACATTGCTATAATTGTAGACATTTAGCACATACCGTGTACTAATCAATTTGTCAACAAACTTCATGGTAGAATACCTATGGAATTAGGTCATTTGCATCCGCTGATAAGACAAATATTTATAATGAACACAAAAACTCTTTACAAGATAAGTGAAATGCATTGTAATAGCTTTTGATAAATATGGAGGAAGATGGTGGATTTTTTCATTAAAAATTTTTAAGTACACTTTAAGGGAATTAATACAGAGAAGGAGAAATAGAGTGTTATTGGCATGCTTGTTAAAGGGAAAAATATTGTTCTTGTGATGGTAATTGGCCCTCCTAAAGTCATTGAAAAGCTTCATAACCACATTTAAATGTTAGAAGGGGTAGAAAAATTGTAGATCATCAAGGGAAATGAAACTATTCCTATGTACATGCAAATTATCAATTGCAGATCATGGTGGGAAATGAAATTGTTGTTGTGTTCATGCAAATGGAGAAGCTAGAAGAATGTGCTATTGACAAGGAGAAAGTAAAGTAATCTTTAATTTAATAAGTGAGTTGATTAATGATATAGGGATCCTATGGTTGTGTCATCATCTGATTCTTGATTGATGGTTAGATGATCAAAATAATATTCTTATTCATGAATGCAATCCAAAATTTAAGGTGATTAAGTAAACCTTGGTAGAGCCAAAATAAGTGCTAAAGCTCAATTCACCAATACATAAAAAGAAAAAAAAAATTACAAATTATTGGAAGGATTATACAAGTTCTTGAATATTTCAAACCTACAACCTTGGAAGTGGTACTAAATGAAAGAAATAGAAGGGTAAAAGAAATGAATGAGGAAGAAGATTCCTCCCCAAATAAGTGGGTATTTTAGAAAATATGTGTGTCAAAGATGTTGGCGAGTTCTTGTCATTTGGAAAAATAATTGTGTTATATTATTACATGTCAAAGTAAATAACATAATTTGAAATGAAAGGAAAAAAATCAAATTATTATTGGAAATAAAATGGAAAGAACAAAATATTGTTTGAACCAAATGACTTACTGCTGTGTGTTTTAGTGAAAATATTATTTGCAAACATTTTGAAACATTTTGGAGTCAATACCAATAGGAACTCTATGATGGATTCATCATTCATGAGTCCATTTTCATTTAGGTGTGAGTATTTTCATTAAGGAGTGTTCAATAAGATCATTTCAGTTAGCTTCACTATTTTTCATTTATTAGATATTCATAGTGTGAGTTATCAAATGTGTCATCAAGTAGTAGTAGAATACAATAATACTTCAATTTAACACTTCAACTTAACTTTGAAAGTTATTGGTAATGCACTAACAGAGCATATATTTAATTAATTCTACTTAACTTGTTTTATTGATATGAGATATTTTTAGAAATGAAAATTACTGAATCTTTGTTCTTTAACATAACCTCAAGGGTATGATGGTTTAAACCTTAAAAATATTAACATGAAATTACAAAAATTATTTGTAGGGTTTCAAGAAACCATTTGTGTCATTCTAAATGCATCACATTTATCATTCTAATTGAATTATCTCTTGGTGATTGTGTAAAATTGTGCAATATATATGTAACTAAGAAACATGTGGAATTTTTAAACCTTGAAGAGTTCCTGTTTTACAATCAATTATTTGGGCTTGTTTTGTGCATATATTTTAAATTCTCGCCCAATATTTATTTAATTTATGAAAATTTGAATAGTGGCAAGAAGCTTAGGGGCGCTACCCTCAATTTCTTTTCCATTGGATTTGTTCTTTCAAACATTAATTTTTATATATTATTTTGATTGATGTCTCTTAGTTGTCCTCAAATTTTGAAAAACTTTTACCATCCTTGACATTTCCTGTCTTGTACACATTGTCTTATGTTTAATAATAAAAATGATTATTTCATTGTAGAAGATTCAATATGAATCATAAGATTTGGAGCTAACATTGTCTTCTTTCTCTCTCATGTCTACTATTTTGCATAAATAACAAGGAGTTACACACCAATACTTATCACTGCCATTCAAACAAACACAATTCATGACTTATGCTTTTCCAAATTTAATAAATTTATTTTGTCTAGATTGTTGTAATGAATTATATCAGGAATGTGGAATTAAAAGAAAATCTACAACATTTTTAGTTAATTTTTTTTACAAATCCTTATCCTCTACTATTAAATATGTCAGACCTCATATATAACTTGTATGCTTTCATTTTATGATTTTTAAATACGTAATTGAAGTGAACTATAGTTTGATGCAATATTATGTAGAGAAATATAAGAATCAATTATAAAATGAAACAATAGGAGTTTTAGAAACCAATCAATTTGTTTACAAAATTTAACTTCAATTGATAAAATGTTAAGAGAAATAGGCAATTCAATTGCTTAGGTCACCTATGTAAGAGGAGGGCACTTCAAATATTAGCCATTTCTAAATTTTTGGAAAATATTTTGTAATTTGTGATATACTTGTTTAGGTCTATAGATCAATTGAAGATTGTGTTAGTTAATTTAATAAACAAAGACACTAGGCATGAACTTCAATTTCTCCAACTTTCACACCATTATCAGAACTCTTCTATTAGTTAAAAATGTTTTTATAGTCTTTTTCCATCAAACACATTATTTTTCAACAATCCATGAATTTCTTGAGATAATTTTGAACTTTGATTGTATGTAACTATTTGCCCAATCAAATAATAGTAAATAATGCCTCCTTAAAATCTTAACTTTTTTTTTTATATAGTATTTGTCCATCAAACGCATTAGTTTTCAACAATCCATGAATTGCTTGAGATAACTTTGAACTTTGATTGCGTGTAAGTATTTGCCTAATCAAATAATAATAAATAATGTCTCTTTAAAATATTAATTTATATATATTTCTCTATCAACATATCTCTTGCACCCTTTTCTAGTGCAAGTGCTAGTATATATTAAAATGATAATCATTGGAAGCATATTTTGAGTAGTACCATCCTACATCGGGGTTTGCCAAATTAATTTATTTGATCCCCAAAAAAGATAATGTCAAAGTGATTTTTTGTCAAAATTTTGATAGGTTCAAAGGACACTCCATTGCAGGTATGGTTGAAGAACAAAGAGGTTATATCAAAGAGAGTGTTATCTAAGAGGCTTTGATCTAACCATTTTCAATTAATTCCTTCAAATGGGACCTCTGAAGGCTTAAATGATCATATTTTCTTAAAAAATATATGATTTCAATAAAAATCAAAATGTTCAAAAAGTGTAACCCACTATTGTGGGGTCACCCACTAAGAGGGAGAGAGAGAGAGAGAGAATGATAGAGGGGGGAATAAAAAGATAAAGGTAAAGATTTAAAATGATATATGGAGAGAGATGGAAAGGGAGAGATATAGGGGTGGAGAGATGTAGACATATTCTGCTAGAAGAAGATATGGAAGAAGACATACATTACAGAGAGAGAGAGAGAGAGAGAGAGAGAGAGAGAGAGAGAGAGAGAGAGAGAGAGAGAGAGAGAGAGAGAGAGAGAGAGAGAGAGAGAGTATTGCATGCATCCATAGGGAGGTATGCTTAGGGAAATACATTATTTTGTTTAGGTGTGATAAGTCAATTATAAGAGATTTTTAATGGAGGCATAGAAAAATCTAAAAATAAATATAGATATTCATAAGAAAGAGGCAAAGACATATATAGAGATGTGTAGGGAAATAGAGAGATCAAGAGGGAAAGACTGATAGAGAGGAATACACAAATAGAGATAGATAATATGGAGAGATATGAGATATAAAGGGAAAGAGAGAAAGAAAAGAGAGACCAACCTTTTCAAGCATGTCTTGATAAGAAATCAAACTTTAGATGCATATATATAGACACACACGCCCCAACAAAAAAATAAAATGTGACATAAAAAAAAGAGAGGGGAGAAACAGAGGGATATGCAGAGATGGAAGAAGGAGATAAAGAGAGACACACACAAATTGATAAGTTAGAGTTTCTATAGGAGAGAGAGCGAAGGGAGGAAGTCATTTGCAAGTTGCATATGATACATCACTTTGCATTCAATATGTATTTTAAGTTAGAAAACATTTGTTTGTTTGACTCCCTTAGGACTAACCCAATTTATCTTCTTTCCCACTTCTCTTGTTTACACATTTTTGTCACCTTTGGGAGTCTTAAATTATTTTTCTTATACGCATACTTGCTTAACAAATAACATTTTCACGCAAATACACAATAGTAGGTCATTTGGTTCAAACAATTTTTTGTTCTTTCCATTTTACTTCCAAGAATAATTTGATTTTTTTCCTTTCATTTAAAATGATGTTACCTACTTTGACATGGAATAATCTAACACAATTATTTTTTCAAATGATAAGAACTTGCCAACATCTTTGACACACTTATTTTCTAAAATACCCACTTATTTGGGGAGGAATCTTCTTCCTCATTCATTTCTTTTTACCCTTCTATTTCTTTCTAAATTAGTACCATTTCCAAGGTTGTAGGTTTGAAATATTCAAGAACATGTATAATCCTTACATTAATTTGTATTTTTTTTTCTTTTTATGTATTGGTGAATTGAGCTTTTGCACTTATTTTGGCTCTACCAAGGTTTACTTAATCTCCTTAAATGTTGGATTTTCTTCATGAATAAGAATATTGTTTTGATCATGTAACCATCAATCAAGAATTAGATGACAACACGACCATAGGATCCCTATATCATTAATCAACCCACTTATTAAATTCACAATAGGAGCCTTGTATCATTAATCAAATCACTTATTAAATTTACGATTACTCTACTTTCTCCTTGTCAATAACACATAAATGCAGTATAATTATATTATAATTAATAATTAATACATACATTATGTATGAATTACTCTTACCTTTCTATAATATCTTTTTAAAGGATCAATATAGTTTGTACATAATTCGCATTCCAAAATATTTATAAGAAAACAAACCTGGCCATATTAATTTTCCTCTACGCATGCATGTATACTTCTTATTTTATGAAGGATGCGCTACGTAAAAGCATTGAAAGGTCATCGTTTTCAGCAGACTTTCCTCTATAAGTCCAATTGATTTGAAATAGAGACCTAAGGAATATCTAGAATCTTATGAAAACAAGAGAATATGACAAATTATTTGAAATGTTGTCATATAATTTTATTTTTTATTTAGAAAGAATCTTTGAAGACGGTGAAATGATTGTAGAATGATATCAATGAGAATAAACTCTCCTCGATTTGAAAAAATTCTGATTGGTCTCCCAATCACACCTTCTGCAATTGGACTGCCATTTTCTGTTCTTCTCATCGACAGTGTGTGGTTTCCTTGAATCTCACATGTATGGGATTACTTGGACCCATCTCTTCCTTTCTCTTCCTTTCTGGGAAATCTTTCCTTTCTTAGAGTACTTGCTCTCAGAAATATATAGCTTGGAGAGCAATATTCCATATCAGCTTGGAAGGCTATTTCGCTTGAGAGTGCTTCAGTTGTCTGTAAGGATTGTGACCTTGACAACAAGTGTCACATAAGCAATACAATACACAAAGTCGGTCAACCAAGTCAAAGTTGAAACCACTTATTGACAAAACTAAAATAATTTCTATTTTTAATTTTCCGAAATCTTTTCTGACATGAAAAATACCCAACTCAACTCGAAATTGTCTAAACAAACAAAACTGACATGACTAATGGAATTGTGCAAAATAACATATGTACTTCAAATGACATCATGATTATCAAGCATAATTATACAATAGATAACAACAATTTTTGCCACACAAATATAAAAATTTCAAGTTCTAAGTTCCAAATCATATAGTACAATCAAAGATAGCTCAAGAAACGTAACCATGCATTTAGTTTTAAAGTAGAGAATTATTGAAACTCACAAGCCTTATAAATGTCTATGCCCTTTGAAGAAAACCAAGGAATCAAGCATTTTCTTACCCTTTTACTTTGTGAGAAAGAAATTTGCTAAAGTACATAGTTTCAAGCATATGCTGAAAAAAAAAAAATATCAAGGTATACTTACAAGATGGTCTTACACTGTGAAGTCTCTACAACCCAATAAATCAGGGTTAGCAACATTTTCCAATCAATCACAATTAGCATACTTGTCTTTCTCAATTTCTCAAGACAGTTAATTGAAACTACGCATTATGACATTTTCAAATTATTTCATTGACCAATTTTGATCAGCATAATACTATTTGAAATCAATGGCAACTAGTATCCTTCCATTAAAACTGAAAATAAAACCCTTCATGCACTAAAATTTATTAACATTTCTACATTTTAATCTGTCATGATTAACATACATGCCAACCTCAATATCTCTTAGCCCTCAACAAAATGTTCATGCTTCTCCAAAATATACAAGTAAAGTCTTCTAAGTTGGGTACATTATGGGTAGAGCAGTGAACGCCGAGATAAAAGAAGGATCACTAAAATCCAAATAATGTTTCAAACTTAAATGAGATTATAACTGACCACTTTAATGACCACTAAACCTATACCGCCGACAAAAGAAAAGAACTTCATAATCTATCTAATGATTTTAGATGGGGTCGAGTAACTCAAGTTAATAGTAGCGAGAATGGAAGGGTAAAAAGAAAATACAAATAGAGAGAATGAAAATGACTCGAATGATATTTAGTACAAAGCCTATTTTGCAGGCCACACACAACCAAATCATTGTCCAGGGCTATGCTTCTAAACTTGTGATTGCACAGTAGCCAGGGTCAAATTTCCAAACATGCAGACTTTAGAGCAGCACATGGAGTCAATAAATAGGCCTAAGAAAGTTATCTAGTTCAACTCATGTAGGGAATGCCTTTGGCGTAAAAAATAAGAAATTTTACGAGATTGTTAAATTTTCCAAATGCTATAATTATAATGGCTTCAATAGAAGTGTATGATACGTGGGGAAGAATAAATAGGAAATATAAATGCCAGAAAGATATGTGTTCTCAATGATTATATTGATTGTATCTTAAGCATTGAATTGATTTCTTGTAAAGTATTTTGAAACTTTCAAGGTAATACAATTGATGAGAGTATATTAAGGTTTGAAATTTTTTTCCTATGTAGAAATAGGAATTTTGGCATCTTTGAAAGCACTTTGATACAAATACATATAAGTAATAAGGGATTGTAGACAAACTAGGGAATAGTATATTTGCAAAATAATGAGCAATTTTTGTGTTGCATGACAAGGATGTATGAAACACATTTGTTGAAAAGGCTTTATAAAAATTTAAGTAGGCCACACACATTCCCCTAGCCAACAACATTCAAAAGAGTAAAGATTACTAATATAATAGCCAAAGCGCCCCGTAATTTGGATGCACATAAAATTGGACACAACAAATTTTACTCTCATTTCTCTAATCTAATCTCCCAAGCCCTTGAGAAAAGGAAAATGGGCTTAAGGAACATCTAGGATCTTATGGGAAAAAGGATGCGGCAAATTATTTGAAATATTGTCATGTAAATTACTTTTATCTAGATAGAATCTTTCAAGATGTGAAGTGAAATGAGTGAATGTGGAATACTTCATGGACTGATTGTTGGATAATTATTAAGTATAATATCATTAAGAGGTTTACTAATGCCCATTGATAGTATGATAATAAACATATCGTAAAATATCGCTTGGTTCTTTCAAATTATTGAAGATTAGATTAATAATTTTGAACCGAATAAACATAACACTGATAATATGCCAATAACCATACTTTAAAATATAAAAAAATTGTTAAATTATTGAGGATTAGATAGATTAATAATTGTGTCTAATAAACATATCCGATTTCATAGAAATGGACAATGTCTAAACAACAAACTAAAAAGCAACATAACCTTGATAATATTATGCCAATAAACACACATTAAAATATCACTGAATTTTGTCAATTATTGAAGATTAGATTGATTAATAATTTTGTGTCTAATAAACATAGCCGATTTCATAGAAATGGACAATGTCTAAACAACAAACTAAAAAGCATACCTTATCGAGGAACACTTCATAGATATAGACAATGTAAGCAAGCCAAGAATCAACTATATATAATGTATCAGTGATAATTCCAACATTAACTATAGAACTCAATAACTTAATCCTCTCACTTAATTATACTTATTACTAATGATTGCCCACCTAAATTAACTGCACTGGCTAAGCTTTAGACAATGTATTAAAAACAAAAAAAAAATATCAAACTTTTTTTTTCCCAAATTCGTGAAAATAGATTGAATTTTTTGCAAGTTTTTTGTGGTTTTGGACCACAAAATATGTAAATTATGGAAAATAGATGTTGAAAATCTCGCGAAAATAAGTTGTGTTTTTCAATTTTTAAAATTTGATCAATAATACATTTTATAGAGATCTTAACAACATCCTAAATCAAATGTAGATCTTATAATGCCTACCTTTTAACTTTGTATTCACCAAAATACTTGGATACAACCTACATCAATCATCTCGACTCACTCAGGAATTCCAAGTTTTTTCCACGAAGACAAGAAACTTTTTGAAATGAAGTAAGTTTCTGTAATACCCCTCTAACCCTAATATAAGTTTTGTGTTTTTGAGCGAAGTAATATCTTTCGATATTTTCTTACAGCTTAAGTTGTTCATGATACTTGTTTGATCTATTCCTATAGTTTGTTTATAATGATTTCATAAACCAGTACCCGAAGATTCTAATATCAGACATACTGTCTAAAGGTATAATTTTTGTATGTATTTATCTCTATGTATGTAATGAGGAGCTTCAAGACCTTTATGAATGTTATATATGAATATATATAAACGATTATTTATATTTTCTTCTGCTAAGGTTACTTTTGATGAATCTTGTATGTCACTTGATGATTTGGGTTGTCTCATGATTATGTTGATTTATTATTAGTATTGATTAGATACTAACCCAATGCTCAAGATTCTAACCTTCGCTAGGATG
>MU223547.1:586833-597259 GCA_018584345.1 Thuja plicata | reverse complement strand
TGATGTCTACCTTATTAATACTAATCTCTTACCTAAATGTTTAGAGGAAAGTGGTACAAAGGATAATAGATATTTATAAAATCAATATGATCTAATGGCATCAATTGATAAAAGGAATAATGATGTTGGACAGTTAACTTATGTTTAATGAAAGAAACAAGTTAGTAAAATTTACCTTGGTGTATTAAAATTAATGTAGATCTTTTAAGCTCATAATTAAATGGATATCTTATGCATATAAATAGTTTAGATAATGTTTCTTTAGTAGCGACGTTAGGGAACCTATGAGGACTTAAGTTGAATAAATCTTGCATTCAAGTTGTAGAAAAGTATTTTTTATTTTTATTTTAGAGATATTAAGTACAATGGTGAATATTATTCTAGTTAAACAAAAAAAAATATTACTTGCATCTTATAGATATTTTATGTATTGTCCTCTCGGGTTGCCTGGCGGGGCATTACAGTTTTTGTTCACATTACCCGTTTTTCTTTCAAGTTAGATATTTTATTATTTTTTAAGCCGGCCTGAAATACACGCACTGCCCACGCGAATGAATAAATGTTTTCAAATTCTAAAGCAATGGAAAATTACAAGCCTGATGCGAATCATTTAAAAGTGAGCCCAACCATGATACCAACTATTTCATTTTATTTGGGCAACCTAAGAATGAAGATGAAGGTTATGATGCTGCCTCCTCTTCTTCTCTTTCTCTGTCTCTCTGCACTCCCTCATCATTTGGCAAAGCCTTCTAATTATTCTGATTGAACCAATCTCTCATCAGCTTCAAATCTGCTCCCCTTTTGGACCCATTCAATTCCTTGCTCGATTGTTCTCCCAATCACACCTTCTGCAATTGGACTGGCATTATTTGCTCTCCTCATTGACAGCGTGTGGTTTCCTTGAATCTCACTGGTATGGGATTAATTGGCCCCATCTCTCCCTTTCTGGGAAATCTTTCCTTCCTTAGGATACTTACTCTCAGAAATAATAGCTTCCAATGCCACATTCCATATCAGCTAGGAAGGCTGTTTCGCTTGAGAGTGCTTTGGTTGTCTCTTAACCATTTGGAAGGTCACATTCCACCCTCTCTAGGAGGATGTCGTTCTTTACAATCTCTCATACTATCATATAATAATTTAAGTGGAACCATTCCCTCTGAACTTAGTCTTCTTTCAAATTTAGAAATGATGATTTTAGGAGTAAACAAATTGACAGGTATTATCCCACCTTTCTTGGGAAACATGTCTATTTTACATAGGCTTGAATTGGATGAAAATAGACTCCATGGTGTTATTCTTGCCAATTTGGGTATGCTTAGTCAACTAAACATCCTTTCACTTCACACCAACAACTTGACTGGATTAATCCCCCATGGCCCTTTCAAATTGCACTCATCTTCAAATCTTGGTGCTAAATGAGAACCACTTAAATGGTCCAATTCCATGGGAATTTGGAAGGCTTTCACAGTTGCAAGAAGTGTATTTGTGGGGAAACCAACTCACTGGAGAAATACCGAGCTCTGTGGGTAATTGGACTCAGCTGCAAATAATTGATTTAAATAGGAACCAGCTGAGCGGCACAGTTCCCTTGTTATTTGGGAAAATGCAGCAGCTGAGATTGTTAAGTTTGTGGCAGAATCATTTTGTGAGTGGAAGCAATGGTTTGTCGTGCATTCTCACAGTGTTAACTAATTACTCCAGCTTGGAAGAATTTGATTTGGGATTAAATTATATTACTGGCATCTTGCCCACTTCTGTTGGTGGCCTTCCAAATTCACTCTCTTTCTTAGGATTGAGCTCAAATGAAATTGAGGTTAGCATACCAGATGAGATTGGTAATTTGAAAAAATTGGAATTACTAGACCTATCTGAAAACCAATTCAATGGGACCATTCCATCTACACTCGGTAAAATTCCAAATCTAGAAAGATTAGTTATGAACATAAACAATTTACATGGAAGAATTCCACAAAGTTTTGGCCAATCAAAAAGGATGGGATTGTTATTCCAAAGGGAGAATATGCTTTCCAGGAAAATTCCTGATAGTCTTGGCAACCTTCCACAATTGAGAGATCTTGATCTTAGTCACAATCAACTATCAGGGAAAATACCTGCCATTTTAGGGAGATGCAAGACTTTGGAAATGGTGGACTTGGCGTACAACAAACTAACAGGAAATATACCTTCTAAAGTTTCCAGTCTTCAAAATCTCTAGTTCTATTTCAATGTTTCTAGAAATTCACTACAAGGTTCTTTTTTGGAAATGAGCAAAATGGTTATGGTTTTAGCTATAGATGTTTCTCAAAACAATTTTTTTGGAGGCATTCCTAGTGCACTGGAAAGCTGTAGAATATCTAAATCTTTCTGGGAATGCTTTTGAGGGGCTAATCCCTACATCACTAGCAGATTTGTAGAATCTGAAGTACATGGATCTTTCTTGCAATAATTTTTCAGGTACGATACCATTAGCTTTGAAAAAGATGAAAATGCTTCAGCATCTCAATCTCTCTTCAAACAGGTTAACCGGAGAGGTCCCAAAGGGAGGAGATTTTGCAACACTTGATACCTCTGAAATTATGGGAAATCTTGGCCTTTGTGGTGGATGGGTAAACTTGCCGCCATGCTCTCACTCCAGTCATAAACAACCATTAGTCTCCAAAAAGGTGATCATTCCTGTTGTAGTTGGAATTGCAATTTTGATCATGTCTCTTCTATTGGTAACATTTTCCTATAGATGTAGACATTTTAGTACGCCTCCTCTCAAAATATGGCCTCCAAAAATTTCATACGAAGAACTTGTAAATGCAACTGGCGGGTTCAATGATGAAAATCTTCTAGGATCTGGAAGTTTTGGGTCTGTTTATAAAGGGGTTCTAAATGATGGTACAAATATTGTAGTTAAAGTTCTCAAGTTGCAAGATGAACATGCTCACCAAAGTTTCAGCAGAGAATGCAATGCATTAAAGAGAGTTCGGCACCGCAATGTAATTAAAATCATTTCTACATGCTCCAACCTTGATTTTAAAGCCTTAATTCTTCCATTCTTGTCAAATGGAAGTTTAGAGAGGTGGTTGTATCCTCAAGATGGGAGTAGATGCAACTTAAATTTGAGCGACCAAATAAGTATAGCAATGGAGATAGCTCAAGGAATGGCATACCTTCATCATTATTGTTTTGTTCAATTGATTCACTGTGACTTGAAGCCTAGCAATGTCCTATTAGGAGATGACATGACTTCATATATAGAAGATTTTGGCCTTTCAAATCTTATTCTTGGCAATTCCATGGATCCCTTGACTTCTACAGATGCACTTAAAGGATCTATTGGCTACATTGCACCAGGTACATTTTTCTTATTATTCAATAATGCATTTCTAGTTTTCTTTATTTATCTTATAAACCATTGGATGCTTCCAATGACGTAGGAGTCATTAATCCATGTTTTTTTTTTAATAGAGTATGAAATAGGCGAAAATATTTCTACAAAAGGAGATGTATATAGTTATGGAATTTTAATTTTAGAGTTGTTGACAAGGAAGATACCAACAAATGATATGTTCAGTGAAGGAATCAATCTGAAAAAATGGATAGGAATGCATTTTCCAAATGGAATATCAAATGTGCTGGATGATTTCCTGCTTATAGATGTTGATGAATCAGCGACATCAACAATAATGGAATGCCTTAATCAACATATAGAAATTGGAATATTTTGCACAAGGGAGTCACCTCAAGAGCGACCTAATATGACTGAGGTAGTTGATAGATTAAATACAATCAGAGGTACATTTGTTGGAACACCTAAAAAACTCCAGTTACCAATAGATATCTCACCTTTTATTAAAAATGAAAGAAATATAAATGAGACTGAGGGAAGCTCATCTACATCTACATCTACATCCTAGGCTGAGATAATTGTTCTTGCTTTACTTCTTGGCCAACTAAACAATAATAATCTCCTAATGTACTCTTTTAGATAGTATAATGTATTGTGAGTAGATGGAATAATAGTCAGATTGTGCTTCTTATATTGTATAGTATATTGTGACATGATTTATGATCCACATTTGAAATTATGAGTGTAAAGGAGAGGTCATGAATACTATTCAAAAAATTATTTTATTTTATGTTAATTTGTGAAAGGTGAATAGTTGTTTTAAAATTGTATTCTTTTTTACATTTATATATATAAGAATTTGAAATCAATTATATTTTTTCTAAATTTTTAAATTAAATTCACTTAACAATTAGGTATATAGCTCTTTTTATGTTATATGAGAAAATTTTAGGTTTATTGATAAAATTTATATGCTCATACAAATTAGGCGAACCGGCTTATGTAAGAATGAGATTATTATAACAATATTGAAGAATCACTTGCAAACACATAGTTTAAAGGTCTGATGGTGTACCTATAAAAAATCTATTAATGTCAGGAAATAGGGTGTGGCAAAAGATAAATGACCTCTTTGAAAAGGATTTATAATTTAGAGAGTGGCAGACTGGAGATGGTAAAGCATATATTTGTAGTAATTTTCTAGAATTAAAATTTTCTGACATTTTTTGTATTTGTGAACATTTTTTGAGTAAAATACCATTGAGCTTATGAGTGAAGGATTCATAACCCTGATGAAGAGACTTATTTTAACTCAAAATGTTAGTGAATAAAAATGCATATTCTGTAAACTCCTAAAAATTGCTACAAAATCATGACTTTTTGCAAAGAACCTCAAAACTCAAAGAACAAACTACAACTACATATTTTATTGTTACATTCCTAGAGTGCACACAAGATTCCTTTGTTGGTTTGAAAATTTTCTTATGCTTATAATTAGTTTGTCTGAATAAAATCATGTTTTGACTAGTTATCATTATCACTTATCAAAAATGATTCTCATTGGAATAGTATGCTACTTTATTTACACAGAATTTTGCAAGATTTTGAGAAGGTCATTTATATATTGACAATTGCATGCTTATTGGATTCAACTCTACTCAATCACATATTTATTATTAAAATTGGCAATTCCTATGATACTTAGAGCCATAGAAACCGAACTTTAAGAGCTGCAGAAAGTGAAACTTACAGGAATATTTTGGATTAAAAAGGTTTAAGATTTTAATTGTTGAGATTTTGAGGCTACAAGATTGATGGATTGAATATTGCAATAATGAATTTGTGAGGAAAATTTTGTAGGGAAATAAGGGTTAAAAAATAGATAGTGGTTAGGTTTTGTATATATTTTGATTTAGAGCTTGGGTTTAAATTAGCATAAAAAATGTTGTTTTGATGTATATAATGTAGAAGAAAAGACATTTCTCATGTGTCAAATTGTTTGGAGGTTGTGCACAAAGAAAGACTGACAATAGGAAAACTCTAATATAGTTTTAGTGCTAGATTAAGATTCAAATTCAGGTTGGCTTTCGTATTTGACCATAATAACAACACTTGGGAGGTGAAAAAGAGAATGTGAGCAATGCATCATAGTATTTTGATCAATTAAATGATCCAATAATTTTCAATTCAAAGTACAAAATCATTGACATATCTTTAAATAATACAAATAATCTAAAATTTAAAAGGTACCAGTTTAACTTTGCATGAAATCAAAATTCCAAAAGAAATTCAATACTAGAGCTAAATTAAGCTATTATTAAATATTTTGAGGCAGGCTAGATTATGTTTAGCTTTGAAGGTTGAAGAACTTATACAATAGAAAATTTCTAAGGTTAATGTAATTGTTCTTTGATAGATGATGTCAGATTGTAGGCAAGAGGCTATATACATATAATTTACAATTGTACCAAAACTTGAAATTTTAGAATTAAATATCACTCCTACATATAGGTGGCATGTTAGCTAAATGCTTCATCTAGCTTATTTTGGCCCACTCTGCCAATAATTTTCTTCTTTCGTTAGCACTATCTAGATTATGGGTGTTGAAGAATCAATTTTGTATAGTTCTGATTAAGTAAAAATAGGTTTTACAAGGACCTGAAACCTTTACAAAAAACAAAGAGTTCAACAGGTTTTACAAGGACCTGCAACCTAGAGTATAATGAAAGATATTCAATGAAAAGCAGAAACATCTATGCCAAAGCACCAGAATAGAAAGAAACAGAAAAACAACACCCCGAACAAAAAAAGTCCCAAAGATACAGCAAAAGATAGCACGGATAGCAAAAAGAACCCAACCAGGACATCAAAAGAAACAGCTACATCTCCTTCACCATTTCCTCAGCTTCGATAACCATAATCTGCATATTGTTGACTGAGGTCTTGAGCTCCTCCATTTATTTATCCTCCTTAGGACTCTTTTTCTTGGCACTAGCTCTAGTGCGCAATCCCGGGCCCATTGTCTCCACTATACTGCTATCCTTGTCCTTGTTTTCCATTAAAATTTGCGCATGACCACAATACGCTTTGAGGTTGATGAGGCATTGTTCCCCTATTTTTTTAATCGATGCCTCCAGTCTTTTCACTTTATTCTTCAGAATCTTAAGTTGTTCCACACTGTTATCCTTTTCCACTCTATCTTTAATGTCTTTAATTTGTCTCTCTATAGTTCCCACCTTATTAGCATACTCAGCCTGAGCTTCAGCATTTCCAACAACTTCTTTCATTTCCTTCAGACAATCGGCCAGAGGTTTTTCCCCAATCCCCATTCTGTTGAGAATTTTAATATCCGCCTGTATTTTATCAACTTGGTTTTTCAGAATAATCTGGTCATTAAACATGTTATTAATCATCCTAGAGAAACCCTTGATAATACCTTTGTTGTCATTACTATTATGGTCCCCTATTTCTAGATTGTCCTGATGGTCATTGAACCCAGAATCATTAGTATTTTTAGTATTCAGATCCAAATTACCATCCCCCTGCTGAGTATCAATCTTCAAATCACTGGTATTGTTAAAAGTATCATCTTTTTCATTGTCTTTATCATCTTTTTCCTTAGTCTCCCGCTTATACTCAGGGATTAAATCTTCCTCATCTAAGGTGAGAACAATTCTTTTCTTGCTGGAATTACTATTTCTACGAATTATGTTACCCTTGCCCTCAACTCTTTTCCTTTTTTTTCCCTCCTTTTTGATAACTTCGTTGTCAGTCTCAGTGTCTGAATCCCCAATCTAGGTTTTCTTCTTGTTCTTCTTCTTTCTAGCAACATCAATTTCAGTCTCAGTCTCCAAATCCCCAATCTGGGTTTTCTTCTTCATTTTCATTTTGCCTTTTTTCTTTTTCCTGCCCTCCTCACATTCCTCATCACTATTCTCAGTCTCCGACCCTTCAGAGCTAGATTTCTTCTTCTTTTTAGAAGTACCCCTTTTATTATTTTTAGGAGTAATGAAACCTCTAGCCTCCTCTTCACTTTCAGTGTTATCTTCATACATACTATACTCCTCATCTCCTTCAGTTTCTTCAGCATCCTTCAAATTCGTCTTCTCCACAGACCTTTCCATTTTCTTATATTTCAAAACCTCATAAACAAGCAACATAAGCCCTTGATGAGAGGCATGGTCCCCCTTAGGGTCTTTCTGATAACTAGTTATAGTAGCATCTAACAAACTCAGCAAATAGTAGGGTAAGCTAATTTTAACCTTGTGTCTAAAATGGTTTAACAACATAAAATGGTGCCCAGTCACTCTAGTAAACCTACCATCCAGAGTAATATAGCTAATGATAACATAAAGAACATACCTCCAAGGTCTAGATATGTGCTTAGGGTTATGGTAAGAAGTATCAATCTTGACCAATCTGTTCTTCTCTTTCTCGTTATCCGGAAAGGACTCCCAGGCTTTGTCTGAAATCAGCCTGTCACGATAAAACTTAATACCCTCCATCCCCATTCCCGTAGCTTCAGCAATGAATTCCTCCGTTACTTTCGTATACTCATCATCAACTAAAATCTTTCCCTCCTTCCAAGTTTTCTTGAAAATCCTGGTAATATTAGGATTCCCACCATGAAGCCGCTCCAGATAAACAGCAAGGCCTCCCTCCTTCACAATCTTCCACACATCATTACATTTTTTCCAGTGACTGCAACTAACTGGTTCAATTCTCTTCTTATTGCCTCCCATCTCTTCTCTGTAATTTCTGTAAGTTTTTTTCTTCGCGCTGTAGATAATGCCAAAATGACCTTTTTGAGAGCCAAAATAGACCCAGAAAGAGTGCCGCCTCCAACTCAAAATCATTGCATTATACTTCCGCCTCTGAAGGCCATTATGACACATCACCTGATTATAAATGATATTAAAATAACTTTCCATTAATGATGATTTTATGATGACTCCTCAGACGCTCGTCCTTGAGCATTAATTTTACTTCAATTGGCATGTCATTTCCATCATTCCACTGATCCACCTCATCACTTTTGCAAGCATGATTTGCTGCCCAGTCAGCAACGCCATTAGCTTCACGATAATTATGAGTTATAATGCATAACTCAAAAGATTTAATTATCTCCCTGGCTTTTTGAATTATGTTGTATATAGTCCATGACGCAGGAATCTCATTATTTAAGCAGTTAATAATATTGAGAGAGTCCCCTTCAACCCAAACTTTAGTACAACCTTTCTCTTTAGCAAAAATAACACCTTGGAGAGCCACACAGGCTTCAGCAATATGATTAGTTTGATGACCAATAGGAATAGTTTTCATGCCAATACATACATCGTTTTCATTTCTGATGACAATACCACAACCAGCTACCCCTGGGTTGCCCTTAGAGGCCCCATCAAAATTAACTTTCTGCCAATCCTTAGGGGGATAGTCCCACCTAGCATCCTCTCTTTTACCTTTATTAATCTTTTTGTTAGGTTTTCCACACAAATTCCAATTTTTAAGCACAGATAAATCATTCTCTTGTTTGGATTCTGCAACTTCGTCCTGAAGCATAACATTCTCTCTTATACCTCTTTTAATATTACAGAAGACTTCCTTCTCCTTAGTACTTTTGTCCCTAAAAAATCTATCATTTCTTTCCCTCCAAACCCCCCAGCAGACATGTGGAAGAACAAACTTCCAACTCTGAATTATAGTATTATGCTTAGAGGGATATATCCAAGATTTAAAAAAACTCTCTAAATTGTTAGGGAAAACCCACTCAATATTAAAGATCTGAAAAAAGAAACCCCAAATTTTTCTGGCAAAGGAACAGTGAATGAAGATATGCTCAACACTCTCTTCCTTTTGCTTGCATAGATAACATCTGTTAACAATATTCATGCCTCTTTTCCTAAGATTATCAGTAGTTAAAATTTTATTCTGCATCATAATCCAAAAAAAAACATTGATTTTAGGGATAAGGTTTTTATCCCACACTTTAGCCTAGAAAGGCTCAATAACGTTGTCATACTCCATCTGATACAGAGAAGAGAAAGTTAATTTCCCATCCGGACTATGTTTCCAAACAATAGTGTCCTCTTCCTCAATCAGATTTATCGAATTAAGAATGGTATTAAGATACCCCAATCTCTTATCAATAGTTGTTAGATCCCTCCAGTTATCTTTATCCCAATAATCTTCAACTTTCCTGCCTAAAATTTCTTTACATTGATTCTCATAGATACTCCATTCTGGGCTATCTTTCAGGGGAGAGTGAAGAAGCCACTTGTCCTCCCAGAAGAGTACCTTTTTCCCATTTCCCACTTTCCACTTGATACCATTTTTGATTCTGTACTTATTTTTCATAACATTTTTCCAAATAAAGGAACCAATCCCTTCATTGTCCTCATTTATGAAAACCTCAAAATTAGGCCTTTCCTTATTGTACTTTTTATCCCATATCAAAGTCCATTCACCTATAGAATTGTAGTATCTCCATATGAGTTTGGTTAGGAGATTTTCATTTAGATTCTTTATTCTTCTTAATCCAAGGCCACCTTTCTTGATCGGACAACAAACTTTGTCCCAGGCAATTAAAGCTATCCTTTTCTTCTTTTCCATCCCTGTCCATAAGAATTTTTTTTGAATTTTTTCAATAGCTTCACTATACTTTCTAGGAATTTTAAATATGCTCAGAGTGTAAAGGAGGAGACCTTGAAGAGTAGCTCTAAGAATCTGAATTTTTCCAGCTTGACTAAGAAGCATCCCTTTCCATCCCACCAATTTTCTATGAAATTTATCCACAAGGGCACTCCAAAAGGTTTTAGGAGGCTCCAAACAGAGAGGCAGACCCAAATAAGTTCCTGGCATAATCCCCTGATCATAGCCTAAAATCCTTAAAATTCTCATTTTTCTTCTCTCAGAAAAATTGAAAAGAAACACTGAACTCTTCCCCCAGTTAATTATCTGACCATAAGCTTTCCCATAGTTGTTCAGAGCTTTCTTTATACTGCTAGCATTTTTAACCGAAGCTTCCCCCATGATCACCGAATCATCAACAAACTGCTAGTGAGAGCATACCTGATTGTCCGATGAAGGGTT
>MU223547.1:544390-569609 GCA_018584345.1 Thuja plicata | reverse complement strand
CTTCATCTTCCTCCTTCAGCCTATAAACCCATTTGTTAGGCAAGGCTCTTTTTCCTTCAGGTAAAGGGAATAAGTCCCAAGTCTTATTTTTCAACAAGGAGTCCATCTCCTCTTTCATGCCTAGCTTTTGCATCCTACATATTGAATCTTTTCAAAACCTTCTTTATATAATCACTTTGGGACAAATTCAAAGTTCTATTTTTCCTGTCTCGTGTAATCCTCATACCAAGGATTTTCTTAGCAGCACCCAAATCCTTCATAGAAAATGACCTTGCTAATTTTTGTTTAAGTTCATATATGTGTTGCATATTGGACCCAGCAACAAGCATGTCATCAACATAGAGTAACAGGATAATGTAACTCCCATTATCCAATCTCTTAAAATATATATAGTGATCAAAATGACATCTATGGTAACCTTGTTCAGCCATGAAACTACAAAATTTTAAATACCATTGGTGGGGTGCCTGCTTTAGGCCATACAGACTCTTCCTTAACATGCACACAAAATTCTCCTTACCCTTGACCTCATATCCCTCTGGTTGCTGCATGTAAATTTGCTCCTCCAAATCTCCATGGAGAAAAGTTGTTTTGACATCTAGTTCTTCAATATGTAAGTCATCTATAGCCACAAGACTTAGTATAGTTCTAATTGAAGTCATTTTTACAACAGGGGAGAATATTTCATCAAAATATATACCCTTTTTCTATGCAAAACCTTTTACCACAAGTCTAGCCTTATACCTCTTCTTTCCTTCATCTTCCTCCTCCTGCCTATAAACCCATTTGTTAGGAAAGGCTCTTTTTCCTTCAGGTAAAGGGAATAAGTCCCAAGTCTTATTTTTCAACAAGGAGTCCATCTCCTCTTTTATGCCTAGCTTCCACTATTGTTTGGCATCCACCTGCATTACTTCTTCATAATCTTCTGGTTCACTAGAATCAATCAATAAAATGGAGTACAAAGAAGGAGAAAACCTTTCAGGAGGTCTACTTGAACTTGTAGTATGTCTAACACTTACATGAGTTTGTGGGATAACCTGTTGTTGCTGAGCATCAGGTACCAGTGGTGTTCCTTTTTCAGGAGTCTCATCTAACACCACATATTCTTGTCTGACCTGTTCATGCTTCTTTTCCTGCAACTATTCTTTATACATGACCTTCTCATTGAATATAACATATCTACTTCTAATTATCTTAAGATTTTCAAAATCCCATAGTCATCTATGACATATCCAATAAAGGTACATTTTTGAGATTTAGCATCAAGCTTGGTTCTATTTTCTTTATCAACATTGACAAAAGCTTCACAACCAAAAGTTTTCAGAAATGAATAATTTATCTTTTTACCAGTCCATTCTTCCTCTGGAATACCACCATCCAAAGGGGATGAAGGTCCTCTATTTATCAAATAGACTATAGTGTTTACAACATCTACCCACAAATGAAGGGGTGGTCTAGCATGCAATCTCATGCTCCTTGCACGTTCCATGATTTTCCTATTCATTCTTTCTGACACACCATTTTCTTGTGGGGTTCCTGGAACTGTCTTCTGCCTTTGAATTCCATTGATAGAACAGTAATCTTCAAAGGCTGTGCTGCAATACTCACCTCCATTATCGGATCTGAGACACTTCAACATCTTTCTTGTCTCATTCTCAACCAAAGCTTTCCATTTCTTAAATGTTTCAAAAACATCATATTTTTGTTTCATAAAATATACCCATGTTTTCCTGGTTGAATCATCTATAAAAATAACATAATAATGAGAGCCACCGAGAGATGATACCTGAGCTGGTCCCCATACATCTGAATGCGCTAGCTCTAACTTCTCACTCTTCTTTTATTTCCCAACTCTGAGAAATCTGACTCTTTCCTATTTACCATAAACACAATTTTCACAGTTGTCTAAATTGATATTTTTCAGTCCTGGAAACAAATTTTTAGAGTGAAGGATTTTCATCCCTTTCTCACTCATGCGCCTAGGCCTATGGTGCCACATTTTTGAATTTGTTCCTGCAACATCTATAGTAGCTTTCCCTACATTAACATTATCAGTAGCAACTAAGGTAGAATAAGTGTTACCAGTACACAGATATAATGTGCCTATCTTCGAACCTTTAGCTACTACTAATGAACCTTTAGTGACCTTCCAGACATTGTCTGTAAACATGACTATGCAGCCTTCACTACCCAGTTGTCCTGTAGAAATTAAATTTCTTCTTAAATTGGGGACATGCCTTACCTCCTGCAGTACCTAGTCATTTCCTTTTGGCAACTTGATCTTTATTTTCCCCTTTCCAACAATAGGACAGGGCTCATCATCACCCAAATATACCTGTCCAAAATCACCTTGAAAATAATCTTGAAAATATTTTCTATGGGGTGTAGCATGGAATGAAGCCCCAGAATCAATTACTCAGGAATCATTAACATTATCCAAACATAATATTAAAGCATCTTGTAAATTATTACTTGCAACATTAGCTTCCTTACTGTTATCTTCATTTCTATCTCCTTGTTTTTTTTTTCCGAGACCAACAGTCTTTCTTGAGGTGACCAGGCTTTCCACAGTACGAGCAATCTTTCTTTCCTTTAGATTGAGAACTTCCTTTATTTGACTTTCCTCGTGACTTGCCATGCGAAGGGCCTTTTCCTCTTTCACATGTTCTTCCTCTGTTCTCCATGTTTAAAGTGGAACCTGATGAGGTTGAAGTTTCACCTATTTTTTTCCGTCGCATTTCCTTGCTTAGGATAACACCAACAACTTCATCAGATTTCAAAGTATTTGAACTAGAGACAGAGTTGCTTACAGCCATAACCAAATTATTCCAACTTTCTGGCAAAGAACATAAAAGTAAGAGAACCCTAACCTCTTCATCGAATATAATTTTTAGGGATGACAATTGATGGTGACAGTATTAAATTCATTTAAATGATTCGATACAGATCCTCCCTCACCCATTTTCATATTAAACAAACGCTTCATAAGAAATACCTTATTCAAAGCTTAGGGTTTCTCGTATAACTTAGCCAATGTCTCCATCATCTCTATGGTCATTGTTTCCTTTGATATGTTGAATGTTAGAGGCGGTGCAAGGCACAATCGAATAGATCCCAGTGCCTTCCTATCTAAGACCTCCTAGTCCTCTGGTGACATAGTTCCTTGTTTCTTGGTTTTTCCTTCTAATAGTTTCCACAGGTCCTTTTGATACAAATAATCTTCCATCTCCATTTTCCACAACTAAAAATTCTTTCCATTGAATTTTTCAATCTTGAATTTGGAATCCTCCATTACTCCCACTCAAATCTAAAAGTCCTGTCAATCTACAACAACAAACCTAGCTCTGATACCAATTGTTAGGGTTTGACAGAACTGGAACAATATAAGAATAAATAGTTATACACAAACAATAGAAGAAAGAAACTAAAAATAGATAACACATAGATTTAACGTGGTTCACCCAAAACCTGGGCTACATCCACCTACACAGTCATCCAACCTTTCTTATTATCCAGCAAAAATGTACACAACCTTACAATGCATTATACATCTCAAACGCTTATAAAATGCATTTTAGGGAAACCTCTAAAATCAACCATTTTAGGGTTTACAATGTCGGTCTTCTTTTTTCCTGAAAAAGCAAATCTCTTTCCCAAAAAAGTACCAAGACATGTCACCACAACATCAACACCTACTACATGATCAGTCGCCACAATATCAACAAATTGGCCCTTTTAAAGTCATTAAAAATCATTATGACCACATTTACATGCTAAAAGGGGTAGAAAAATTGGAGATCATCAAGGGAAATGAAACTGTTCCTATGTCCATGCAAATTGTCAATTATAGATCATGGTGGGAAATGAAACTATTTTTGTGTTGATGCAAATGGAGAAGCTACAAGAATGTGTTATTGACAAGGAGAAAGTAAAGTAATCATAAATTTAATAAGTGATTTGATTAATGATACAAGGCTCCTATCATGAATTTAATAAGTGAGTTGATTAATGATATAGGGATCCTATGGCCGTGTCATCATCTAATTATTGATTGATGGTTACATGATCAAAACAATATTCTTACTCATGAAGAAAATCCAACATTTAAGGAGATTAAGTAAACCTTGGTAGAGCCAAAATAAGTGCAAAAGCTCAATTCACCAATACATAAAAAGAAAAAAAATTACAAATTAATGGAAGGATTATACAAGTTCTTGAATATTTCAAACCTACAACCTTGGAAGTGGTACTAATTTAGAAAGAAATAGAAGGGTAAAAAGAAATGAATGAGGAAGAAAATTCCTCCCCAAATAAGTGGGTATTTTATAAAATAAGCGTGTCAAAGATGTTGGCAAGTTCTTATCATTTGGAAAAATAATTGTGTTAGATTATTCCATGTCAAAGTAGGTAACATCATTTTAAATGAAAGGAAAAAAATCAAATTATTCTTGGAAGTCAAATGGGAAGAACAAAAAATTGTTTGAACCGAATGACCTACTATTGTGTATTTGTGTGAAAATGTTATTTGTAAACATTTTGAAACATTTTGGAGTAAATACAAATAGGAACTCTATGATGAATTCGTCATTCATGAATCCATTTTCATTTAGGTGCGAGTATTTTCATTAAGGAGTGTTCCATAAGATCAGTTCAATTAGCTTCACTATTTTTCATTTATTAGATATTCATTGTGTGAGTTATCAAATGTGTCATCAAGTAGTAGTAGAATGCAGTAATACTCCAACTTAACACTTCAACTTAACTTTCAAAGTTATTGATAATGCACTAATAAAGAATATATTTAATCAATTATACTTAATTTGTTTTATTGATATGAGATAGTTGTAGAAATGAAAATTACTTAATCTTTGTTCTTTAAAAAACCTCAAGGAGGATAGCTTAGATAGAGACAAAGATAAAGATACCCAGACTAAGGGGAGGGGAGTAAAGCCAGGAATCTAACCAGATTTTGGCTATTTTGAAATTTCCCATGGTGGTTTTCTCCAAAAAATAATTTGATGGGAGAACAGATGACAGAGTCTCCGCTCACTTCTACCTCGCCTTTGGGCCAACCAAAGGTTACTGCGGCTAAGAACGACTCGGGAGGGAATAAGGATGGGGTCCCGGAGGAAAGTGATGAGGAGGTTAAGGCCAACCTAAATCAACTAAAGGGTGATATTAAGTGGCTCCAAGACATAATTCAGGATTTGGACTCCAAATATGACCTGCAGGTGATGAAGGATGAAATCGGGAAGTTGGGAGAGAGCTTCAACAAAATTGTAGAATTCACCGTTAAAGTGATGCATTCGGTGGCTGTGACTCTTCATTTCCTACATTTGGAGAGTTCAAAGACTTTAGATGAGGAAAAGAATGATGGGAAGCTCTTCCAGTTTCTTGTAGAGGACTGGCTGAAGTTTCAACTAAAAGATGGGGGAAAAACACCAACTAATTTTCCTTCTATTCTTTCTTGATGATCATTTTCTCTTGTTGCTTCTGGTGGTCGGTCATTATGGGCCAGTTTTTTACGGTGTTTTTTTATCTATGTGGGTCGTAAGACTGTTATTTTTTTTTTTGCTAATGTTAGGATTGTTAATAACTTTACTGCTACTAATGTTCATAGGCTGGTTACCAATTTCATTGTGAAGTTGGGGTCTGTTAGTGATCACAGGTTGGTTACCAATTTCATGGTGAAGTTGGGGGCCTATGGTCACTAGTTTTTTTATTTTTAATTATATATTTTTAAGAAGGGGATAGGCTGAGGGTGTGTTGCTGATGGGTTTGCGTTGGTAGTCTAGCACTTCTTGTGTTGACTATGTTTTATGTGTTGGGTCAGCCCCCTTGTTCTAGCTACTTTTTTTAATAAAAAACAAAACCTCAAGGATATGATGGTTTAAACCTTAAAAATCTTAACATGAAATTACAAAAAATTATTTGTAGGGTTTTAAAAAACCATTTGTGTCATTCTAAATGCATCACATTTATCATTCTAATTGAATTATCTCTTGATGATTATGTAAAATTGTGCAATATATATGTAACTAATAACATGTGGAATTTCCAAACCTTGAAGAGTTCCTCTTTTAAAATCAATTATTTGGGCTTGTTTTGTGCATATATTCTAAATTCTTTCCCAATGTTTATTTAATTTATGAAAAGTTGAATAGTGAGAAGAAGCTTAGGGGCCCTGCCCTCAATTTCTTTTCTAATGTATTTGTTCTTTCAAACATTAATTTGTATATATCATTTTTATTAATGTCTCTTAGTTATCCTCAAATAATGAAAAAAATTTACCATCCTTGACATTTCTTGTCTTGTACACATTGTCTTATGTTTAATAATAAAAATGATCATTTCATTGTACAGAAGATTCAATATGAATCATAAGATTTGGAGCTAACATTTTCTTCTTTCTTTCTTGAGTCTACTATTTTGTATAAATAATAAGGAGTTACATACTAATACTTATCACTGCCATTCAAACCAACACAATTCATGACTTATGCTTTTCCAAATTTAATGAAATTATTGTCTAGATTATTGTAATGAATTACATTAGGAATGTGGAATTAATAGAAAATCTACAAATTTTTTATTTAAAAGTTTTTACAAATCCTTATCCTCTATTATTAAATATGCCATACCTCATATATATAACTTGTATGCTTCATTTTATGATTTATTAAATACGTAATTGAATGGAACTATAGTTTGATGAAATGTTGTGTAGAGAAATATAAGAATCAATTATAAAATTAAACAATATGAATTTTGGAAACCAATAAATTTGTTTACAAAATCTAACTTAAATTGAAAAAATATTAAGAGCGAGAGGTAATTCAATTGCTTAGGTCACCTATGTAAGAGGAGGGCACTTAAAAAGTAGTAGCCATTTCTAAATTTTTCCAAAATATTTTTTAATTTTTCAAATACTTGTTTAGGTGTATAGATCAATTGAAGAGTTTGCTATTTAATTTTATAAACAAATACATTGCACACCATTATCACGACTCTTCTATCAATTACAAAAGTTTTAATAACATTTTTCCATAAAATGCATTAGTTTTCAACAATCCATGAATTGCTTGAGATAATTTTGAACTTTGATTCTGTGTAAGTATTTGCCTAATCAAATAATAATAAATATCGCCTCCTTAAAATATTAACTTAAAATGTTTATAAAGTATTTGTCCATCAAACGCATTAGTTTTCAACAATCCATGAATTGCTCGAGATACTTTTAAACTTTGATTGTGTGTAAGTATTTCCCTAATCAAATAATAATAAATAATACCTCCTTAAAATATTAATTTAAGTGTATTTATCTATCGACGTATCTCTTGTACCCTTTTCTGGTACAAGTGCTAGTATATATTAAAATCATAATCATTGGAAAACATTTTTTGAGTAGTACCATCCTGCAACTAGGTTTGTCAAATGAATTCATTTGATCCCCAAAAAAGATAATGTCAAAGTGATTTTTTGTCAATATTTTGATAGGTGCAAAGGAGACTTCATTGCAGGTATGGTTGAAGACCAAAGAAGCTTTGATGTAACCATTTTCAATTAATTCCTTCAAATGGGACCTCTCAAGGCTTAAATCATCATATTTTCTTTTTAAAAAAATATGATTTAAACAAAAACCAAAATGTTCAAATAGTGTAACCCACTATTGTAGGGTTACCCACTAAGAGGGAGAGAGAGAGAGAATGATAGAGGGGGAAATAAAATGATAAAGGTAGATATTGAAAATGATATATGGAGAGAGATGGAAAGGGAGATATATAGGGGTGGAGAGAGGGAGACATATTCTGATAGAGGGAGATATGGAAGAAGAAATGTGCATAGATAGAGATAGAGATAGAGATAGAGATATATAGGTCTAGAGAGAGAGAGAGAGAGAGAGAGAGAGAGAGAGAGAGAGAGTTGATTTATTGGTGATGTATGCACTATCTTTAGTTTCTTTATCCCCTCGTCCTTTTCAAGATAGAATGCTTGTGACAGTTCAAAATATGAAACAAAAGGCAATTAATGTTGAGCTATGCATTTTTCAAAGAATTTTTTTTCTATTTGCTTAGAAAGATGATTTCTAGAGTGACACTATTCTCCAAAAACATCACTTTTTTCAATAGCAGGCTTAAATAAGAGATATTTTTAAATTCAAAATTTATTGTTGAAATAGATTAATAGAATCAATTACAACACTAATTAACTAAAATCGATATTGTAGCTTATTAGTTATTATTGTTTCTTCTATTCAAATTTTATTACTATTATTCTTATATATCATATATTGTGTTTACTTATAGTAATTTTGAATGATCATTGAGCTTATAAGTTTAGGAGGAGAGGATTTGTGCTTGAACAAAACAAAATATTCAATTTCATTCTATCATATATTAAATACTAGAAATAGTAACTTTTACATAGAGATGAGAGGTGAGAGAGATAAGAGGGAGAGAGTGGGGATAAAAGTGACAAAGAGATATGAGAGAATAGAAGATAAGAGAGAGATATTCAAGAATTATAGAGGGAGGGAGAAGAATACAAAATGATATTGATAGCAAGGACCAGAGGCAAAGACAAATGAAAATAGGGAGATAGAGAGGTGGAAAGACACACAAAAGAGAGTGTGGGTCAAAGAGAGATAACAAAATAGAGGGGGGATATATATATATATATAGAGAGAGAGAGAGAGAGCGAGAGAGAGAGAGAGAGAGAGAGAGAGAGAGAGAGAGAGAGAGAGAGAGAGAGATTGCATGCATCCTAGGGAGGTATGCTTAGGGAAATACATTATTTTCTTTAGGTGTCATAATTCAATTTTAAGAGATATTTAATGCCTCCATATAGAGAAAGACCGATAGAGAGGAATACACAAATAAAGATAGATAATAGGGAGAGATATGAGATATTAAGGGAAAGAGAAAGAAAAGAGAGTCCAAACTTTTTAATCATGTTTTGATAACAATTTTAACTTGAGATGGATATATATAGACACCCACGCCACAACAAAAAATTTGAATGTGACATAAAGAACAAAGAGAGGGGAGAAATAGAGGGATATATAGAGAGGGAAGAAGGAGATAAAGACACACACACACACACACACATTGGTAAGTTAGACTTTCTATAGGATAGAGAGCGAACGGAGGAAGTCATTTGCAAGTTGCATAGGATACATCACTTTGCATTAAATATGTATTTTAAGTTAGAAAACATTTGTTTGTTTGACTCCCTTGCGACTAACCCAATATATCTTCTTTCCCACTTCTCTTGTTTACACCTTTTTGTCACCTTTGGGAGTCTTAAATTATTTTTCTTATACGCATACTTGCTTTGGTATACTTTGATGTACAACCTTATTACTATGTAGATATTATTTGGATGGTATGTTCTTAAGTGTTGACAAATTTTTATTATCTCATTGTAAAATGAATCAACATTATATTTAGTTTGATTTGTTTGATTATATATACATATCATTTACAAATTTAGTTAGTAACTAAAAGAAAAACTATTTCTATAATCACAAAATAATATTAAATGTCTATAAATTATCATGCAATATGAAATAGAATTTAAATAATATTTATTATTGTTTAATAATTTTACTATAATATAATTATATAATAACTAATACCAATTTAGTGTATACATTATTATGTAATATTCAATAAACATCTATCATATTTATTATCAATTAATAATCTAAATATATATTATTATTTCTACAATTATAAAATAATATTAAATAATTTTATACATTATCAAATAATATAAAAATAGAATTTAAATAATATTATTATCGATTTATAGTTTAAATGTAGTATAATTATATTATAATTAATAATTAATACATACATTATGTATGAATTACTCTTACCTTTCTATAATATCTTTTTAAAGGATCAATATAGTTTGTACATAATTCGCATTCCAAAATATTTATAAGAAAACAAACCTGGCCATATTAATTTTCCTCTACGCATGCATGTATACTTCTTATTTTATGAAGGATGCGCTACGTAAAAGCATTGAAAGGTCATCGTTTTCAGCAGACTTTCCTCTATAAGTCCAATTGATTTGAAATAGAGACCTAAGGAATATCTAGAATCTTATGAAAACAAGAGAATATGACAAATTATTTGAAATGTTGTCATATAATTTTATTTTTTATTTAGAAAGAATCTTTGAAGACGGTGAAATGATTGTAGAATGATATCAATGAGAATAAACTCTCCTCGATTTGAAAAAATTCTGATTGGTCTCCCAATCACACCTTCTGCAATTGGACTGCCATTTTCTGTTCTTCTCATCGACAGTGTGTGGTTTCCTTGAATCTCACATGTATGGGATTACTTGGACCCATCTCTTCCTTTCTCTTCCTTTCTGGGAAATCTTTCCTTTCTTAGAGTACTTGCTCTCAGAAATATATAGCTTGGAGGGCCATATTCCATATCAGCTTGGAAGGCTATTTCGCTTGAGAGTGTTCCAGTTGTCTCTAAGGATTGTGATCTCGACAACAAGTGTCACATAAGCAATTACAATACACAAAGAAGTCGGTCAACTAAGTCAAAGTCGAAGCCACTTATGAACAAAAGCAAAATAATTTTCATTTTTAATTCCTGGAAATCTTTCTTGACATGAAAGATACCCAGCCCAACTCGAGATAATCTAAACAAGCAAAACTGACATGAGTAATGGAATTGTGCAAAATAAAATATGTACTTCAAATGGCATCATGATGATCAAGCATACATATGCAATAGAAAACAACAATTTTTACAACACTAATATAAAATTTTCAAGTTCTAAGTTCTAAATCATATAGTACAATCAAAGATAGGTCAAGAAACACAACCATGCATTTAGTTTTAAAGTAGAGAATTATTGAAACTCACAAGCCTCATAAATGCTTATGCCCTTTGAAGAAAACCAAGGAATTAAGCATTTTCTTACCCTTTTGCTTTGTCAGAAAGAAATTTTCTTAAGTACATAGTTTCAAGCATATGCTGAAATAAAGAAAATATCAAGCCATACTTACAACATGGTGCTAAGGTACATAGTTTCAAGCATATGCTGAAATAAAGAAAATATCAAGCCATACAAGATGGTCTTATGGTTTTACACAGTGAAGTTGTTCATCTCTACAACCCAATAAATTAGGGTTAGCAACATTGTCCAATCAATCACAATTAGCATACTTGTCTTTCTCAATTTCTCAAGATAGTTAACTGAAACTACACACTATGACATTTTCAATTTACTTCACTGACCAATTTTTATAAGCCATACTTACAAGATGGTCTTATGGTCTTACATGGTGAAGTTGTTCATCTCTACAGCCCAATAAATTAGGGTTAGCAACATTGTCCAATCAATCACAATTAGCATACTGGTCTTTCTCAATTTGTCAAGACAATTAATTGAAACTACGCATTATGACGTTTTCAAATTACTTCATTGACCAATTTTTATAAGCCATACTTACAAGATGGTCTTATGGTCTTACAAAGTGAAGTTGCTCATCTCTACAACCCAATAAATTAGGGTTAGCAACATTGTCCAATCAATCACAATTATCATACTTGTCTTTCTCAATTTCTCTAGACAGTTAACTTAAACTATGCATTATGACATTTTCAAATTACTTCATTGACCAGTTTTTATAAGCCATACTTACAAGATGGTCTTATGGTCTTATAGAGTGAGGTTGTTCATCTCTACAACCCAATAAATTAGGGTTAGCAACATTGTCCAATCAATCACAATTAGCATACTTGTCTTTCTCAATTTCTCAAGACAGTTAACTGAAACTACGCATTATGACATTTTCAAAACATTCCATTGACCAATTTTTATAAGCCATACTTACAAGATGGTCTTATGGTCTTACAGAGTGAAGTTGTTCATCTCTACAACCCAATAAATTAGGGTTAGCAACATTGTCTAATCAATCACAATTAGCATACTTGTCTTTCTCAATTTGTCAAGACAGTTAACTGAAACTACGCGTTATGACATTCTCAAATTACTTCATTGACCAATTTTTATAAGCCATACTTACAAGATGGTCTTATGGTCTTACACTGTGAAGTTGTTCATCTCTACAACCCAATAAATTAGGGTTAGCAACATTGTCCAATCAATCACAATTAGCATACTTGTCTTTCTCAATTTCTCAAGACAAGTTAACTGAAACTACGCATTATGACATTGTCAATTTACTTCATTGACCAATTTTTATCAACATAATACTATTTGAAATCAATGGTAACTAGTATCCTTCCATTAAAACTGAAAATAAAACCCTTCATGCACTAAAATTTAAGAACATTTCTGCATTTTAATCAGTCATGATTAACATACATGCAAACCTCACTATCTCTTAGCCCTCAACAAAATGTTCATGCTTCTCCAAAATATATAAGTAAAGTCTTCTAAGTTGGGTACACTATGGTTAGAGCAGTGAACGCCGAGATAAAAAAAAAGGATCCCTAGAATCCAAATAATGATTCAAACTTGAATGAGATTATAACTGACTACTTTAATGACCACTAAACCTATACCGCAGACAAAAGGAGAGAACTTCATAGTCTATCAGATGATTTTAGATGGGGTCGAGTAACTCAAGTTAATTAATAGTAGCGAGAATGGAAGGGTAAAAAGAAAATACAAATAGAGAGAATGAAAATGACTCAAATGACTCAAATGGCCTATTTTGCAGGCCACACACAACCAAATGGTTCTCCACAGGGCTATGCTTCTAAACTAGTTATTGCACAGTAGCCAGTGGTAAAATTTCCAAACATGCAGACTTTAGAGCAGCACGTGGAGTCAATAAATAGGCCTAAGAAAGTTAACTTAAGTGCAAGTGACAGGAAAAATAATATTTAACGACTTCCTATATGAATTCGGATTTGTAAAAAGAGAAGAAGAATGCATGCATGCCAAAATACTACTTACATGTTCATCGAATATAAACGCCTTGTAATGATTTGGTCTGAGTAATTATCGACCAAATCTATTGATTCATATTTAGCATTGTTCTTTGTTTGACAGACATATTCATCATTGCTTAAGCAACACCCCGTGGTTCGATACCAAGATTAGAGAAGATGCCAACAACAATAATAATCTTTCAAATCAGACCCATACAATATCAGCTAGAGCATGTCGTCGTTCATATGTAAAAATACTGTCTCAACTATTTCTATGCAATGTTTCAACTATGTTGTCATTCATTATAATTATTGTGAGATATATATAAAATATGTCATCATTCATTATAATTATTGTGAGATATATATAAAATATGCCATCATTCATTATAATTATGCTAAAAAAATATGTCTATCATTTATTATAATTATTGTGAGATATATATAAAATAGATCTATTGAAATTTTTTTAAAGTATTTCAAGAAAATGTTGTTGGCAGCTGTATAGAAAAATTCTACTCTCTTTTCCAACATGCGTTTTCCTATACCAAAATCAGTTCTCTAGAATATAATATGGACATCCACAAAAGCATAAACTAGAAGTCACACCTTGGTGTGCAATGGGTACACAAAAGAGATGTGGGAGGTCAATTAGGAAAAAAATTGGTATATTATTTTACAAGTGATTTCGTTGTACATGAGTTCAATTGGTAGAGAGTATTATACCTTTTTATAAATAATTTCATTAATATTAATATTAAAAAGTAAACTATAGCAATTATATGATAAACAAAATAAATCAACTTCCTAAATTTCATATGTTAAATTAACCAAATTTACTCACATTTATAATGTTTTTGATAGAAAAAAGCAACAAGAGGGTGCTGGCCTGTGGAACAAAGGACTAAAAGCACATTAACAACATATTAATGAAACTAGTCAAAGCATGTATAACAGTTTAATAGCATAGACACCATATTACCTCTGCCTCTATCAAAAACATAAGTCACAGTACTGAGCCACTGAATTAAACCAGAAAGATAAGACGAACAGTAGCATAAAAAGTGTCAGAATTAAGCCACACAGGGCTACACAGAAATAAACAAAAACTACCAATGTTACGAATAGCAAAACAGGGGAACCGAGGGCCTAGCCCAGCCAAAATTAACTAGCGCATAATCACCAGAGACTAGTTCTTCCCACCCAGCTGTTTGGACAGCAGAGTCCTTGCCCACTCCTCCTTTAGAAACAGGAACAAGTCCTTGTTATCCTCGTCTGCTTCTAGCTTGCCACCCGCCAGCTTTTCCTGCACATTACATAGGGTCGTAGCCAAAGCATGCATAACCTTCAGGGCAAATTTGTTGGTCCTCGTACAATGGTTCATCAGGTCCTGCATGTTCTTTTTAATCTCCCCAATGTCCTTGTCTAAGTTCAAGAACCTTCTTTTAAGGGTGCCAATAAATTTATCTTTGTCCTCCATGGCCACGGAAAGTGGCTTGTCCTTAGGTTCCTGAGTGGGCCTCGGGGCTGGGGTAGGGTTGTTGGGGGTTTCCATGGTTTGTTGGGGGTTAGGCAGGGGAGTGTTACCAGTCCTAGAGAGACTCATATGACCATCCAAGGAACCATTCTTGGAATTAGTGGAGTGGGAGTCATTTTTAGACAGGGAGAGCTCTTTGGAGGCCGTTTCCATCATCCTAATTTTACATTGCTCCTTGGCAATTCTATTTGACCTCCGGCAACCGGAGCCACTCAAATCCACCTCCAGATTAACCTAGCTCTCCATAATTTTTCTTTTTTTGGGCCTATAGTCCATCTCAGGGGTACTATCAACCTCTTTCCCCTCAATGTACTCCACAGACTCAGAGACATACGACTCCTCCTAACCTTCCTTCCTACTGGGAGGGTTTTTTTCACTTTTTTTGCGGGTTGTAGCTTTTTTATCGGCCATCACAGGCTCCTGTTTGATATGGATGGACTGGGAGGAGGAAAGGGTGGTCTTTTTAGTTTTGTCTATGGGCTCCTCCAGGGGCAACATCTAGATAATCAAAGGGGTTTGGGGTGCCGGGTAGCTAGCTTTATGGAACTGGTAGAGGCAGAGGAGGAGGCCCTGATGAAGGATAGCTCTATCAAGGTTGGCTTGAATATCGAGGAAATTGCTCTCAATGGAGTGTAGGAGATAGAAAGGAATGGAAATTAAATCTTTGTTCCTAATATGATTCAGGAATAGAAAGTGGTAGTTGTAAAACACAGTGAGCTTACCTTCCAGCATGAAGTACTTCATCACGATGAGATAAACTTTCAGCCAGAATTTTGGCAGCTCCTCCCTGTTGAAACCCCCATGTTTCTTCACCGGAAGCTCACCTTCCTTGAAAAATTGTTTGAGGCTGGTAGGGTCGGCAGTCCGACTGGTCTTTTTGTATTTCCTCCCCGTCATAGGGAGCCCCGTTGCCTTGGCCATGACCTCTTCATTCAGCTACAAGTGAATGCCCCCAACTGAAACACTCCTGTTGTTCCAGGATTTGAGGAATTGCTTGGAGATTTGCTTGTCATGTCCACCTTTAATTCTTTCCATGAAACCCCAAATGCCAGTTTCTTTGTAGTAATGGCTCACCAACGCATCAGAAGTGAAAGTCTCATCGATGTTATCAGGATCAATGCAGAGAATGTTGCCTCCCATTTCAAGGGTCTACTCTTCCTGTGCCAGAATATCTTTGAGGTCTAAGAGCTGAGTGTTTTTGCAGGCCATAAAAAACCACTTGTAATCATAAACCCTTTCTGAGGAAAGCTTATACATAAAAAGCTGGTCTTGAAAATTTTGCAATCCGGACTCCGTACTGCCAAATCTAATGGATCTCCAGGCACCATTAAAAGAAATAATAGCATTAATATCAAGGATAGCCAAAAAAACCCTTTGATTCAGACAGCTCTTACTCCACACGTTCAAAAAGTAATGATAATTCTTTATGGGAATTTGAGTTTTCCTTTTCATAATCGTGAAATTCGCCCGAACACGCCAGCACGTGATCGAGTAAGAAACCTTAATGAATATGACAGCCTGGCACATTTAAACTGTAGTATTCATTTCTCCCATGATGAGTTGTTGAGTCACCGAAGGTAAGTCACTAATCACCCTCCAACTATTGAGTTTGATTTGTTTTAGGCCAATTGCAGCCATTGAGTCAGTGACCAAATTCCCCTCCATGTACGTGTGGCCTATAGTCATGCACTAGAAGCTATTGAGGAGCTCGTAGATTTCTAAAATGGTAGGTTTAGCCTGCTATCCTACACTAGCACCACTATTGATGGCCTCAAAAACCACTTTGGAATCCCCCTCGATTTCCAACTGTCTGAGGTTCATTTGTTTCACGAATTTAATCCCCCGAAGAAGGGTCAATCCTTCTGCCTGGGTGATAGTGCAGTTATTTATAGGCCCAGCATAAGCCAGTAGACAAGTTCCATTGTGATCTCTTATCACTCCTCCCCCTCCATGACCAAGGTTATTAACCGCCCCATCAAAATTTAATTTGGTCCATCCTCTGGGAGGGGCGGTCCATCTGGTAGTATTTCTAGCTATCCTTTTCGCATCATCAAACCTGGTGAACCCATCCAGGAGGTTCCAGTTGTCAACAATTCTAACTTCCCAGGCAATGGGAGGATAGGCAGGGAGCTTCCAATTAGCCATTCTTGCATTCTCACACGGGAGTTTAGTTCCAATATGGAGATAGGTCTCAGGCTGGTTACTATTCTCTCTGAAAATCCTGTTGTTCCTTTCCTTCCAAATGGTCCAACATATGTGAGGGGGAAGCATACGCCAGAGGAGGTGGAGAAGGGGGTGATTGGAAGGGGATCTTCAATTGTTAAATTGATAAACTTCTCTGTCCAGGGCCCACAAGGTTCCCAATTTGCCAATGATCCCTTGCTAGATGTTGGTGGCATATTCATAGTGGCTGAAGAGGTGGTTTACCATTTCTTCCTCCTTTTTACATAGGACACATCTGTTTTCCACGAAGAAGCCTCTTTTTATGAGATTATCTTGGGTCAGGACCTTACCGTGCATTAGAGTCCACCAGAAGAAATTAATTTTTGGCATGAGCTAAGGGATCCACACTATCTTCCAATCTTCTGGGTTACTTTCCTCCTTTAGAAGTAGATTGTACGCAGATTTAACAGAGAAAGTACCTGCCTGGGTGGGAGCCCAGATAACAGAGTCATCATTCCCTAAGATTCTAATATTAGTCAGGTTACAAATGAGGTCCTTGGCTAGGTATTGCAGGTCTGGTTTGTCCCTTGTCCAATTAGGAATATCCACCCAGTCTCTACCATTGATGTAGTTGGAGGCTCTATTACCCAGGTTCAGTCTGAGATAGTCCATAAGGGGTTTGAATCTGTGGCCCAGGTTAGGTTGATTCATGATCCAGTGGTCATTCCAAAATCTGATGGATCTCCCATTTCCAATTTGCTAGAAAGCTCCTTTAGACAGAAGGGTCTTACATTTACATGTGTTCATCCATAGTTTGGATCCCCTTGGGAGGTCACTATTGTGGAATATCCTCCCATAGGGATGTCCTTGAAGGTACTTAGCTTCCATTAATTTGCACCAATCCACTTTTCCCTCTATGAGCTTCCATGCCACCTTCGTAGTAAGGGCCTTATTCATCAGACCTATTTTCCTTAGGCAAACATTGTCCCAATTGACAAGCGAAATCCTCTTCTTTTCTTCAAACCCCACCCATAGAAAGGTTCTCTGAATCTTTTCCAGTTTATCGGCTATGTTTCTTCTAATTTTAAAAAGGGAAAGGAAGTAAACTGGGATCCCTTGGAGAGTGGAGGCCACCAGCTGCAGTTTGCCAGCATTGCTTAAAACCTTCCCCTTCCAACTAGCTAGTTTCCTCTGGGTTCTTTCAAGGATGGAATTCCAAAAATCTTGGGACACCTCTTTTACTGTGAGGGAAAGGCCATGGTAGGTAGAGGGGAGTGAAGCTACCAGACAACCCAAAATTTGAAGAACCTTATTTTTTAACTCCATAGGGGTATTGAAGAAGAATAGCTGGCTCTTTTGATAGTTAATACACTGTCCAGAAGCCCAAGCATAGTTTTCTAGAATTTGTTTCCATTGTCTGGCCTCAATCATAGAGGAATACCCAGAAAGGAAAGTGTCATCAACAAACTGTTCCAACACCACCTGAGGGAGGGAAGAAGCTGGTTTGATGCCTTTAATTCTTCCCATAGAGGATAGCATACATAGGTTCCTACTAAGCACATCAGCCACCATAATAAAGAGGTAGGGGAGAGAGGGTCTCCCTGTCTAAGACCCTTCTCTAGAATAAAATAGCCACCAGGGGAGCCATTGACAAAGAACAAAGAAGCTAACAGTTTGAGTACATTCTTGTATAATCTGGATAACCTTCTCATTAAATCCCATTTTAACAAGGATTTTAAGCAGAAAAGACCAGTTAACTTTGTCATAAGCTTTAGAGATATCCAGTTTAAAAGCCATACTTGGGACTTTGATTCTATCCATAGAGTGGATAATTTCATGGGTGGCAATGGCCGCATCTAGGATTTGTCTACCTGGCACCAAACCTTTCTGAGTATTGTAGATAATTTTATCAAGAAGAGGCTTGATTCTGCCAATTAGGATTTTGGTAAGGATCTTGTAGAAAGTATTGCATAGGCTAATGGGTATGAAATCCATCATATTAGTAGGATTGTCATCTTTAGGGACCAGCACAATGTAGGTTTGGTTATGTTTTTTGAGGAGGCACCTAGTTCTGAAGAAGTCTCTGGCAGCTCTGGTAACATCAGTCCCCACAATTTCCCATTATTCCTGAAAAAAATGCCGGAGGGAAGCCATCAGGTCTGGGGGCTTTGTAAGATCCCATAGCAAAGACCGCCTTCTTGACCTCATCATCAGAGACTCGCTTTGTAAGCATGTCATTGTCACTAAGAGTAATAGCACTTTGGATATGGTTCATGAGCTGGTTTTGGATGTTGTTTGGACACGTAGGGCCTTTTTCAGAAAATAGCCTATTAAAATAGTTAACCACATCCTGGTTAATTTTATCCTTTTCCTTGACTTCATTCCCTCCATCAATAAGAGAAGAGATGGTATTTCTTCTTTTATGGATGCTGACAGACCTATGGAAGAATGCAGTGTTTCTGTCCCCTTCAACAATGCCAGTGTTTAGGTTCCTACTAAGCACATCAACCACCATAATAAAGAGGTAGGGGGACCAAGGGTCTCCCTATCTAAGACCCTTCTCTAGAATAAAATAGCCACTAGGGGAGCCATTGACAAGAATAGAGAATCTAAAAGTTTGAGTACATTCTTGTATAATCTAGATAACCTTCTCATTAAAGCCCATTTTAGCAAGGATTTTAAGCAGAATAGACCAGTTAACTTTGTCATAAGCTTTAGAGATATCCAGTTTAAAAGCCATACTTGGGACTTTTCTTCTGTCCATAGAGTGGATAATTTCATTGGTGGCAATGGCCGCATCTAGGATTTGTCTACCTGACACAAAACCTTTCTTAGTATTGTAGATAATTTTATCAAGAAGAGGTTTGATTCTGCCAATCAAGATTTTGGTAAGGATCTTGTAGAAGGTATTGCATAGGCTAATGGGTCCAAAATCCATCATAGTAGTAGGATTTTCATGCTTAGGGACCAGCACAATGTAGGTTTGGTTATGTTGTTTGAGGAGGCACCCAGTTCTGAAGAAGTCTCTGGCATCTCTGTTAACATCAGTTCCCACAATTTCCCAGTATTCCTAAAAAAATGCAAGAGGGAAGCCGTCAGGTCTGTGGGCTTTGTAATCTCCCATAGCAAAGACCGCCTTCTTGACCTCGTTGTCAGAGACCCGCTTCATAAGCATGTCATTTTCACTAAGAGTAATAGCACTTTGGATATGGTCTAGGAGCTGGTTTTGGATGTTGTTTGGACATGTAGGGCCTTTTTTAGAGTACAGCCCCTTAAATTAGTTAACTGCAGCCTGGTTAATTTTATCCTTTTCCTTGACTTCGTTCCCTCCTTCATCGATAAGAGAAGAGATGGTATTTCTTCTTTTATGGATGCTGGCAGACCTATGAAACAACGCAGTGTTTCTGTCCCCTTCACATTTATAATGTTTCTTACAAACATCAATTTCTAATTAATAAATTTAAGAGGTAAAAAACCTTTAAAAAAATTAATTTTTTAATTTAGATCAATTTTATATTATAATTATTTTAAAATAACTCATATCAAAATATTTTTTATATATCAATTGTTTGATTAATTAGTTTAGATATTTCATATGAACTATATAAGTCATATTTTTAGTCATTTAATAGGTATCCATGTTTTTGGACTCATCTTCTCAAACTCCATGAGTTTTTATACAAAGTTTATATATAAGCTCTCTCCTACATGATAATTTGTTGGGAGCTTATGATTTAATACTCAACGTTGAATCATTATGTTAGTTCAACATTCTAGAATCTAAAAATGTGAACCAACAGATTTAAACATTGATGACAACCATTATATTTGTTGAAGCATTGAAAAAAATAGTTAGCACATGTAAGTTAGTGAACAAAACAAAACATATACATGGATGAAAGCCTATGCTTTTATTTTCCTTTAGGTATGGTACTTGTAAATGGTGAAAAAAATGCAATTCCAAGTTCACTCCTATTTTTGATAAATGGAAAATGCATATAATCCAACAACGCCCAACATTTCTATAATCTTGCAATGAAATTGGGCAATGTTGACCCTTGATGACTGAAGTTATCTAGTTCAAATCATATATGGAATGTCTTTGGCGTACAAAATAAGAAATTTCACGAGATTGTTAAATTTTCCAAATTTATAATTATAATGCCTTCAATAGAAGTGTATGAGACATGGGGAAGAATAAATGGGGAATATAAATGCCACAAAGAGATGTGTTCTCAATGATTATAGTGATTGTACCTTAAGCATTCAAGTGATTTCTTGTAAAGTATTTAGAAACTTTCAAGGTAATGTGATTGATGAGAGTATATTAAGGTTTGACAATGTTTGCCTATGTCAAAATAGGAGTTTTGGCATCTTTGGAAGCGCTTTGATACAAATACATATAAGTAGTAAGGGAGTGTAGAAAAACTAGGGACTATTATCTTTGCAAAATAATGAGAAATTTTTGTGTTCCATGTCAAGGATGTATGAAACACACTTGTTGAAAAGGATTTATAAAAATTTAAGTAGGCTACACACATTCCCCTAGCCAACAACATTCAAAAGAGTAAAGATTACTAATATAATAGCCAAAGCACCCTGTAATTTGGATGCACATAAAATATGACACACCAAATTATTACTCTCATTTCTCTAATCTAATTTTTCAAGACCTTGAGAAAAGGCAAATGGGCTTAAGGAACATCTAGGATCTTATTGTCATGTAAATTACTTTTATCTAGGTAGAATCTTTCAAGATGTGAAGTGAAATGAGTGAATGTGGAATAATTCATGGAATGATTGCTGGATAAGTATTAAGTATGATCTCATTAAGAAGTTTGCTAATGGCCATTGATAGTATGATAATAAACATATCGTAAAATATCACTTGGTTCTCTCAAATTCTTGAAAATTAGATTAATAATTTGTAATCGAATCAGTATAACATTAATAATATGCCAATAACAACAACTTAAAATATAACATTTTTGTTAAATTATTGAGGATTAGATAGATTAATAATTGAGTCTTATAAGCATAGCCAATTTCATAGAAATGGACAATGTCTAAACAACAAACTAAAAAGGATACCTTATCGAAGAACACTCCTTTTGTTTTCCAAAATTCTCCTTATATTTTTTGAGGTTTACTTTGCTGGATAGCTACAGGTCTAAAAATGGCATCTAGATATTTATTTAAATAATCCCATTGGACTTCCTCTATGGACCCAATTGATTTGACAAGCATGTTGACAAATACTACCACCCCATGAAAGAAAACCAAAAAATTGACTTGGTACCAATATTCTCTATCCGACAAGTATAGTGTGTTTTCCTTGGCCAAGATGATAAAGACAGAATGATGTGCATCTCATCTTCAGCCTTGTTAGCTCTTTTTCTTGCAACACTTACCTAATGATGACAGTATACCTGATATAATCAGTTGCAACCTCTTTTAGGCAAGAGAAAGACTAATTTCTAAGGATTGGATAATATCCTTCTTCATTTTTGAGCTCCACAGACTCAGTCAGGTTTTACCTTTTAAAGATTACTGATATCTCAGCCTATGTATTTGATGGATTGTTTCATTCACTAGTTATGAACTAGAAACCTCACTATAACAACTTATAGAACACTTTAGAGATTGCAATGACTAATTTAAAACAGAGAACTATAAGCTAGGCTATGGTTTTGAGAACATAAAATAATGAGTTAAGGATTTGCATCCTTCTTCCTTTTGTCTTTAGGAGGGATAACCTAATGATTCACTCTCTAAGAATCAACAAAGTGGACACTGTCCAGCTGACATAAGTCCTTGATGAGTTCAGCTCATATATTTTAGTGACAAGTGTGTTTAGAATAATTTTGAATGTTTTTGAAAACTTAGATGATGATAGATTATCAGACCCAGGTCCAGATTAGTGCCAATCCTTTGGGTTATAGAGTCAAAAGCTTGAAGTTTCACATAAACAAAACACTGTAAGATGCCTTACAACCTACATGCAATTAGGATAAGTTGCCTTACAAACTATCTGATTACCTCTAAAATACTGTATCAAATCCTTAAATACTGATATGCTTCCTGTAACTACTCACAAAACTTATCTTTTTACATGAAAGAAACTTGCAAGTAATTAGATAGTCACCTTGTAACCAAAATGCTTCAGACTGCCTTACAATCTTAAACATAAAAAAGCATACACAGGAAATAAAGAGATCCACAATCTTAAACATGAGCTAAGGGATCCACACCATCTTCCAATCTTCTGGGTTACTCTCCTCCTTTAGAAGTAGATTGTACATAGATTTAATAGAGAAAGTACCTTCCTGGGTGGGAGCCCAGATAACAGAGTCATCATTCCCTAAGATTCTAATATTAGTCAGGTTACCCATGAGGTCCTTGGCTAGGTGTTGCAGGTCTGGTCTGTTCCTTGTCCAATTAGGAATATCCACCCAGTCTCTACCATTGATGTAGTTGGAGGCTCTATTACCCAGGTTTGGTCTGAGATAGTCCATAAGGGGTTTGAATCTGTGGCCTAGGTTAGGTTGATTCATGATCCAGTGGTCATTCCAAAATCTTATGGATCTCCCATTTCTAATTTTCCAGAAAGCTCCTTTAGACAGAAGGGTTTTACATTTACATATGTTCATTAATAGTTTGGATCCCCTTGGGAGGTCACTATTGTGGAATATCCTCCCATAGGGATGTCCTTGAAGCTACTTAGCTTCCATTAATCTGCACCAATCCATGTTTCCCTCTATGAGCTTCCATGCCACCTTCATAGTAAGGGTCTTATTCATCAGACCTATTTTCCTTAGCCCAGTCCCCCCATTTTTTTCAAGAGGCAAACATTGTCCCAATTGACAAGCGAAATCCTCTTCTTTTCTTCAGACCCCACCCATAGAAAGGTTCTCTGAATCTTTTCCAGTTTATCGATTATGTTTCTTCTGATTTTAAAAAGGGAAAGGAAGTAAACTGGGATACCTTGGAGAGTGGAGGCCACCAGGTACAGTTTGCCAGCATTGCTTAAAACCTTCCCCTTCCAACCAGCCAGTTTCCTCTGGGTTCTTTCAAGGATGGAATTCCAAAAATCTTGGGACACCTCTCTGACCGTGAGGGGGAGGCCAAGGTAGGTAGAGGGGAGTGAAGCTGCCAGACAACCCAAAATTTGAAGAACCTTATTTTGTAACTCCACAGGGGTATTGAAGAAGAATAGTCAGCGCTTTTGATAGTTAATACACTATCCAGAAGCCCAAGCATAGCTTTCCAGAATTTGTTTCCATTGCCTAGCCTCAATCACAGAGGAATACCCAAAGAGGAAAGTGTCATCAACAAACTATTCCAACACCACCTGAGAGAGGGAAGAAGCTGGTTTGATGCCTTTAATTCTTTCCATAGAGGATAGCATACATAGGTTCCTACTAAGCACATCAGCCACCATAATAAAGAGGTAGGGGGAGAGAGGGTCTCCCTGTCTAAGACCCTTCTCTAGAATAAAATAGCCACCAGGGGAGCCATTGAAAAGAACAAAGAAGCTAACAGTTTGAGTACATTCTTGTATAATTTGGATAACCTTCTCATTAAATCCCATTTTAGCAAGGATTTTAAGCAGAAAAGACCAGTTAACTTTGTCATAAGCTTTAGAGATATCCAGTTTAAAAGCCATACTTGGGACTTTGATTATGTCCATAGAGTAGATAATTTCATGGGTGACAATGGCCGCATCTAGGATTTGTCTACCTGGCACAAAACCTTTCTGAGTATTGCAGATAATTTTATCAAGAAGAGGCTTGATTCTGCCAATCAGGATTTTGGTAAGGATCTTGTAGAAGGTATTGCATAGGCTAATGGGTCTGAAATCCATCATATTAGTAGGATTGTCATCTTTAGGGACTAGCACAATGTAGGTTTGGTTATGTTGTTTGAGGAGGCACCTAGTTCTGAAGAAGTCTCTGGCAGCTCTGGTAACATCAGTCCCCACAATTTCCCAGTATTCCTGAAAAAAATGCCGGAGGGAAGCCATCAGGTCTGGGGGCTTTGTAAGATCCCATAGAAAAGACCACCTTCTTGACCTCATCATCAGAGACCCACTTTGTAAGCATGTCATTGTCACTAAGAGTAATAGCACTTTGGATATAGTCCATGAGCTGGTTTTGGATGCTGTTTGGACATGTAGGGCCTTTTTCAGAGTATAGCCCATTAAAGTAGTTAACCACAGCCTGGTTAATTTTATCCTTTTCCTTGACTTCATTCCCTCCATCAATAAGAGAAGAGATGGTATTTCTTCTTTTATGGATGCTGACAGACCTATGGAAGAATGCAGTGTTTTTGTCCCTTTCAACAATGCCAATGTTTAGGTTCCTACTAAGCACATCAGCCACCATAATAAAGAGGTAGGGGGAGAGAGGGTCTCCCTATCTAAGACCCTTCTCCAAAATAAAATAGCCACTAGGAGAGCCATTGACAAGAATAGAGAAGCTAACAGTTTGAGTACATTCTTGTATAATCTAGATAACCTTCTCATTAAAGCCCATTTTAGCAAGGATTTTAAGCAGAAAAGACCAGTTAACTTTGTCATAAG
>MU223547.1:510823-533522 GCA_018584345.1 Thuja plicata | reverse complement strand
TAGTTTAACTCAACTCTAAAATTGAAAATAAATCCAATTAATTAAATAAAAATGTGCTTTATTGCCACAACTCAAACAAGACTCCTAATTACAAGTTGAGATCTTTTGAATTTGAAATACTTTTCAAAACAATCATGCACATGTAATTAATAAAATATTTAATTAAATAGATTAAATATTTATGTCACAATAATGCATACAACCAAATATTTAATTATTTAATTAATCACATAAGCTCATATAATATAGTTTTCAATTAAATATTTAATTAAATCAAAATATTCAAATATTTCAATTTAATTAATTATTTAAAATAAACTTAGGATATAATTAATTTATCAATTCAACTATAATCCATTAATTCACTAAACATGGAAAATCACTCAATAATCCGAAATCACCTGAAAACATAATCAAGCAAAAACACAAACAACCTCAAGAGAGAGGATATTCGAATTCTGTCAACCTAGACAAATCCGGATAAGGTAGTCATACTGAAACTCATCCTACATTGGGACGATTAGGCTTAGGTTAGGGTTTTGGATCTTTATGTCACCTCCCCTCTTTACCATTGAGATGAATATTTATGGGCACGCTCACTCCTGCCAATTCAGGAAAGACGATGCCCTGTACCTGCAATCCTGTCATCAACAAACACGCATGTACAAACATAGCATAATATCGCAATCAATGATAGGGATCGGTCAAACGTGTGGATCTCGCCGAAGCAAGTAACTACGTCTCCGTCCTCTACCATAACAACACATCAACAAGTACATTCACATATAAGACAACCATACACATGCAAGTATGGGGTAAGTATATCATAAACTAAAATCGTCAAATAATAATCATCAAGATAACATCATCACATCATAAACAAGTATCATCATCAAATAAAATAATATCCGCTCACATGAACGGTGGCCTAAAAGAATTCGGCCAAGCAACTGAATCCAATGCCCAAAAGTATGACATCCTAAACTAGAAAGCAAAACACGAGTGGGTATTACAAATGATTCACACTGACATATTTAATACTGGCACCCGTTTTCAGAATTTAGCATTAAGCGACAAGGCGAATACACTCATTTTCTCTGTCGCTGACCCCAATCCTTAACCCATGATTTATCCGGAGACATGGCGACTATACAACTTTCTTACCTTTACTAACCAAAGTCAACATTTGGCGATCACGCGACACAAGGAAATCAAAGTCGCGAATGGTTATCACTAACCCACATTCTTTTATGAGACTATGTGACTAACTGTTAGTGTCAACCTCCGCAGTTATTTCTTAGTCACCAAATGTTATCTTTCTTCTGCCAGACTACGCGACTGCCCCTAGTCGGCCGATCGCTAAATGCAGATGTTGAATGCCTAAAACTTTCTGAGACATTGCAACAAAGGTATCCTGCCCTTTAATTTATCGGATGACCACGTGACAACCCTTAACCGCTAAGTCACATGGAATTTCCTCCTTAGGCTCTTTTATTCACAGACATGGCGACTACTGTAGGATCTTTCAATAATTTTATCTGACGGTTGTCGCTTAATCACCAAATGACTTATCATACCTTTAAAATATTTTGAGACCTTGCGACTAATGAAAACCCCTAAGTAGTCTCATAGTCACTGAATAAACTTATACCTTTAAGCGATCATTCTGAAATCCATTTCCATCTTGACACATGTCTTATTTTGATTTGAAATCTGAGTTATCTAGCGACAACCCGACTATGCTTTATCCCAAACCGCTAAAGGTTAGTCACATAATCTCATGGGCTTCAACTTAACTGGCATCTTTTCTAGAGACTACATGAATAAATCTTTCGTGTCATACTTTACTTCAGACTTATTTAGCGATTACGCAACAAAAGGAAATTGCAGTGTCTTGTGATAAACTCTTAACTGTAGAAAACTCCTTGCGACCTCCCAACCTGTCTGTGGGCCCCTTGACATATTACTACTCTATTCAAATGATTCTGCAACTATGCGACATAAAACAAATCACAAATTCTGGGAAAGGAAAGGGAATATTCTTATATTGCATGAGACTATGCGACACAGGCTAATCGGTAAGTCAGAAAGAAAAAGGCATATTCTGTTTTAAGTTATGCGACGAAGAGATCATAAGAGAACTCATGAAAGTAACTAAGAAACATAAGCGAGCAATTCCTTAGGGTTTTTCTTCAAATTTGAATACTGAAAAAGAGCTAGGGTTTCAAGATTTTCAAAATTTTCATAGGTTTAAGGCTTTTAAACATGAAAAATTGGAGAGGGAAAACCACAAAACCACGGGAAAGAAACCAAAACCTGGAATACAACCAACAAGCCTTCCCTTCCCTTCTTTCAATGAAATAAGTCAAGATATGATTCTTAACGCATGCGATAAGAAAACTCTAGTAAGAATAAGAATAGACAGCAGGATCTTAAGCCGGCTTGAAATACACGCACTGCCCAACCATGATACCAACAATTTCATTTTACCTAAGAATAAAGATGATGATGATGATTTCTCTACTACTCTTTCTCTGTCTCTCTGCATTCCCTCCTCATTTGGCAAAGCCTTCTAATTATTTTGTTCACCAATCTCTCATGGCTTTCAAATCTGCTCTCCTTTTGGATCCATTTGATTCCTTGACCGATTGGTCTGCCAGTCACACCTTCTACAATTGGGCTGGTGTTACCTGCTCTCCTCGCTGACAGTGTGTGGTTTTCTTGAATCTCACTGGTATGGGAATCATTGGCCCCATCTCTCCCTTTCTGGGTAATCTTTCCTTCCTTAGGATACTTTCTCTCAGAAATAATAGCTTCCAAGGCCATATTCCATATCAGCTTGGAAGGTTGTTTCACTTGAGAGTGCTTCAGTTGTCTCAAAACCATTTGGAAGGTCACATTCCACCCTCTCTAGGATGCTGTCATTCTTTACAATCTCTCATATTTTCATATAATAATTTAAGTGCAAGAATTCCCTCTCAACTTAGTCTTCTTTCAAATTTAGAAATCATGCTTTTAGGAGGAAACAAATTGACAGGCGTTATCCCACCTTTCTTAGGAAACATGTCATGTTTAAGTAATATTCACTTGGGCGGTAATAGACTCCAAGGTGTTATTCCTGCCAAGTTGGGGATGCTTAGTCGGCTAAACATCCTTTCTCTTGACACCAATAACTTGACAGGATTTATCCCCCTGGCCCTTTCAAATTGCACTCATCTTCAAATCTTGCTGCTAGATGAGAACCACTTAAATGGTCCAATTCCATGGGAATTTGGAAGGCTTTCAGAGCTGCAAGAAGTGTATTTGTGGGGAAACCAACTCACTGGAGAAATACCCAGCCATGTGGGTAATTGGACTCAACTGCAACTACTGGAATTGGGTAAGAACCTTGGGTAAGAACCAACTGAGTGGCACAGTGCCACTGCTCTTTGGGAAAATGCAGCAGCTGAGACTGTTATATTTGTGGCAAAATCATTTTGTGAGTGGAAGAAGTGGTTTGTCCCACATTTTCATAGAGTTAACTAATTTCTCCATCTTGGAAGAATTTGATTTGGGATTAAATTATTTAACTGGCGTCTTGCCCACTTCTGTTGGTGACCTTCCAAATTAACTCTCTTTCTTAGGATTGTACTCAAATGAATTTGAGGGAAACATACCAGATGAGATTGGTAACCTAACAAACTTGGCATTACTACACCTACATGAAAACTGGTTCAATGGGACCATTCCATCTACACTCAGTAAACTTCAAAATTTAGAAAGATAATATCTCGACATAAACAATTTACAAGGAAGAATTCCACAAAGTTTTGGCCAATCAAAAGGGATGGGTTTGTTTTTCCTAAGGGAGAATATGCTTTCCAGGAAAATTCCTGATAGTCTTGGCAACCTTCCACAATTGAGAGATCTTGATCTTAGTCACAATCAGCTATTAGGGAAAATACATGCCAATTTAGGGAGATGCAAGACTTTAGAAATGGTGGACTTGGCGCACAACAAACTAATAGGAAATATACCTTTTGAAGTTGCCAATCTTCAAAATCTCCAGTTGTATTTCAATGTTTCTAGAAATTCAATACAAGGTTCTATTTTTCAAATGAGCAAAATGGTTATAGTTTTAGCTATAGATGTTTCTCACAATAATTTTTCTGGAGGCATTCCTTATGCACTGGCAAGCTACAAGGCACTAGAATATCTAAATCTTTCTGGGAATGCTTTTGAGGGGCTAATCCCTGCATCACTAGCAAATTTGTAGAATCTGAAGTACATGGATATTTCTTGTAATAATTTTTCAGGTACGATACTGTTAGCTTTGAAAAAATATGAAAATGCTTCAGCATTTCAATCTCTCTTCAAACAGGTTAACTGGATAGGTCCCAAAGGGAGGAGCCTTTGCAACACTTGATGCCTCTGAAATTATGGGAAATCATGGCCTTGGTGGTAGATGGATAAAATTTCCGCCATGCACTCATTCCAGTCATTAACAACCATTAGTCTCCAAAAAGGTGATCATTCCTGTTGTAGTTGGAATTGCAATTTTGATCATGTCTGTTCTATTGGTAACACTTTCCTATAGATGTAGACATTTTAGTACCCCTCCTCTCAAAATATGGCCTTAAAAAATTTCATATGAAGAACTTGTAAATGAAACTGGTGGGTTCAGTGATGAACATTTTCTAGGATCTAGAAGTTTTAGGTTTGTTTATAAAGGGGTTCTAAATGATGGTACAAATATTTCTGTTAAAGTTCTCAAGTTGCAAGATGAACATGCTCACCAAAGTTTTAGCAGAGAATGCAATGCATTAAAGAGAGTTCAACACTGCAATGTAATTAAAATCATTTCTACATTCTCCAACCTTGACTTTAAAGCCTTAATTCTTCCATTCATGTCAAATGGAAGTTTAGAGAGGTGGTTGTATCCTCAAGATAGGAGTAGATGCAACATAAATTTGAGCGACTGAATAAGGATAGCAATGGAGATAGCACAAGGAATGGCATACCTTCACCGTTATTTTTTTGTTCAATTGATTCACTGTGACTTGAAGCCTAGCAATGTCCTATTAGGAGATCACATGACTTCATATATAGCAGATTTTGGCCTATCAAATCTTATTCTTGGAAATTCCATGGATTCCTTGACTTCTACAGATGCACTTAAAGGATCTATTGGCTACATTGCACCAGGTACATTTTTCTTATTATTGCATTATACATTTCACTAGTTTTCTTTGTTTATATTATAAATCATTGGATGCTTCCAATGACTTACGAGTCATTAATCCTTGTTTATTTTGTAATATAGAGTATGGAATAGGCAGAAATCTTTCTACAAAAGGAGATATATATAGTTATGGAATTTTAATTTTAGAGTTGTTGACAAGGAAGAGAATGATAGATGATATGTTCGGTGAAGGAATCATTCTACAAAAATAGACAGAAATACATCTTCCAAATGGAATATCAGATGTGGTGGATGATTGCTTACTTATAGACGTTCATGCATTAGGGACATCGATGGTAATGGAATGCCTTACTCAACTTATATAAATTGGTTTGTTTCGCACAAGGGATTCACCTCAAGAATATGACTGAGATAGTTGATAGATTAAATACAATCAGAGGTACATTTCTTGGTACACCTAAAACTCTTCAATTACCAATAGATATCTCACCTTTTATAAAAAATGAAATAAATATAAATAAGACTGAGGGAAGTTCATCTACATCTACATCCTAGGCTGAGATAATTGTTCTTGCATTACTTCTTGGCCAACTAAACAATAATAATCTCCTAATGTACTCTTTTAGATAGTATAGTGTATTGTGAGTAGAAGGAATAATACTCAGATTCTGCTACTTATTTTGTATAATATATTGTGACATGAATTATGATCCACATTTGAAATTATGAGTGGGAAGGAGAGGTCATGAATACTATTCAAAAAATTATTTTATTTTACGTTAATTTTTCAATTATTAATAGTTGTTTTAAAATTGTATTCTCTTTTACATATATATATATATATATACACACACACACACATAAGAATTTGAAATTAATTATCTTTTTTTTTCTAAAATTTTTAAATAAATTCACTTAACTATTAGGTATATAGCATTTTTTTAATGTTATGAGAGACAATTTGAGTTTTATTGATAAGATTTATATGCTCATACAAATCAGACAAACCCGCTTAGGTAAGAATGAGATTACTGTAACAATATTGAAGAATCGCTTGCAGACACATAGTTTGGAGGTTTGATGGTAAACCTATAACAAATATATTAATGTTAGGCAATAGGGTGTGGAAAAAGATAAATGATATCTTTGTAAAGAATTTTTAATTTAGAGGTTGGCAGACTTGAGATGGCAAAGCATATATCTGTAGTAATTTTCTCGAATTAAAATTTTCTGAGATTTTCTGTATTTGTGAATATTTTTTTTAGTAAAATACCATTGAGTTTATGAGTGAACTATTCATAACCTTGATGAAGAGACTTGTGTTAACTCAAAATGTCGGTGAATAAAAATGCATATTCTATAAATTCTCGAAAGCTGCTACAAAATCATGACTTTTTGCAAAGAACCTCAAAACTCAAAGAACAACCTACAAATTCATATTTTACTGTTACATTCCTAGAGTGCACACAGGATTCCATCGTTGGTTTAAAAATTGTCTTATGCTTATAATTAGTTTGTTTGAATAATATCATATTTTGACTAGTTATGAGTTATCACTTATCATAAATGATTCTCATTGGAATAATATGTTGCTTTATTTACATATAATTTTGCAAGATATTGAGAAGGTCATTTATGTATTGACAATTGCATGCTTATTGGATCCAAGTCTACTCAATCACATATTTATTATTAAAATTGGCAAGTCCTATGATACTTAGAGCCATAGAACCCGAACTTTAAGAGTTGCAGAAAGTGAAACTTACAGGAATATTTTTGATAAAAGAGGTTTAAGATTCTAATTGTTCAACTTGATGGGTTGAAGATTGAAATAGTAAAGTTGCAAGGAAAAGTTTGTAGGGAAATAAGGGTTAAAAAATAGATAGTGGTTAGGTTTTGTATATATTTTGATGTAGAGCTTGGGTTCAAATTAGCATAAAAATGTTGTTTTGATGTATATTAATGTAGAAGAAAAGACATTGCTCATGTGTCAAATTATTTGGAGGTTTTGTGAAAAGTATGAATGACAATAGGAAAACTCTAATGTAGTTTTAGTGCTAGAGTAAGATTCAAATTCAAGTTGGCTTTCATATTTAACAATAATAAAAACACTTGGGAGGTGAAAACGAGAATGTGAGGCAATGCATCATAGTAGTTTGATCAATTAAATGATCCAATAATATTCAATTCAAAGTACAAAATCATTGACATATATTTAAATAATACAAATAATCTAAAATTTAAAAGGTACCAGTTTAACTTGGCATGAAATCGAAATTCCACAAGAAATTGAATATTAGAGCTAAATTAAGCTATTATTAAATACTTTGAGGCAGGATCAATTGTGTTTAGCTTTCAAGGTTGAAGAACTTATACAATAGAAAATTTCCAAGGTTAATGCAATTGTTCTTTGATAGATGATGTCCAATTGTAGGAAAGAGGATATATACATACAATTTACAATTGTATCAAAACATGAAATTTTTGAATTAAATATCACTACTGCATACAAGTGGCATGTTAGCTAAATGCTTCATCTAGATTATTTTGGCCTGCTCTGCCAATAATTTTCTTCTTTCGTTAGCATTATCTAGATTATGGGTGTTGAAGAATCAATTTTATATAGTTAAACTATTTAGCAATAGTTAAAAATGGACAGTCCAAGGTTAGGTATGGACAGTCCTTTGACAACACATCTCACAAGCTTCAAAATTCTAGAAGCACTTCAAACATTTAACTCAACATATTATCTACATCTAAGACAACCCTTGTATTTTCATATCATTTTGATTGCAACGTTCCATATATTGGACCTAACATGAGATTAATGATAGATGTATCTTCATACTACAACACCTTCAGTACACTTGAAAACTTTAAAACTTCTTGAGGTGGGCTCGGAATTTAATAGAGCATTCTTTGTATAACCGTGTGATGAAAGATTTTAATTTGTAGCTAAATGGCAAGCATATCTTTTTAAAAGTTGTTTAGTTTGGTACAATGATACAAATAATCTAAAATTTCAAAGGTATCGGTTCAACTTTGCATGAAATCAAAATTCCACAAGAAATTCAATACTAGAGCTAAATTAAGCTATTATTAAATACTTTGAGGTAGGCTCAATTATGTTAACCTTTGAAGGTTAAAGAGCTCATACAATATAAAATTTCCAAGGTTAATGCAATTTTTCTTTGGTAGATGATGCCAAATTGAGGCAAGAGGCTATATACATACAATTTACAATTGTATCAAAACATGACATTTTTGAATTAAATATCACTACTGCATATAGGCGACATGTTAGCTAAATGCTTCATCTAGCTTATTTATGCCTGATCTACCAATAATTTTCTTCTTTTGTTAGCACTATCTAGAATATGGGTGTTGAAGAATCAATTTTGTACTCTTAAAATATTCAGCACAAGTTGAAAATTGAAAGTCCAAGATGAAGTAAGGATAGTCCTTTGACAACACATCTCACAAGCTTCAAAATTATAGAAGCACTTCAAACATTTAACTCAACATATGATCTACATCTTAGACCCCTTGTCTTTTCATTCTGTTTCAAGTGCTACATTCCATATATTGGATCTAACATGAGATTAATGATAGATGTATCTTCATTCTACAATGCCTTTAGTATGCTTGAAAACTTTGAAAATTCTTGAGGTGGGCTTGAAATTTAACTGAGCATTCTTTGTATAACCATATTATGAAAGCTTTTAATTTTTAGCTCAATGGCAAGCATATCATTTTGAAATTTATTTAAATTTTGGTACGATCATGGCACTTCCTTAATTCAATTTAGCATGAATTGACACTAGGTGCACGAGGGATTTACAAGAATTTCAAAAAAATTGCAAAGAAAAAAAGATTTAACAATAATATAGAAATCCACTCGAGCCAACATAGTATACTAAAGAAATTGTGTACCATTTTTTTTGGTCATTCAATGGAGCTTGTTTCTTAAAAGAATAAAGAATCTAGAAAGTGATTGATTGGACACAAAATAGAATGAATACAATGAGTAAAGAATAAGAACTACTAACAGAGACCACATCCAAAAACATATGAATCATTTGTACCCTTTCATAAAACACATATTTGGCATGATGTGGTCATCCAAACCAAAGGGTTTGAATTTCCCAATGCAAATAATTTGGTATGTGCGAAAGTGAAAATGCTTTTCAATGTTTACATTTTTACTTAGACTGTGTGAAATAAAAATACAAATATTAAAATGCACTTTTAGAATTCTTGAACACAATTTACCTCTCTTTTCTTTGTTCTTCTTTATCTCCTCTTATCTCTTCTTTCACTATCAAGTTCATCACCACTCTCTCTTGTGCATGGTCAATGATATATGATTTAGGGTATAAGATTGATGGTACAGGGTTTAGGGTACATAGGATTGAGGGTGTTGCCCATATTTATAGCTCCCTCTGTCTTTCTATTTTTTCATCTCTCTTCTCTCTCTCACCTATCTCTCCCTTCTCTATCTTCCCCTTCATTATTACCCCATATCTGTCTCCCTCCCCCACTCTCTCTTATTCTCTATCCCTCTCTTACCTTCCCTCTCTATTGTCTACATCATCAGCTCTCACTCCTACCCTCTCTCTCCCCCCTCTAGGTTTCTCCTTTCCTCCCTTTCCACATCTTTATGTCTCTATATATGTCTCATTAATAACCTCTCTATTTCCATCTATCTTTCTCATCCCCCCTCTCTTTCCCTCCCCTCTCTATGTATCTAAAATCCCTCTTTGTCCCATATCTATTTCTCTCCCTCCATCTCCACCTCTTCTCCCTTTCCTCTCTAGAACATCCCATCCCTTTCTTTCTCTCTTTAATGTGAGAAATGGTGAGAAAATTAAAGAGATATATCACTCACCAAGTCACACATACATTGGAAAGCAAAACACTCTAACAAGGTGAGTCTGATTAGCACAACCAAAGAGTAAGGGTGCCGATTAGTGATCTACACAATGTAGGGTTTTGTATGCCTTGGAATTTAAACTTAGGGGCTTGTAAATGATTTATGAACGTAAGTGCGAGGACAAAATATGAAGAAATATCTCACCTTGAAAGAAGAAGAGGAAAATGGATCTTCATATCTAGTTTAGAGTGTCATAGAGCTGCTAGAATCAAGTAAGGTTCTGAATTTGGGACTCTAGCACTTGAAACTTTCATCTGTGAAAATCTCAGAACCAGAGGAAAAGGCCAAAAATGGTGACCTTTTCCAAGAGAAGGGTGAAGTTTGCGGCCTTGTCCTTTTGAATCCAAAACTGATAAAATTTGGAGGGGACCTGTAACTGTCTCTGGGGCTTTTGAATCTGGATTTGAAACTCTGCTACTTGTACATGTACGTAAAAAAGAAGATGAAGAAGGTTGAGGAGAGGGATTTTACTCATTCAAATCCCTGTTTAGGAATCAACCTTGAAATGAAATAAATGTAATTGAAATAATATTGTCATGTAGGATATATTAGATCAAAACAATGCAATATATCATACCATGTAGATGCAATTGTCTCTAAATATGTGATCAAGAATGTTGATGTAGTAGCTTTGAAACAACACAAAAGCCAAAAGGAAATCATTTAAGACAAAACCTCGTGTAGTAGATGTTTCAATTTGTCACAATGTTAGATTGAGGAAGAAGACGACTTGATGAATGAATGTAGATCTTCTTCCTTGATTGCAAACTCCTTTTCTTGACCTTCAATGTGGAAAGAGCTAGATCTATGGAAGGAAATACCTTGAATACGTGATGGAAATGATGGAACATGAAGACTTGAAATTCTTGAATGGATTCCTTGCACTTGAATTCTTGATAATGGATGCCTTCAACAATGGAACTTGCTTTCACTTAAATTTATTGAATGCACAATGATAGATAACTCACATGTGTGTGTGTGTGATTGCACTAGTAGCTGGATTATGGATTGCAAAATAAAATTAATGTAAAAATGAGAGCGTTGAAGAAAGGAACTAAGAGGGATGGTTTGTTTTGATTTGGAACCATTGTTTTGGAATAGGAGAACCGTGCATTCTAAAAAAGAGTTCTTTGGTTGTAGAACTCAAACCAATAATAGTGTAACATCTATGAACAAGGAGTAGGGTGATGCAAAGGTTTTGAATTAAACAACCCTTGGCTAAGGCTTGAAACACAATCATCCAGGTGTTTATATAGTCGCTAAGCAATGGAAAATTATTAATAATAGAATTGAGATACCACCAACTTTCAATAGATGTCGTTCCAAAAAGAATGTGGTCTATACAGATATTTCCTTTCAAAACATTGAACAAAGATAGAAAACTCACGCAATTTAAATAAATACTACGCATTTAGAAGAAAAAATTCCAAGAAGTTTGAATGAGAGTTAGGAACCTGGAACTTAAATGGAGAATCTAACAATATTGGTCCATCCCTCAAGCTTTTTCCCAAAAAAAATATTGCTCTCTCCCTTCCAGCTTTGTGTGATTCCTCTCTTATTTTTTCCTAGCTTTATTTTTTGTGTCTATTCCCACATTTTTCCTTTTATTTTATTTTGCGAATGGGGCCTCCATGCCATGAAGAAAGGATGCAAACTCTAGTTTACTTTAATTTTTCTCTCGGATTTGAATGTCCACGTTATGTATAATAGATATTTAATAAATATGATTGTTTCACAATTGAACACTTCATCTTTGCATTTAACACAATGGTAGGATATTTATAATTCAAACACTATTTTAAACAAGAAGCATTTAATTAATATATCTTTCAGTTACTATCTTCTCTTAAGAATATTAAACTCAATAGTTTATCTAAAATTAAAAATTCATTGGAAACCATATTATCTAAAAACATATACTCACACACACACACACACACACACACACACACCCACGCGTGCGTGCGCGATTAGACTATAATAAAGAAAAAAAACAATTAAATATAAGTGATCCGTGCAACCCAGTTTTCCAATCACACCACTATCGAGGAGCTAGCCTCCTCTACCTGACCACACCCCTACCTTAAATCCTATAAAACATCTCAAACCACTAGAGATTTTTATTAGTAGGTTAGTCCATAAACCATAATCAAAAAATAATTTGATCAATTAATTTTTTCAAAATTATTCATATCATAGCCTATTGACATCATTAATATCCAAATGTATGTAATAAACTAAATAAATCATCATCAAAAGTACATGCTAGCATAAAATCACAAGTCAAAATAGATCATTTAGTATCGACTATCATGTCTAATACAACTTCCAACATAACAAATTAGGTTGTGAAGTACTTGACCAAGTCAACAAAAGTCCACAAGTCGCTAAAAAGTCCTAAATAACAAGATTCTATCAAGTCAAGTTATGATAGAAGATTGTAAGTTATGAATGAGTAGATATAAAAATATGAACATATTTAAGACAACAATGAAAGGAGATAAAAACACAACACAACAAATTATATTGGTTTGACAATTTTTCCTACGTCTAGTCTCAAAGAAGGGGAAAATATTGTTAATGTTTAACCAAATACAACTTCCATGGCATTTACATAGCCAATATATATAAACTTAGACACCTATAAACTGAGGAGGTGGGAGAAGGTGAAAGGTCATGACCGTTGGGCTTCATATACCCAATAATCTCCCACTTGAAGTCCAACTAACACAACCATGAATTGTGGCATCCCCTACATTTCCATTTTAAATTTACACAAGAACCAGTCCGATTGAAGATTTTAATTTCACTAGACTCTATTCACGGACACTGGAGTTAATCTTCTCAAAATTTTATCAGATTGAATACAATCTAAGAGTGAAATATATTCCCTTACAACTTTTAAAATTTGTCTCTCTGGCTCTTCAAAAACAACTTCAATGAATAGCATACCATCTTGCATCTTAGCAGTTGTCCAAGTTGCTATGATTTGCTCAACAACAACATCCAAAAGAAGACATATTTCTCTGTTCAATTTACTATTAGGATTACTTCTTAAATCATTTTCTATGTCACTTGATGCCTCGTCATCCTCAAATATTAGAAATTCTATATGATCAGCTAAGAAATCAGGTAAAACAACCACAAGCTCTTTCAATACTGAAAATGCCCCAACCATAGTTTTTACTGATTTTTCCCCAAGTTGTTTGTTCATAGACTTAACAATTTTTGGGACTTCTTGCTTTAACATCAATAATAGGATTGAATGTCGGGCATCCCCTGATCCTTCAATCATATTCCCTATATGGCTTAATAACTCGATGAAGGCATTGAACACATCCATTTTAATACTTTCATGTTTCTCTTTGAACTTTTCTATCATCCTTGGGAAAGCCTCCTCATGTAGATTTAATAGCATTTCTCATGAGATATTAGGAATAGGTTTCTCTGTTGGATCTTCCCTGATGGAAGCATGCACCTTCTTGTACATTTCTACATGTTCATATTTCCCTGAATTGGGCTTCTGTTATTCAACACTAAAGCTTGGTCCCCCCAAAATGGGGCCATTTCTAGCATCTTCAAATTTGGGTTTTTTAGGCTCTGTGAATCACACGATAAATGAAAACTGTGTGGTGGGATCCCTCGTGACTTATCTCTCCACCATGAATTTTCCCTCTCTAGTAGTAAGCCTAAACATCTCATCCTATGCGACAACAATGTTTCTCATACCCATTTCATTATGTTCTCAGAGAGTCTTCTTAGAGAAAATTTAGCATCATCATCAATGTGATCAACAAATTTATATTCCTCACAAACCTTGACTCTGATATGTATAAAAAATTCTTGTGCAGAGTAAGCTAGCATAGTGTCTAATACTCCCTGAATGTCAGAAATAGAGCCCCTTTATCAAAAACCATAACTAGTATAGCTCAACAATAGTCTATCAAGTGTTTTTGAGGATCTCTCTATTGAGGGATGCCTGCAAAGAGATGTACTATTGATGTCATAAGTGTACAAGGCATCCACAATGCTGAGAGTATTATAGCTCAAATTCGTGGTGTAATTAACACTTTGAAGGATGACATTTATTTTGTCTGAGTTGTCGATGTAATAAGCACAATCATATTCGTATGCCAGGGCTACACTCATCCAATCTTTCATGTCCTTAATCCCCTGACTCACACCCGTTGTGTTAAATATGATGCCCACCAAGCCAACATCCCTAACACCCTCTTTAAAAACCTTTCTTAGCTTGTCAAAATCTCATCCTCGAACAACTTCAATTCTTCACTTTTGTGATCCGCCTTACTCCTTTCTGAAATTATTTGCCTTCTTCAAGATACTATGAATGGCAAAGGTGAACACAAAATCTAGAAATCAGATTCTGAAACATCTTATTTGTGCCACCACCGCTAGTAACAAAAAACTCATTTCTAGCCCCCTTGTTGTTCTTGGGCCTCAAGCTAATAGCCATGCTCTCTTTGGACTTCCCCTAATCATCATGGGGGGAACTCGAGTTGTCCCAATATGGGCACCCATTTTTCATATCATTCTTCTTACAAAAATTTATGTTGTGAAGCCCATGGAATGAGCCACAGCCAACCCCATTTCCATCTCTTCCACCAAAAACAATGACTTCAGAAGGGCTGAGCGATGGTATGACTGCTTCCATCATCATCTAATTTTTATACTGATGATGATGGGTATTACTATAACCACTCCATCTTTCAGTCCAGAGATTCATCTCCTCCTAATTAGCAATGACTTCCTGCCAATTTGGCAGCAGTTTTCGCAGCTCTTCCATCTTGTGTGCAAAATTTCAGTTGTCGAGATAAGGGAAAGTGTGTCTCTAAACTTTTGGCAAAGCTTTGCCTTGAAGAACATATTTATGAAACTCAGTCTATCGTTATTATTGGTCTTAGTGCCACTATGTTCCTCCTTCACAACCAATTTTAACTCTTGACCTTCCATAGACTCTTCAATAGAAATTGCTCTCTATTCTCTCTGATCTAGACCATCTACTTCATCTATTTCCATTTCAGTGGAAAAATACTCATCAGGATTTTAATCTATTTCCATGGACACAACTTCACATTTGATAGCAGCAACTCTTTCCTCATCCTCATCAGATACTACTTTTAATTTCTTATAGGTAAAAATAAAGTTGCAATCCTCATAATCATAATTTCCAATTTATATTTCCCAATTTCTTACCTTTCATTTCAGCTTCTTTTATTTAGCTTCTTGTTAATGTGGATTGTGAGAATTCTTGTGCAAAAGCACTACACTACTATTGTGAATAGCTCCCACTTGATTGAGTCTCTCTACCAAATATAATGTACCCGATTTTCTTCCTTTTTCAATCACTAGAGACCCTTTTGTCATCTTCCAATTACTGGATTCAAACCTAGTATTACATCCTTGAGAGAACAATTGCCCAACTGAAATAGAATTATTTTTAATTTCAGGGACATACTTAACATCCCGTAACAACCAACTATTTCCATTGGCTAGTTTTAACAAAACATCTCTTTTCCCAACAATTTTAAAAAAAAATTCATCTGCGAGAAAGAGCTTACCAAAATTACCGCTTTGAAAGGTTTTGAAAAACCCCCTGGGCCCTATGCAAGGTAATATGAAATGATGCTCCCATATTGATCACCCAATCATTTGCTACAACTTCTGTTGTGGTAAAAATAAGAGCATCTCCATATTCTATATTTGCTCCTTAGATTTAACCAAGCTCTGATACCAATTGTGAGTTATGAATGAGAAGCTATAAAAACATGAACATATTTAAGACACCAATGAAAGAAGACAAAAACACAACACAACAAATTATAGTGGTTTGAAAAATTTTCCTTCATCCACTCTCAAAGCATGTAAAACTCTTAATAATGTTTAACCAAATACAACTTCCATGGCATGTATACAACCGATATATATAAATGTATACGACTATCAATTAAGGAGGTGGGAGAAGGTGAAAGGTTGTGACCAATTGAGGAGGTGGGAGAAGGTGAAAGGTTGTGACCATTGGTCTTCATATACCCAACAAAGGCTTTGTAGCCCCATGAAGTGACTTGTGTTAATTCAAAATGTCGGTGAATAAAAATGTATATTCTCTAAACTCTAGAAAACTACTACAAAATCATTAAAAGTTTTAAAATAACCTCAAAACTTTTACATTCCTTGAGTGCAATAGAATTTCTTTGTTGGCTAGAAAATTTTCATATGCTAATTACTTGGTTTGAATAATATCATGTCTTAGAATAGTTATCACTTATCACAAATGATTCTATAGAGGCTTCTTCGTTTACATAGAATTTCATAGGAAATTGGGAAGGTCATTATATATTGACAATTGAATTCCTATTAATAGTAGGCTTATTGTAAAGGGTCCCAGATTCAAGTCAAATCAATTACCTTTTGATTATTAAAACTGGCAAGTCCTATGATACAATCACAGAGCCAAGAATTTCCAGGAATATTTTTGATTAAATTAGTTTAAGATTATAATTATTGAGAGTCGGATTGAGAATTAATAATATTTGAGGAGTCACAAGAAATGGGTAGGCAACACACTTTTAAGAGTTTTAGATATCTGAATTGGCCATAATTAATAACTTTATTATTCACAATGGAATGGATGCCCAATCTTTTGCACTAGAAAAGGATCTCAGATGTGCTCTAGAGGAAGTAATTCTCAGAGAGGAGATTTACTGGAAACAGAGATCTCGACAAACTTGGCTTGCAGATGGGGATAGAAACACAAAGTTTTTTCATGCTTCTACTAAGCTTAGATGTCTTAAAAAGAAAATTGTTTACATTGAATCCTCTTGTGCAAAATTAGAAGATGAAAATGACATTGTTGATTATGTTGTTTCCTTCTTCTCAAGTTTTCTAACCAAGAAACAAGTTCATTGTTCTAATTTTGTTTTAGATTCTATCCCACATTGTGTTTCTGAGGCAGATAATATGATGCTTATGACTCCCTTTACATTGAATGAGATTAAAGAAAATATTTTTCCCATGGCCCCAGACAAGGCCCCAGGTCACAATGGATTCGCCATGCTTTTCTTTCAAAAATTTTGGGATTTTTTGGGAAATGATACTTTACTTGCATTAGAAGAAGCTAGGATTCACAAAACCATGTTGAAAGAGCTTAATCATACTTGGATTTCTCTCATCCCAAAAAAAGATGATCCTAAATAATTTTCTGATTTTTGTCCTATCTATCTTTGTAATTCTCTATACAATTTTTTTACCAAAGCTATTTCTATCAGGTTGGCCAAGGTCCTTCCTAAAACCATCTCTGAGGAACAAGGGGGATTTGTGCCTCGGAGAGAAACTCCAAAGGGTGCTATTATGGCTCATTAAATTCTATACTCTATTTGATTATGTATAACCAATCAGCTATGGTTCTTAAGCTGGATATGATGAAAGCATATGATCTTGTTGACTAGAAATTTATTCTCATGGTCCTCATTAGGTTTGATTTTCACAGAAATTGGGTAAAATGGATCAAATCTTGCATATATTCTCCTTCATTCTTTGTTATTATTAATGGGTCCCCTAGAGGTTTTTTCTCATCTTCTAGAGGTATTTGGTAGGGGGATCCCCTTTCCCCCTTCTTGTTCATCGTAATGGCTGAGGGGCTTAGTAGATCTATAAGTTATGCTAGAGAGGTTGGGGTTTGGAAAGGTGTCTCCTTGAATAATGGAAATGAATCCTATACACATAATCTTTTTCTAGATGATACTCTTCTATTCGGAGAAGCCACCATCATGGAAACTCAAGTTATTAAACAAATCATCGATGATTATTCCATGGCATTTGGGAAAGTAATCAATCCAAATAAATCATCGATAATTTAGAAAGACTATTGCCCATATTATAAATTTTTGGCTTCTCTTTGGGGGAGTTTTCTTGCCAATATCTTGGAGTCCCCTTCTATTCTAGCTCATAAAAACTTTATTTCTGGGATAAGACTATTTCTGCAATTTCTCAATGGATTCTTTCATGGAAGCATAAATGGCTGACCTTATCTGGCAAGTTACTGATGATTAAATTGTCTTAAATGTCATCCCAATTTATCTTAGGTCGGTCCTAAAGATGCCTAAGCGTTCAATTGAAGAACTCTATTCCATCTTAAGGGACTTTCTTTGGGCTAACAATGTAACTGAAAAGAAAAAGTTACCCCTTCTTGCTTGGAGTAAGGTCTCTACTCCTAAATCCATCCATGGTGTTGGAGTTAGGGATCTACATTTATAGAATAAAGCATTGGGTGCTAAATTGCTTTGGAAATTATACCAAATCCCAAATTCTAAATGGGCTAGATTAATGAGATTGAAGTACCTTGACTCTAATGAAAGTGAAATAATCTTTAAAACTTTAGTTTTTCCTCGGGGGTCTGACATGTGGAATTTCATGGTTTCTTGTTGAGAGCTCATCTTTCCCTCCCTCTCTTGGTTAATACATGATGGGTCAAAAGTTTTGTTCTGGGAGGACTCATGTAATGGGCACACACCTTTATCTAAAATCTAGGAGTGGAACCCCTTATATTCTCATCTTAAATAGATTAGGGTGACCAGGTTTGTCATTGTTTAGATATTCAGGATGGTCTTGTAGTTTGGAAAGATCTTTCTGTCCTAAATGATTTTTCAAATTTGGCAGCACAACTTCATAAAGAATTGAGCTCTAGATCTATTTTATTGTCCTCTTTAGGATGAACTTATTTGGTTAGGTTCCCCTTCTGGAAAATACACGGTTAAGGTCGGTTATGATTCAAATTTCCATCTTCAATCTTCTGACTCTTGGCCTGTTAGACTTTTATGGGGATCTAAATATCTTCCTAAGGCAGGGGCCTTTTCCTGGTTGGCCATTGAGGATAGGGTCCTCAATGGGGCCAGGCTTGATAGATTGGAGATTACCGCTATTTTTCCTTGTAATTTATGTGGATACTTTATGGAAACTTTTGATCATTTATTCTTTCACTGCCCCTTTGCTCTTGATTGTTGGTATTGGCTTATTCACAGGTCGGGGTGGTGTACAACTTGTTAGCACTTTTTCTTGCAAAACAACTTTAATATGATAGTATACTTGTATACTTGAATGCAAACTCATATTTTATGCAAGAGAAAGGCTAATTAATGAGGACTGGATAATATCCTCCTTCTTCTTTGAGCTCCACATCACTTAGGCAGGTATTGCCTAGATAATTTACTATGTTTCAAGTAAACTTCAAATGGTGGATAGGGTCTTCACTGCTATGTTATTATGTTTCTAATCACATCTATAAAATACCACTCTTCAAATGACTGAAAAAAATCTGAAACAGAGCTTGACAAGGAAAACTTATGACTGTAATAACAAATAACAACAACAACATAAGGATGTTCATCCTTCTTCCTTTTTTGAGTTTGAACTCAAGGAAGGCTAACCTTTTGTCTTCCTTTTGTAGTTCTTGTGAACTTCAGGTGGAATAACCTATTTGATTCTCTCTGAAAGGATTCAACAAATTTGAATTGTATTAATTCAACACAATCCTTTTAAAATTTATATGCACTTTGTAACAAATATGTATTTGAATGATTGCTTTATGTTTGATGATTTAAGAAAGACTTCTTAAATAACCCTAACCAGTGCCTATCCTTGGGCAAAGAGTTACTAAAAAATATATCCACATGAATAAATTTAATGAAAATACTATAGAGTTCCTTACAAACTATATGCAGCCCAGATAGAGTGCCTTACAAACCATCCTGTCACTTCTACACTATTGTATCAAATCCTCATACTGATGTTTTCTCTCTGAAATTACTTATAAAACTTAGTTCTTTCCTTGAAAGAAACTCATAAATAATTAGACAAGTTGCCTGACAACTGTTATGTTTTTAGATGCCTTACAAATAAAACCATACAAGAGCATAAACAAAACTAAGAAGAGACAACAGTAATATAGAAGAAGAACTACACTGTATTCTATTAAAATGGTTATGCTTCAATACATTCAGAAATGTAAGCTTAAAATCTTAGAAAACATTTAGGAAGTTTGCCTTGCAGAATTATATTCAACATCATGCTTGGAACCTTCTCTGAGCATTCTAGAAGAGAGGCAGAACATATTCTAAAACCCCCAAGCAGAGTAGAAGACCAGGGAAAGGACCCTCAAAATAGAGAAAAGAAAAGAAGAAAATAGAGAAGGAAACCCTAAAAACTATGTCTAATTCACACCTGTCCCTCTTCAAATCTAATTTGTACCAATCGCTGAGAAATCTGACTTTACTTTTTCTTTTCAAAATCTGACTTTGTTCTCTTTTGGTGGCTTCAAGATCTGATTTTTGGTTGTCTTTTCCAAACTTTTTGACTTCATTCTGAAGAAATCTAACTTTACCCGACATCTATCTTTTCTTGAATTAATCTTTCAACAAATCTGATCTTCATCAGTGACTGCAAAAAATTTGATTTCATTCTTTGAAAAATCCCTCTAACTCTGATTTCAAAATCTAATTTCATTCTGAGAATATCCTCCAAATCTGATTATATTTGCAAAAACCTGATTTTACATCTGTTTAAAAATCTCCCAGAATGCATATTTCAATATTTGAAATAAAATATGTGCACCCGACTATATAAAAAAAGACTGTGCCCTAATCCATATCATATTTCTACATTTTAAAAAAACTCTGTATCCTTATCTTAATTGTACAAATCTAAATTATTTCTCCTTTATTATTTTGCATATACTATAGCTTTTATACTATTATGTCATTTGAATTTTGTGCACATTTTATCCCTTGAAATTCTTTATTTTCTGCAGAATTTGCCCAAAGCTTACCAAATTTTGACATGTGTCATATGATGATCTGCTATCCTTAACTAATCTTTTAACTCACCCTTAACTTCAGTTATCCTACTCAATGAAGTATCCAAGTCTCTCTAAGATTTCACTAACCACGGTTAGATCTAGAGACTAGGAGACAACATTCACTAGTACATTTGAGGCCTCTTTTCGATGGCTATGTGTCACTTTTTCAACACTGTCCCGTCGGCCTAGCGACAGAGAATAGTGTTGCAATTTTGGTGTTAGAATTAATGACGGCTATACCATTTATCATTATTGCAATGGTACTAACCATCGCAATACGAGCCGGATATGATGGTTACCATGTTTTCATTACATATTTTAGTTGTCGCTATTACGACACGTAAGTGTTGCATCTTATTTGTTGCTATAACGACACGTAAGCATCGCATCTCATCTATCACTATTACGACACGTAGGCGTCACATGTTATCTGTCACTTTTTCAGACGTGCGACAAATTTTCTATACATGCGACATCGAGCCGTCGGTAATTTTGTGACAACCTGACATCGCATGTATAGAAAATTTGTCACACGTCTAAAAAAAGTGACATCTAGGTGTCGCAATACGAGCCGGCTATAATGTTTATCATGCTATCATTACATTTTATCTATCGCTATTATGACACCTAGGTGTCATAGAATAAGTGTTGAAATTACGACAGACGTGCGACGAATTTGCTATACATGCGACGTTGAGCTGTCGGCAATTGCTGACGGCTCGTAATTGCATGCATTTTTTTAGTGTTTCTTTAGAGTTTTTAAGAGTTTAGTGTCCTACTGTCGCTATTTTTAGTAATTATGGTTTTACTTAATTTGGAACCATGATTTCATGTGCTTTATTTGGGATAATTTCATTAGCGGTTGGCCAAATAAATATAAAACAATTGGTATTACCAAATTAGTTCATCCAAAAAATAGAAGACTGTGACTCTCTGATAAGTGCAAGCAATATAGAAAAAAATTTCTTACATTTAGTGAATTGCCTTCCTCACTACCTTCACTTGAACCTTCACTGCCACTATCCCCACTAAAATTGGCAGTTCTATTTAGATCACTAACATATAAGTTATAAACATAAGAAGGTAAGAAAATGGGAGTTTCCTAGAACAAAAATTGATTTATCTAAGCAGCATCCTAGACCTTCCCACTGATTATTAAAGTTTAATAAGTTTATCAAATTTAGCAGCCTTGAATATCTACTTTTGTGAGAAGGCACCATTTCCAGTAGCAGGTGCTGCTTTTCCACCCTCTCCTTGACTTGTAACTATTTCAAGATTTCCCAAACATCCTTTTACCCTCTTCATTTAATTTCATCCTTTACCTCCCAAGGACTTTGGCTCTGCATCTGTGTTTTGTGCAACTGAAGTCTGTCCACAGAAAGTAGATATCAAATTTCCATTCAAAACATTTCTTAAAAGATTAAAACATTAACAACTGAGTGCTAAAAATTATTATGATCATTTTCCATATAATTACTGCCTACAAAATTTCAGTAATTACCATTACGACATCTGTAGGATTGCCATTTGATGGGATTCCATATTGAGTGAATGTGTGTGCTCCCTAAAGTTGCAATCAAGACCACTATGTTAGAAAATTAGGATAGTAAAATAAGCCATATGTTAGATGCTAAACTCTAGGTAACAAAAGGGAGTGACCATCTCCTTCATTATTGACTTACCTGGAAAGAAAAATCACATAGACAGATGCATA
>MU223547.1:487111-499946 GCA_018584345.1 Thuja plicata | reverse complement strand
GTCTACCTTGTTAAAGGATTTCACAAATTCTTCTCTAAGAATTGTACCTTGTTAAAGGCTTTACAAAATAAGATCTGTAAGGATCTACCCAGTGGTGGGATTTGCAAAATAACAAAAACAATGTATTTAACAATGCTTTGAACTTGTTTAAAATAATGCATCAAACTATTATGCTTGATCAGACTCTTTATGCTCTTAATTATTTACCTCTGAATCTACTCGGTGATGTGATCAGCAAACCTTCCTTCTGCAAATTCTGTACTCAGTGTTGTTTCACATATTCTGCTATATCCCATAACAATAACAATAGCATCCCATCTCTTCTTACCACTTTTTTTAACTAACGATTTCTTACCTCTTAGGTATCCTCTATTTTTGCCTCTTAATCTCCTTGATTAGGTTTTCCTCGGTCAATCTCAGTCATTCGATCATCCTTAAGATTTTTTTCCACTTGGTAAACCGCCTGACTGTTATCTTGGAAATTGTTCCCTTCTTGGAACTCACAATATCTGTTTTTCCACTTAATCTCTGCCTTGCATCTTGTTCTTCATTAATCTGGTTCGTAGATTCTATAACCAACTGACTTTAGTAATCAGAGTTTCTTCTGACATCGTCTGTCAATTCATTGAATGCGCTCTTATCAAGATTTGACATATTTTACCTGCTCAGTTGCCTTTCTTGCATTGCTCAGTAAGTGAATGCTTCAACTACTCGGTAACTTACTACTCGTGGTGCTCGGTGTGCATTTTCAAACTCGGTACTCGGTAACTGTGACCAAATAACATTACCACTTGGTGACTTTTTTCACTTGGTGCTTGGTCCTACTATCTTTATTGACTGCTCCGTCCTTTGCTTACATTACCAACTAACCTCTCCTACTTGGTAGAACTGTCGATTCCCTTTACTGACTTGACTTGGCTACTATGAATTTGACAAAACTTATGACAACAAAGTGAATGGGGTAACAATCTCCCCCTTTGTCATTAGTTTAGCATTTTGACAAAAAACTTCAAAGTCTGTAATCAAAACTCAAAACTTATAACTCCTCCTTGCATGAGAGTCCCTATGCGCTATATACACTTCAAAAATTGTATCCCATACATTATCCTCTTATAATATATTATCCCATACTATATTATATTATCCCCCTTTTTTTGACAAAAGTGCCAAAAATCAATTACTTGTCAAAATTGTACTTATATTTGGTTTGGAGATCAGACAATGCTGACTCCCATGTCTCCTTTAGTGTCTGCATAACTATGATATGCTCATTTATGTCCATTGCTAGGCTTGTGATTGTGTCAAGTGAACTCATCTCAGGCATAGTGACTAAGTCCTTTCCTTTCTTCAAATGTTTTTGCATAGCCTCAATATGTGGGATCAAAATGGCTTGTAGTTCCAGTAACTCTATCCTGATTTTTTGTTCCTCTTTCCTAAGTTCATGATGGAGTCCCATGAGATGCTTGATCTTCTAATAATATACTTAGATTGAACTGGGTTCAATAGATACATCCTTGATGTGTCTAGTTAACTCGGTTTCTACTGACTGTTCTTTATTCCTTATTTCCTCAGTAAATTTTGAAATTTGAAATTTTTTTTGAAATAATGAGAGAATTGTAGTTAAATCCTACTCTATAGCTGTACATAGCTCGGAAAGAGTTACCTTGTCATCTGCTATGTGTTTCAATATTTGCTTCATTATTCTCTTTGTCAACTTTGTCTCATGAATTTTTAATAAAGATTTGGTGGTATCCATGTTTGGTACCTTTATCTGTTGGGCTAGTTTGCCTACTTGCTGAATCAAGCTATCTTTTCCATTTATGATAGAATCAGGTAGCAGAGATTGAAAGATGTCTTTGACATCTTCAAGAATGTCATCTTTCTTTCTCATTTCATCAATCAGCTTTTGTTGGGTTGCTTTTCTCTTCAATCGCTTCCCATATGATGCTAATTGCTCAGCATTCATGTTTGCAAAATCAGGAAGGGGCAAAATTATTTCTTCTGTTAAGTCAATTTCCTCCTTCTTTTTCTTCTTATTCTTTCTTCTTGATGGTGAGATAGATGCCTTAAGTGCATCGGTGGGAGACTTACTTGTGCCTGTTGTGGTTTCATACTTCTCCTCTGACTCATGAGTACCTCCTAGCTTTTCTTTTTCCTTCTTATCTCTTTGTGTATCTATATTCTCCTTTCCTTTCTCACTCTCCTTCTCTTTCTCACTCTCCTCTTTCTCATTCTCTTTCTCTAACTCTTTCTTGTTCTCTGACTATACTTTGGAGTCTTGTTTCTTTTCTCCTTCAGTGTCAGTTGAGGGTACCAATTCATTTCCTTTACTTTGCTTATTTCCTTCCTTGGTGGTCTCTGTACTAATCTTGGAATAAGCATGCATTTGTTGTATTACTGGTTATGATTCTTTGGTTGATGGAGTGCCATCTATGTCCATACACTCTGAATTTTGATCTGTATCCATGGTATTTTCTTCCTTTGCTGTATCTTGTGCAGGGTCCACTTCTTCTGATGCATCTTCAACATTTTTTTCACCGATATCTTTGGTTAGGTCAATGGGATCTTTCTGACCTTTATTTCCTTTTGACGATCGTCCTTTGGTTGTCCCCTTGGTTTGCTTGTCTTTTTGAGACTTGCTCGCATCTACTTTGAATATTTTTCTCCACATCTCATCTATTTCTTTCTCAACTTCTAACAGCTTACCAATCATTATTCTTAGTGCTCTATTTTTCACAAGAAATCTCTTTGAATAGTTCTGCAGAGATTCATCAATTTCTTGCACTGATAGTTCAGGCATTGTAACAACTAATGATCTTTCTCTTATTTTTTTTTCAGCAGCCAATGCATATTTCCACCTTCCATCTACCTTATTGTATAATTCATCAGGGATTTGGCTTGAAATTTCCATTGGTGTTGTTCTAAATTTATTCAATGTGAAAATAACAGCATCTTCAACTCTTACTTGATCATTTGCACTCAACTACTCATATCTCAGTTTTTTTATTCCAGCAAAACCTCCATGTTTCATTAATAATCGATGGACTCATCAAGAGTTGGTTTCGATGTCTTTTGTGGTACATTGGTTGCCTCAGTCTCCTCTATTTCTATTTCACTTTCAGCTTGAAGATTCAATTTTCTTCTCGGCCTTACAACATTTTTCTTACTCCTCATATATGTTTTCCCTCTAGGAATGGGTGTCTCAACTTGTTCCTTTTCTTTTTCCCTTACCGAGGCCCTTGTGCTCCTCCCACTTGGTGAGGGATTAGCTTCTGGTTGTTTCCTCTTCCTTTCAATAGAAGGTGATGCCTTTATTTCTTCTTCTTCATCTTCAACTCCAAATTTTTGTGACAATTCCCCAATCATTTTCTTTGTTTTCCTTATGGCCTTAGGTATCACTATACCATGCTTGATCTTTTCTTTAACTTCTTCATAGGTTCTATATCCGTCAGCTTTCTTGTCAATGGGGTCTTTCAACAATGTCTCAATCTGCTGTGAAGCTATGTCAATATCAACTTCATATCCTATGGGTTGAAGCCAAACAGTCCTTGGCTCAACAGCCTTAATGATACATGTTGGTATCTACTTCAAAAAAAATATTATCATGATATCTTTCCACTAGCTAGGGTGGAATCCTGAATCTTTTATGCATCTTTGCTTGAAACTTTACAAAGTAATCATTCATGATCAAATTAAAATTGTTTCCCAATCCTAAAACGTATTCATTGATTTGATATATGATTGGCCTATTTGTGCTCCATGTTACTTCACCGACTGATGGGAAAAAGTTCTCAAAATAGAAAAATATACATACCAATAGTGGACCAAACTTCAGAGTGTTTGTCTTTGCTTTCCTGATTGTGTTCATGTTGTCTTCAATTTTCCTCAATAAGATCTCATAAACATCTAATTTCAGTCCTTTCTTCACAATCTTGTAGGCCAGGTCAACTGCTCCACAGGGTACACTGTCTACCCTAGATGATTGGAAGACTTGATAAGCTATGATGTTACATGCAAAGTTAAGTTTTGCATCTTCTATCGTTGAAATTCTCATCACTCTACCATCCCATTGAGCTTTGGTTAGCTTACTCAATGTTTCTCTGTCAATCTGCTTGATTGCCTTTGGTCTGTCTCCAATTGGTAGGCCAGTGATGATGTGTAGTACATCCTTGGTGATCTTTACTAGTTTCTCTAGCCACATAAACTGATCATGTACTTGGCTAAGTACAAATCTGACCCATTCTAGTTTGAAGACTCTCAGCAGATAAAGGGCGTGCACCAAACCCTTGCTCTCTAGATGTGTGTGCCCATCTCTTAGTTTTCCATTGTCACACAGTTTATTGAATGAAGAGTCCAACTCATTAACACAAATATCTTCAATTTTTCATTGGATGAAGGCTCGAACATCATCTATCAATATAACCCTAGGTGGAATGGAAGACAATGCTCCCATCATATCAATTTCTGCAACTTTGGTGGGTGGTATCTTTTGTTTAGGGTTTACGGGTTCAACATTATTTTCCATGACTGGTACTTGCTTCTTTGGTGGCATTAGATCAGGAATAGGGATGGAAATAATCCTTTTCTCTTTGAAAGCTTAACTCGGTTGAAAGAAAACAACTATGAATACAACTGTAGATGATTTAGCTCGTTTCAAAATTTACCTCGGAGATCACTTGGATGCACGAAGACTCGATCGCTCTACCACTTTCTCTTAAAGACTTCGAATGTGTAAGGTGTAAAATGACTTGAAAAACTTCATACTTATAGCTTTTTCTCAATTAGGGTTTCCAACGAATAAGTTAGGTTGTCATTAATGCATTCACCGACTTTGTGAAGTTCAAATTTCACCGACTAACCAAATACTCTGATTTGCATGTGAATCACAACAAAGAGTTTTGTAGAATATTCGAATGCATCTAAACATGCTAATATGGATCTCTACTTTCTTAATTTAGGAACTGATTTAAAGATTTGAATTTGGTGAGTAATTCCTTCATACCTTTTACCAACTAAGTGCAGCTCGGTTCACTCATCTCGAAGATGAGGTGCTTTCAATATTTTTGAGTGAGGTTCCATCATCTTGCTCTTTTCTTTTCCAAGTTTTGTTCATTTTTTCCCTTATCTCATCAACAGTAGGTGTCTTCTTGTCATTACTTTCTTTCTTGTTAGATATGTTGACTCGATACCTGCAATCTTTAGCTAGGTGTCCTATTTTGTGACAGTGAAATCATGCCATACCAGAACTCCTCCATGATTTCCTGTTGTTCCTTCCAAACAATAATGAGAAATTTGCAGTAATGTATCTGTACCTTCCACATGATGCAAAGGAGATGTTGGTGTTGTAGTCCCATGGCATTGATGTTTTTGTTCAGTTGGATTGTGATCTTTCTTGGTTTGATGTCCACTTGCTATTCCTTATCTTTGATCTGCATTCTTTAGCTTTGTGTCCATACTTGTTGCAAGTGTTGCAGTAGCCATCAAATTTATCTTTTCTTGACTTGTTAGGGATCATTGATCTACACTCAAAAGCTTTATGACCATGCTTATTACATCTAAAACAATATCCATCAAATTTAGGTTTACTAGGTACATTACCTTCTCTGCTCCTGCAAACATTTGTTGTGTGTCTGGGCTTTCCACAAAAGTTGCAATGAGGTTTGTTCCATTGTCTTGGTGGTGCTTTAGTATTTTCATCTTTTGATGAATTAGATGATTCTCCTTGGTTGGTAGTGTTAATTCCATTGAATCCAATACCCGTTTTGTCATTCAGTTGCTTTTGACTTTTGAGTTGTTTGTCAAAATCTTGAGAGGCTTCTTCCTTTTTCTTAAGTACTTCATTGATGTTCTTTTCATTAGTCAATTCAGTGTTCAACCTTTCTATTTTTGATTTCAATGATTGATTTTCAAATTCCTTTCTCGCAATCTCTATATTGGCATTCACAAGTTGATCAGTCATGTTATGATGTTGTTGTGTCATTCTTATGATCTCATTGTCTTTTTCTGCTAGCCGTGCTTCAGCCTGTCTTTTGTCATTTTCAATCATCCTTTTTTCATCTTCTTCACTTGTTTTTCCTTCTATCAACTTAGTCATCCTCATGCTATTTGATTCAAGATCTTTCTTCATTAAATCTAGTTGTTCGGTAAGTGAATCATTCTTTTCCATTAGTTCTCTGATGGCTGACTGATTTTCATCATTCAGACTACCTTCTAAAGCTATTTCAAGTGTGTCAACTTGTTCTTGAGTAATTTTTAGTTCATCATATAGTTTTATTCTCATTTTTCAGTGATTTCTCCATTTTCCTTCTTAACTCGGTAATCAATTCTTGTGCACTTTCTAGCTCATACTCAAGACTGTCAATTCTTTTTTCTTTCCTATAAATTTCCATGTTTAGGATCTTTTACTCTCAGGTGGTCAAACCATTTACTTAGGAGTCACAACTCTGATACCAATTGTTGGAAATGTAATACAAGAGTATGAACTGAGAGGGGAGGGGTGAATCAGTTCATTTAAAACTTTTATATTCTAAAACTATCTTACTTCAGAAATCTTTTACCGAATGAAAACTATAAATGAAAGTCAAGTTAAAACATGTAAATCATTTCAAGTACACACATAAGAAACTAGATCCATAACACCATGAGTTTTGGTCACACAGAAATCCTTGGTTAGAGAAAAAAAAACTGCGGTGGGGATGACACCCACAATCCTTCACTACTACAGTAAAAATGTTGCTCGGTTAGAGCTACAATGTTTAGCTACTTCTGATAGCTTACCCGGTTAAGAGTATAAAGACTTATGCAGTCTACCTTGTTAAAGGATTTCACAAATTCTTCTCTAAGAATTGTACCTTGTTAAAGGCTTTACAAAATAAGATCTGTAAGGATCTACCCAGTGGTGGGATTTGCAAAATAACAAAAACAATGTATTCAACAATGCTTTGAACTTGTCTGAAATAATGTATCAAACTATTATGATTGATCAGACTCTTTATGCTCTCAATTCTTTACCTCTAAATCTACTCGGTGATGTGATCATCAAACCTTCCTTCTGTAAATTCTGTACTCGGTGTTGTTTCACATATTCTACTATATCCCATAACAATAACAACAGCATCCCATCTCTTCTTACCACTTTTTTTAACTAAAGATTTCTTACCTCTTAGGTATCCTCTATTTTTGCCTCTTAATCTCCTTGATTAGGTTTTCCTCGGTCAATCTTAGTCATTCAATCATCCTTAAGATTTTTTGCCGCTCGGTAAACCGCCTGACTGTTATCTTGGAAGTTGTTCCCTTCTTGGAACTCACAATATCTATTTTGCCGCTTAATCTCTGCCTTGCATCTTGTTCTTGATTAATCTGGTTCATAGATTATGTAACCAACTGACTTTAGTGATCATAGATTCTTCTAACATCATCTGTCAATTCATTGAATGCGCTCTTATCAAGATTTGACATAGTTTACCTGCTTGGTTACCTTGCCTGCATTGCTCGGTAAGTGAATGCTTCAACTGCTCGGTAACTTACTACTCTCGATGCTCGTTGTACATTTTTGAACTTGGTACTTGGTAACTATGACTGAATAACATTACCACTTGGTGACTATTTTTGCTTGGTGCTTGGTTCTACTATCTTTAACGATTGCTCTATCCTTTGCTTACATTACCAACTAACCTCTCCTACTCGGTAGAACTATCCATTCCCTTTACCGACTTGACTTGGCTACTATGACTTTGACAAAACTTATGACAACAAAGCGAATGGGGTAACAGCAGCATCATCATCTTCTTCTTCTTCATTTTCTTCTTCTAATAACTCTCGATCGTGATCATCATCTACATCATCTTCCACTTCTTCCTCTTCCTCGGTATCTTCTTCTTCCATCACCTTATACTTTATTGGCCTTCCTCTTGGATCATATCTAACAACAAATGACCAACCTAGTTTATGTGGAACCTCTGAGTAAAGTACCTTCTCACATTGGCTTGGTAGAACATAGGGCTCTTCGCCAACTGGCTCAAACAACCTTGTATTAATCATTTGAAATCCATTGTCATGTTCAATAACAGTTCTATTAGGATCATTTTGATTGAGATGTAGTCTGTAACATTTCACGATGAAGAGAACTAATTTGAAGGAATTAAAGTCACAGTCAAGTATATCAACCAAAATACCATAGTATCAATTTTGTGACTCTTGAGGATGTAAGTCATTTCTAGATGAAATATTGGTCACTTGGAAGACTGCACTTATCCTAAATTCACAAGTTCTCTTCGTTTCATCCAACTTTTTGATGCAAAATTTATAACCATTGCATAACATAGCCTTGTGTTGTTTCACCTACAATAATGTCAAATGTGTATAAATTATTGCATCATGAGTTGATAAACATACAATTGATTAACAAATTTATAAATACCTGGTGATCTCTTAAACCATATGCTAAATCTATTCCTTTTGTTTAACATTGGGATCTCCATTACGATGAGCTTGTATAGCCAATGAAGACATAGATTCCCATTTTAATCTATGACCATAATGTTGACATCAATCAATCCATACTATCATCCAGTCTTGATTGTTTGCAATAAACAAATGTATTGCATCCCACTCTCTAGCAACTGTACAAAAGTAAATAGATCAATTACAACAGATTTATTTTGAAGATTAAGAATTAATTAACTACAATAACATCTCATAATTTATTACCTTTTAGTTTCCTAAATCTTCCATTTCCCACCAAGTACTCCCCTTCAAATTTTTTAATGGAGTCGAGATCCCAAATGCAATCTATATGGGTCTTTGTTGCAAGAATAGGAAGATATTGAGTAATATACACCATCATCTGGTATACCATATATCCCTCAACCATAGAACTCTCAGGACGTGCTCTTTTTCATACCAAACCCTTCAAAAATTTCAAGTGTCTCCCAACCATCCACATTGACCTAGCTTGTACAGGTCCACACAATTCAATCTCCTCAACTTGGTGTATGAGGTAGTGTTCTTATGCATTGAAAAATGTTGAAGGTAAACACTTTTGCATTTCACACATTAGACGAGGAATTCTTTTCTTCCAATATTTTATATCTTCTTTATGTATTTCTTTAGATGACAACCACCTACAAGGGATTCAAGACACAAAAATATATAAATACAAGACTTTACAATATATTACTTGTTTGATATTATTATTTGATATATAGAACAAATATCACTGCTTACCTCATGTATTTTCCAAGATCATATATCACTTTTTTGATATTATTGTCGAAGCTCTCTGGGAGCGATAGGGGTAGCAAATACTGCAACAATTATCAATTGATCATTTCATACAATGAAAATTGAATGCAGAACTACACAAATATATTGTAAATACAAAGGAATGTGACTTACCCTGATGAAGGTATTCCAATCATACATTTTCATCCCTAACCCAAAATCACTCTTCTTAGATATGAGATTGCTTATATTCACGGCAAATCCTGTAGGAAATTGAATTTTTTGTATGACTTCCTTTATGACATTACTTTGTTGCTCTGTTAATAACCAAGGAAGAGAACTTGTATTAATATGGTCTCCATTTCTATTTGATTCAATGATATTTTCCATTGCATGATTGGAATCATGAATGTCACTACAAATTTTGCCAAGTTTTTCTTTATCACATCTTCCATCCAATATTTTCCATAGTGTCTCTGTTACATTCTTTCCAATATGCATAGTATCAAACAAATGCACAATTTTTAGTTGTTCATAGTAGGGTAGCCTACTAAATTCTCTAGGATAACATTTTAGTCCCTTTGGAAGCTGGTCTGCATTGCCTTCACGACCTTCAAGATCGTCAACTACATAATTAGCCAACAAAACACAATCGAAATATATAATTTTTAAACATCAACCATTAGGTGGAATGATATTACCTTGAATTATATTATATTCCAATTTCCATAGGTGAGGTTTCATTCTTCAGGGCTTTGATGTAGTCTCTTCTTTCCCATTGAAAATATGTTTTTCCGCACTTTGATACTTATGATTTCTGGGGCGGAAGTGCCTATACTCATCAAACACCTTCTTTCTTAAACTTTTGGAATGACGAGATTTCATCTTTGGACCACACATTGGACATGAAAATTTTCCCTTTGTTTGAAGACCTACAAGATAACGATACAATTGGATTAAATATGTGAATTTTTAGAATTAGAATTATCGCGTACAACTAGAATTTACCATAACATACCACAGAAATGTGTCAACCCCGCAGCACCATGAATTGTCCACATAAGCATTAGATGGAATTGAAATTTTCTTTGTCTAATTGGTCTAGAGATGTCATACATAGTGAAACCATTCCATAACACCAACAACTCATCGATAAGAGGTGCAATATATACATTCATATCTTTCACTTGGTACTTACCTAGTTGAATTAACAACATCAGATAATTATTGTGGCCATTTCACTCCAAGACTTATAATTACATGTAGATAACTATAAAATAATAAAATACCTGGAAAATCATTGCCAACATAATGTGCTCCCTCTTTATTGACATCCATGGTGGAAGTTTATTGTTGATAACAAAATAGGCCATACAGAGTAAACAAATCTCATCTCTCCATATGGATTGACATTGTTTGCTGCCAGAGAAAGCTTGAGATTTTGAGGTTCTTCTTTAAAATGTGGCCACTTTTCCTCTATGTCCATAAATGATGAACCATCCATAGGCATTTGAATAATGTCATCTTGACTCTTGTCGTGTGCATGGTAATCCATAAATTTTGCCAAGCTATTGCACTTGAATAATCATTTTAGACGTGGAATAATGGGGATGTAATGTAGAACCTTGCGAGGCACCTTTTTTGTCATTTGATCATCTTGATATCTTCTCGTATGGCATTCAGCGCATTCTGTTGCATTTTTCATGTTCGTTATGATAAATAATATGATCTTGGGGACAAGCATCTATTGCTTGATACTACATTCCAATATGTTTCATAGTGTCACATAATTTTGGTACGAGCGAGGGAGAACATTTGATGGTGGTAAAAAAAACTCACCTATCAATCTACAGCAAAAAAATATAAGTCGTTACTATAAACAATCTTAATGGTACATGTTTCACCTTTTATAAACTATAATGACATATATGACAAACCTTAGCATACGTGACATTGCTATGTTGGATAAACCATCCATAACCTTCAAATTCACCAATAATAAAGTAGAGAGAAGAGTAGATTGGGAGCCTTCGTAAAGGGCCATGTTCACCTTCTCAAGTAGAGGTATATCATGGAAAATGTCAATGTCATCCTCATCATAATCATCATCATCTTCAGTAGCACCAGTAGCACCAGTACCAAATGTGTCAATGATCAATGCATTCATACCATCATCTTCAAATGTGTTTTCTAGCGCATGATCGTCATCTTCCATGGGATCATGATCTTCAGCTTTAATACTCACACCTCCATTTTCCTCTATATTCACACCCCCATGTTCCTCTGAGATGTGGTGGTCCATATCACATACTACACTGGGGAGATTGACCTATATAAAAATGATGATAATCAAACCCCCCTTCAATATGATAATCAAACCTCTTTCCATTGTTCATATGACGTATATTAATTGTGAAAACAATATAAAAAACAACAAATACCAATGGATGATTATAATCAAACCCCCCTTCAATGAGACCATTCTCCCTACCATGTCTCTTTGTTGTTTTGATTTTGATTCTTCTTGTCTTTAAGCCGTTAAAACTCTTGCATGGACAGTAACATTAGTCATCGCCTTCTCTTTGAAAGTTAGACAATAATCTAGCGATTGTATACCTATTTTGACTGAATTCCCTTGTATTATCTTACATGATCCTTAATGTGTATATTTGCAAAAAAATTGGACATGTTGTACTTAATGTTTATATCTGCACATATGGTTTTGATAGCAAATGGTCACTCTGTTTGCTCATGGTGAGAACTCTCTAGTTGTGACAAAAAATGTCAAACAAAAAATGACATGTTACGGTAGGTTTTATAAATGATATGTTACTTTGTAAATTTAGCTTTAGGTTTTATAACTATATATATATTTTCTTCGACTCCCCCACATTGTAATCATATCGACAAGTTGAAATCCAATTAATGAACATTAATGAACATTGTAAACATACATAAGTGGATGAACATAAATAATGAAGGTACCAGAATATGAGTATAGCCAATTTTCAGAATAATATAGGAAGACAAAATGCACAACATATAAATTCTATTCTATATTTTGATAGATTTTAAATTGCAAAATAATTAGCAAATGTTTGCCTCTCAAGAGCTCCCACAACCATATATAAAATCATAACGAAGTCATAAACAACAAAAAGTTCATGAGTTTATCAAAATATTTCCAACGTTATATCTACATGAAATTATAAATAAGTTTCAATATCTACAATAGCCCTCTATTAATGACATTATGCATATATATGGTCCCAACAAAGTAGTGCACAAACTACACAAAGAAGGCATTGAAAAAACATGATTTCTACTTTCACCATTGAAACAATGTCGGTAGCACTAGCTACCTCTCGAGCCTTGCACAAGTTGCATGCATTTCCTACATCAGTTATAGATGTAGATGGGGTAGATGTAAATGTGGTTTCATCAACCCACCGAAAGTATTTACATCCACTATTTCCTTGCAATACAAAATCTACATCAACTCTTCCTAAAATGATTACTTGTCACATTAATTTTAAACATAAAATATAATTTGGATTCCATATCTAGACCTTTTTCCTATTTGGACAAACCCAAAATTGACACCCAGGATTAC
>MU223547.1:455202-482643 GCA_018584345.1 Thuja plicata | reverse complement strand
AAATTTTCCTTGATTTTGTATATAAGTAGATGATGGAATAAAGAACATTGATGGACTTTGAGTTGAGAATTTAAGAGATCATAGGTACAAGTTTCAATGAAAATTCATAGCAAAAGGAACATTGCATCTCAATGGGATAGTTGATAATATCTAACCAGACCATTAAAGAGAAAATATATGAGGCCTGCTTCAACAGGGATTAAGGTAAAACTAGGGCATGTATTTGTTTGTCCGATACCTAACTAACATCCATGGAATATTATGCTATATGTTCAAAGCATTCACGTACTACTATTGTACTCCATGCAAGCCTTCTTAACCTCCATGTATATGACAAGCCTAAATGGAATGTAGTTCCCTTCAATGTCAGGACATGCATTTAAGCAGTGACTTTCACCTATTTATGCAGTTAGGGTATCACGATAGATTGGTGGGAAGTAAGTGCATTTCAGGAGCAATATTTCATAATTTTTTCGCATTTTTAAACCTTTAAAGAATGTTGAAAATAGCCCTTATTGAAAAAAAGCAAGGTAAAGGTGAAAAGGGCATATAGAAGGAAGATAAAAAGAAGAAAGGTGAAGAAAAGAACCATAGGAAGGAGAATATTGTCCTCTTAACAGAGAAATAGAAAGTGAGGTCCAGGGATTTCAACAAGGGAGAGTTTAGACACACCAAGAGTATGCTAGAAAAAGACATTCCAGTTAATACAAGCTCTCTTCCCAAAGATACTAAGGAATTGGAAATATTATTGGAAGAAGTGGCAGAAGAAATGCTTAAAGATTGGGACTCTTCCCATACAAAAGAAAAGACTTACAAGCCTTTAGTGTAATTCAATGTATATATTGAAATTGATAATAAGATCCTGAATGTCTAGGTTCCAGACAGTTTGTTCAATCCCTCAATGAGGCATTTAAAAAGACACCAACCATTGAAAAATTAATTGGCATCTGACCTTCAATAGATAGGGTCAAAGCTTCAGTGAGACAATAGTGGCATACTACCCATGACAAAGCATCACTTTATTTATGCTATGGTTTCTATAGATTACGGTGTAAGTTCTCATATTGACTAATATCAATCAGGTCATCTTAGTGTATACACCTCTAGTCATGTAATATGCTCTTAACCAAAGGCTAAAATGCAAGACATATATTGAAATTGATAATAAGATCCTAAATGTCCAGGTTCCAGATAGTTTGTTCAATCCCTCAATGAGGCATTTAAAAAGACACCAACCATTGCAAAATTCATTGGCATTTGACCTTCAATAGATAGGGTCAAAGCTTCAGTGAGACAGTAGTGGCATACTGCCCATGACAAAGCATCACTTTCTTTATGCTAGGGTTTCTGCAGATTACGGTGTATGTTCTCATTATAGTGTATGTTCATCATATTGACTAATATCAATTAGGCCATCTTAGGGTAAACACCTCTAGTCATGTAATATGCTCTTAACCAAAGGCTAAAATACAATACATACCTCAAATGGTGAGTACGCGGTGGCTTGTTGATGAGTATGCGGTGGCTATAACCTAAACATGAAGGAAACCAGTTGAATTGCAAACTGGCCCAGGGGTATGATGAACGAGTTATTGGATTCTTTAGTTGTGACTACTAGCTGTATTCAATACAACAAGAGCCCTCTTCGCATGCAAAATGGTATAGTTTACTTCCGCTTGCATGCACAACTTGATCACAAATGACCCTTTCTTTTTCTTTTTTTTTTTGTTTATAATCAAGAGGGTGTCACAATTACAATGGTATCGTCACTATTATGACAGCGTTGGGGGCACTTGGAAAAAAAAAAAAAAATCACACACAAATGGTAGCGCCATCGCAAATTGGCGTCAAAATTTGACCCCAAATGTTGTAGTGATTTATCTTAACCACACCTTGACTGCACTTTAACTATAGTTAACCTTGCATAATGGAGTCTCTAAGTCTCTAAATGAATTGACTAACCATGGTTAACTCTGGCAACCTCACGACTGTACTCAGTCTCCTAATCTCCTTATCTTCTCACACTAACTGCCAGCATCTGGCGACCTAGCGACCCTGTTAATCTCTTGATCACTTAATTTTTGGCTCCTAACCGCTAGCATCCGGTGACCTAGTGACTAGCGGTTATCTCTGGGTTGCGGGGGTTTTCTCCTCTGGTGGTTATCTTCTAGCGACTACGCGACAAGCCGCCACATGTCCCTTCGCTACATCATCACTGCCACCCATCTACAAAATTTACTTACCTTTGGTCATGGGCACATAAATCAAGGCACCAATCACCTACGCATGTGGATAGCCTCCATCTTGCTTTCATATTTCAATATGATTGTGTTTTTGCTTATAAACATCTTAGATTGTTCCTACAGGACCAATGTGGGATTAAATCCCTCCAAGTTTTAAAGCATTTGCATTTTCGCACCCAAAATAATGGGGCCCACCACACATAGAATGCTCCAGCCAAAGGACCCACCAAAAAACCTCTTGACTCTTTCTTATTACATAAAACAAGTGCTGGAGTATATAAACATAAAGAAAAATCTTTACCCACCGAATGTGGGATAATGCTTTTAGAGAATTTCCAAGTTTTTTAAACGTCCTTTCTATACCTATGTGAATTATCTTTGATGCTTACTGGTCTCCTTGGTTTCCTCTTTGCAATGCATAGACTTGCCTATTTTATAATGCTTTCCAATGTAGCATCTAGTGGCTTGAAAGTTTATAAACCCTCCTCCATATTTTGCACAGGATACTTCCCATCATTTTTCAATGCATGCTTCCAGCACTGACCTTCTCATTAGTATACACACCAGCCAAATGCAATTTAAAATTGAAAATTTAGCTCCTCTTTGCACCTGCACAGCCCTTTGACTAATTTTTCAAAATGTTTATTTGAAGCCGTGTGGGTATCCTTTGTTCTGCTACGCATTATGCAATGAAGAGTTTCATCTAATACTTAAAACATGCTAGTATTTCTTCTTGTTCTGCGCAAGGCTCCTTTGGTTATTTGCATTTATTTTGGTTTGCATCCTCCAATACACATTGCACAGGCTTCTATGTGGTAGTGTTTATTTTAATCCTGGACAAAACCACTTCCATTTATTAAAAGTTTACATCCCTCTCTATTTGCGCAGGATTCCACTCTACATCTTCGTTCTTTATGCCTTACACAAGCTATGCTTGCTTCTTTAAAACTGTAAATTGCATTTGCTTGAAAGTATTTAAAATTTCTCTCCTCCTCTTATGTTCTACGCAGGATCCAATGTTTCATCTTGCAGCTGCTATGCTTGAGATAATGCATAGCTCTCCATTTAATTTACAACTGTTACGTAATCTCTCCACTTTGCAATGTTTTAAAAGTGTTAAAACTTTGGAAAACTACCTCCCTTGAATCAGTGCAAGTCTCTAATTACAAAGCTCCTTCCATATTGCATTATGCAGGCCGCTCCTTCAATCTCCACAAAGGATTTGACATTTACAGCATTTGCAGTTGTTTTGTTTCCTTTTAGAATGATTTACATTGCCATAAAAAACTGTGTAGCATTCTTATTGTTTACATCTTTATTTATAATTGCAATGTTTTTATTTTATTTCCATCATCTGCGCAACTCCATATTCTATTTTATACTTGCTAAGTGCACTTAAACATTCCATACTTGTTGAACTATTTCTTAGTACTCTGTAGGCTGTCACTTCTGGGTCGAAGAGAACATCTACTTTTGAAAGCATTAAGTCTACAACAAAAATCTTGAATTTTTTCATACTCCCGAGAATTCCTTCAACATATTTGGCATCATGTTTGGTAAACATATCAGTAATCCCCAATGACAATTTATCATGTTGCCCATTATGAATTAGTTCCGCTTCAAACCTAGCATCTTCAATACATCAACACTTGCCAATAATATTGGAAGATTTGTGAAATGTTTAACAAAGGGAAAAATTTTATGTAAATCTTAATCCAAGTTGTTATATAATAACAATCTGAATATCAAATCTCAGTATAGCCTGGATGAGCATTGACATCTTTTGCAATCTAACCAAAAAATAGCAACTGGGCTCAGGAACTAGTCTCAAAAACTGACTAGAACGTATCATTTAATCATGCAATCTGAAACCCATGCTCTCTTCCAACATCTAGGCATGGTCACCAACTATATTTTCTTGAAAGTATTAGGGCTTCAAGATAATAACATTCAAAACTAGCTACTTTGTTCATTCTGCAATTAGTAGTATTCAAACATATGCAAACCTTGCCAGAAGTGCAACTTGAAAAGACACCAGATCACTTCTAGAAGATCTGTCACTTGGCTGGATAACTCATTCATTCACATTGAATACTCATGCACAAGGGATTCACTAGATTCATCCTCAGGTGCAAGATGCAACTAATCAAACTTAGCGATTCTAGAATACTGTGCAAATGCAAAATGTTGAAACAACATAAATCTCGTCTGGATCAAACATTGCAAGATTACCAAGACAAGATCTAAGACCTCACAACCAGGTCAAGTAGTACACTTACATGCCATGAGAATGATGCCACAATCAGTTTTTGAAAAATACTTTCAGACAAAAAGTTATCACTCTTGCAAAATGACCATTCTGTAAATTTCAATTTGTTCTACACTGCAAACTGCCAAAACCGCCTTTGATTTTGATTTCATAAACTTAGCAAAAGAAACCCTTACAGTATAAAATATTGAACATAATTTCACCTCCACACATGGAACATGAATCTTCATCTAACTTTCATTGAAAGTGAACAAATTAATTATCATCATTCTGCAAAGTCAGCACCTTACAACTTTTCTGAATCTAAAACTCATTAAATATGCAGAATTTGGATTTGGAATCAAACTGGGAAAGTGGATAACTGGATTGGGCAAGGGATAAAATTATTTAGATAGGTACAGTCTCATGTTTTCAATATGGGGGAATATTCAATTATGCAGGGCATTCAACTGGATAAAACTTGCAAGACCTCAAAGTAGGCTATTCAAAAAACTGGGCAAAACACAGAAACTTGACAGTTTTGGAGAACCAACTTTAGGGAATCTGACAACCTATCAAACTAACTTGAAATGGCTTGGGTTTTCAAATATAAGCTTTATGATATACATTTAAAACATTCCCAAAGTGGATACCTATGAAACATAAAAGGATGCAAGATATTCAGATGCAAACTGGGCATGTTACAACAAAGTGATACATAAATCAACAAATGCAGAATGGATAAGTGCTCAAACCAAGACATCACGAACTAACTCAAAACTTGATTCTGACGACTTGGGATGTCTTCATATGCCTAAACAAGAGTGATGAACACCTAATATTCATGAAAAACTTTAGAATTTCTTTAGGGAAAAAAGGTTCAAAATGCACTCATAAAGGGTCAGAATGCAAATTTTTTAACAAAGTATCAAAAATCCTATTGTATTTTTGAGTACCAATAGTGTCTCTTACTGTTGACACATTCCCCATGTGGGAATGCAAAGAACTTTTAGAATCTCATGGTAGAAGCAAACCACCCCTAAAAATTCAAATCAGATTTTCCCCTTTCTCTCTCTTCTTTTTACTTACATTTCTCAAAACTCTTCTATGTTACTCCTCTCAAAAAACTGAGAACCTCTTACTGAAAGAAAGCACACCACACAATTGAAAGGGAAAGTAACTATACAATATGTACTCTATTTACAAAAGGTCCCAAAGCCCCACAACTGAAATCAATTCTTACCTCTGTCATAAATTTGATTTTCATCACTATATATTGGAGGCAAACTGAAACTCTTGCTCCCATGTGTCTGATCAAAAACATTGCCACTTTCCTTCAGCATATCAAACAAGAAACAATCAGCAAACTCATCCTCACTTGGTAAAACAAAATCACTAAAACATTGTGAATGCTGATCATTGTATGACATTAAAACATTACACTCTTCTTTACTACCGACTTGTTGAAAGATGAAACACTCTAGCTCATTCTCAGAGCTGAAAACATTCATATTCTGATCATTAGTTTGCACCTCAAAACACAATTCTTTTTCATCATCATTTTGCAAACTAAAGTAGAACCCTTTTAAACAAAAATCTGTCTACAAAGAATCAAGGATAGCTTGATGATAACAATTTCTACTAGCATTTTTAAAATAGAAGAAAACATTTTCAATCAATGCTTCCTTAATCATTTGTAAATCTGAAAATGGATATTCAGATTTGTCTCTTTCTTCTGCTTCATGGCTTAAACAAGAATCACTAATACTTGGCTTGCCAAAATCTGAATGTATACTAGCATAAGAAACTTCATATTCATCATAAATAATAGCCCGATCTTATGTAAATAATTTGGACCATGTGTAAGAGGAAAAGAACAAGTTTCAACATCACTATCAAAACTTGGAAACTCCATGTCATGATCCATATTCTTATTTTCAAAAAGATTATCATCCTGCATCTTGACAATGGCTTGTATATTCATATCAAAAATCTCCAATACTTTCCTATAAATTATTAGCATCATACAAACGACTATCTTGTTCATTTGAGTGAAGATACATATCAACTTCATCAGGAAATTGCATATGTTGAGTAACTAAAAATTCATCATGAAATGGTTCAATGAGAGATTTAGAAGCAGAAAAAGATTCATAATCAACATAATTATCCCAATTAGTACTCAACCTTATATCTGGAGTCTCTTATTTCTTTGAATCAAATCTAATACTGATACTCTCATTATCTGTGAGGTTATATTCAATCTTGTTGTAGCCTAGTGAGATGGGAGTACAAGGAAAATCAGTAATACACATGTCAAAATCAGAATCTAATGACTCATATTCTTTATCAAAATCAATGTGTATTGGGCATAATAGCTAAAAGCTATCCCTTTCTGAATATCTGAGATACTCATAAGACAATAATTCTGAAATTTGTTCACTATGGAGTGAATCACTATCATCATTTACATTCTCCTCTGATACACTTTCATAATCAGCAACTTTATTTATAAAAATAGTATAATCCTATTGACTACACACATCTTCTATTTCATATTGAGAAGGATCATTACTTTCATGATCATAAGATACAACATTCATATCAAACTCATGTATAACTATTTTATTTTCACCATTCTCAATATCATCACTACTAGGTACAACCTCATGTGAAATCATAAATTTAAGATCTTCAATATCAAGAACTTGGTTTAAAATTTCAGGATTGATGTTACTATCATTAAAAGAATTATCACAACAAATTACCTCTTCATCATCTTGTTTCTCATAAAATTCATTGTCAACATCATAATCAACATTACTTTCAAAAAGATCCCAAGGGGGACCATGCTTCTCACCAAGGACTCATGTTGCTTGTCTTTGAGATGTTGAAAGCTAAAAAATTGGTAAGGTCTGTGGAGAAGAAGAAACTAAAGGATGTGGAAATAACAGAAGGGGAGGAGGAGTATAGCATGTCTAAAGAAAATACAGAAAGTGAAGAAGAGGAAAGAGGTTTCTCCACCCCTAAAAATAAGAAAAGGGGTATTCCTAAAAAGAAGAAGAAATATATCTATGAAGGGTCGGATACTGAGGAAAGTGATGAGGAATGGGAGGAAGACAGCAGAAAACAAAAAGGCAAAATGAAAACTCAGAAGAAAACCCAGACTGTTGATTCGGAGATTGAGATTGAAATTGGGGTTGATAATAAAAAGAAGAAACAGAAGAATACCTAGATTGGGGATTCTGAAACTGAGACAGACAACGAAACAAATAAAAAGGAGGGTAAAAAAAGGAAAAGAGTAGAGGGGAAGGATACTCGTAGAAATAATAATACCAGCAGGAAAAGAATCATTCTTACCTCTGATGAGGAAGACAATACCCTAGATAAGAGGAAGACGAAGGATAAAGATAACAGAGATAATGATAAAGAGGACACATTGATTAATACAAGGGAGCTGAAGATGGATACTCAGAAGGGGGAAGATTTTTTGGACCAGAATAAAGATGTGGATTCTGGGTTCAAGGAATATCACGATAATCTGGAAAAAGGGGATCATACTAAGAAAGACAATAAAGGTATAATCGAAGATTTTTCTGGATTGATTAATAATATTTATAGTGATCAGGTTATTTTGAAAACCCAAGTTGAGAAAACACAAGAGGACATGAAAATTCTCAATAGAATGGGGATAGGGGAAAAAACTGTGGCAGAGTGTCTGAAGGAAATGAAAGATGTTGTTGGCAACTCGGAAGCTCAGGCTGAGTATGCCAACAAGGTGGAAATCATGGAGAAACAAATCAAACATAGTAAAGACAGAATGGAAAATGATAACAAGGAGGAAGATATTAAGAGTTTGCACAAAAAAGTTAAAAGACTGGAGGCATCTGTTAAAAAAATAGGGGAACAATGTCTCATAAGTCTAAAAGCTTACTGTGGTCATGCACAAATTCTTATGGATAAACTGGAAAGGATAAACAAGGATAAAGACAGCAGTATAGTGGAGAAAATGGGACCGAGATCGCGTACCAGAGCTAGCGCTAAGAAAAAGAGTCCTAAGGATGACAAAGAAACAGAGGAGCTAAAAACTTTGGTCAATAACATGCAAATAATGGTCCTTGAAGCTGAGGAGATGGTTAAATAGATGTAGCTATTCTTTTTTCTTTCCTGGTTGGGTTTTTTTTGCTGTCCCTGGTGTCTTCTGTTGTATCTTTGGGACTTTTTCTGTTTGTTCCTTGTTTTTTTGTTCCTCTCTGTTTTGATGCTTTGGCATAGTTGTTTCTGTTTTAAACTGTTTATCTTTAAACTCTAGGTTGCAGGTCCTTGTAAAACCTGATGAACTCTTTGGTTTTTTGTAAAGGTTTCGGGTCCTTGTAAAACCTGTTTTTACTTAATCAAAACATTACTTTCAGCATAAGTAGACTCAGTATCATTATCCAAACTAGATTCAATATCACTAGACTCAACATCATTTATTATTGTTTGGTTCAGTATTTTCCATCTTAATTCATCAATCCTGATTTGAGCTTGCTTATTGGCCCTTTATTTCTTCCTTTTTTTATTATAGCCAATTATTTTTTGATAAGTTCCTCCTCAAGATCCTCTTTATCATCATCTGAATCTGACATAGGTTCTTCAAAATTGGATTTACCAGAAGAAACACTACTATCCTCTATGTCGCCATATTGCTCAACAAAACACTCTTCTAGTTCAGCTATAGACCCTATTAAACCATGAGGTGATTCTTTAAACCAATCTCTAGCACCATAAACTAGAGATATTACAAATAGGTTCATTAGTACATCCTCATGTGTGATGTCATGATCATTTATTCAGAAAAGTTTCTTATATGTTCCTTAGCTGATTGCTCACCTTGGCCAGTGTATTTAGGAAAACAATCCCTGACTACTGTCGGAATAGGATTTGGGTATCTAGGGATACCTTCAAAATTTATAGTATTACACAACCTAACCCAATATAGTTGTGACATCTCAGCAGGTAGAATAACTATTAACTGCATCTTTCTCTTCCCTCTTACTTAGTGTTGACCACTTAATAGGGAAACATATGCATAACTGATTTTCATGGAACAAAAGACTTTATCCAAAGAAAATAAAAGTACCTGGAGTATGATGAAGCTGCTGTAAACTTATTGGATTTGAAGTCACCTCCAAATCACTTTCAAAACTTGTTAGAGCCGCTACCTCTTTGCAAAGGAAAAGATTTAAATAGCTGAGATCCTCTTCCCAACTCTGACCTTCTTCAAATCAACAACTTTCTTACCCCTCCAATATAGAGTCTCTTAATGATTCCTCTCTTGACTATATTCTCAGTTATAAAATCCCAAATATATGTTTCCTCTATCACTACAAGTCCATCTTCTTAGTAGTCTTTTTTCAAACTTGCACACTAGTGCAAATCAGAGAACTCAGAGTCGCCACTCACCACATGTGAGATAGTATAAGTATTTCTTAAAAAAATTAGACTTTTAGAAACTTTGCAATGACAAACAGAATAGGCTTATCTCTTTTTTCAAAAATTTGAGGAATATATTATCTTTTGCAAACAATGACTCTATGACCAGACTCTAGGATGATTCAGAAAAGCAAGGAATTGAGCATCCTAAACTTGTTGTCCTTTTAATTCCCCAGTAGAGTCGCCAGTTTGTTAGTGCAACTCAGATGGGCAAACTTGAGACTGGTATTTCTGACTCTCTTTTTCAACCAGATTCTGGGATGTATCTGCAAAGTATTAAACTTTCTATCTTATAATATCACTAGCAGAGTCGCCAATTTGTTATCACTTTTTCTTGTAGAACAACTTTAATATGACAGTATACTTGTATACTTGAATGAAAACTCCTATTTTATGCAAGAGAAAGGCTAATTGAAGAGGACTGGATAATATCCTCCTTCTTCTTTGAGCTCCACATCACTCGGGAAGGTATTGCCTATATAATTCACTATGTTGCAAGTAAACTTCAAATTGTGGATAGGGTATTCACTGCTATGTTATTATGTTTATGATCACATCAATAAAATAACACTCTTCAAATGACTGAAAACAATCTGAAACAGAGCTTGACAAGGAAAACTTATGACTGTAATAACAAATAATAGCAGCATAAGGATGTTCATCCTTCTTCTTTTTCTGATTTTGAACTTAAGGAAGGCTAACCTTTTGTCTTCCTTTTGTAGTTCTCGTGAACTTCAGGTGGAATAACCTATTTGATTCTCTCTGAAAGGATTCAACAAATTTGAATTGTATTACTTCAACACAGTCCTTTTAAAACTTATATGCACTTTGTAACAAAGATGTATTTGAATGATTGCTTTATGGTCGATGATTGAAGAAAGACTTCTTAACAAACCCTAACTAGTGCCTATCATTGAGCAAAGAGTTACTAAAAAATATGTCCACAGGAATAAATTTAATGAAAATACTATAGATTTCCTTACAAACTATATGTAGCCCGAATAGAGTGCCTTACAAACCATCCTATAACTTCCACACTATTGTATCAAATCCTCATACTGATGTTTTCTCTCTGAAATTACTTATAAAACTTAGTTCTTTCCTTGAAAGAAACTCATAAATAATTAGACAAGTTGCCTTACAATTGGTATGTTTTTAGATGCGTTACAAATAAAACCATACAAGAGCATAAACAAAACTAAGAAGAGATAAAAGTAATATAGAAGAAAAAATGCACTGTATTCTATTAAAATGGTCCTGCTTCAATACATTCAGAACTGTAGGCTTAAAAGCTTAAACAAAATTTAGGAATTTTGGCTTGCAGAAGTATATTCAACATCATGCTTGGAACCTGCTCTGAGCATTCTGGAAGAGAGGCAGAACATAGTCTAAAACCTCCAAGAAGAGCAGAAGACCAAAGACATGACCCTCAAAACAAAGAAAAGAAAGGAAGTAAATAGAGAAGAAGGAAACCCTAAAAAATATGCCTGATTCACACCTGTCCCTCTTCAAATCTGATTTGCATTGATCACTGAGAAATTTGACTTTACTTTGTATTGTCAAAATCTGACTTTGTTCTCTTTTAGTAGCTTCAAGATCTGATTTCTGCTTGTCTTTTCCAAACTTTCTGACTTCATTCTGAAGAAATCTAACTTTACCTGGCATCTATCTCTTCTTGTAATTAATCTTTCAACAAATTTGATCTTCATTGAAGTGACTGCAAAAAATCTGATTTCATTCTTTGAAAAATCCCTCTGACTCTGATTTCAAAATCTAATTTCATTCTGAGAACATCCTCCAAATCTGATTATATTTGCAAAAATCTGATTTTACATCTGTTTAAAAATCTCCTGGAATGCATATTTCAAGATTTGAAATAAAATATGTGCACCAAACTATATAAAAAAAGACTGTTCCCTAATCCATATCATGTTTTTGCATTTTAAAAAAACCTTTGTATCCTTCTCTTAATTATACAAATCTGGATTATTTCTCCTTTAATATTTTGCATATACTATAGCTTTTAAACTATTATGTCATTTGAATTCTGTGCATATTTTATCCCTTGAAATTCCTTATTTTCTATAGAATTTTCCCAAAGCTTACCAAATTTTGACATGTGTCATATCCTGATCTGCTATCATTAGCTGATCTTTTAACTCGCCCTTAACTTTGGTTATCCTACTTAATGAAGTCTCCAAGTCTCTTTAATATTTCACTAACCACGATTAAATCTAGAGACTAGGAGACAACCTTTATCTTAACCACACCTTGACTGCACTTTAACTATAGTTAAATGTGCACAATTGAGTCTCTAAGTCTCTGAATGAATTGACTAACCACGGTTAACTCTAGTGACCTCACGACTTTACTCAGTCTCCTAATCTCCTGATCTTTTCACACTAACTGCTAGCATCTGGTGACCTAGCGACCTTGTTAATCTCTTGATCACTTGATGTTTGGCTCCTAACCACTAGCATCCAGCAACCTAGCGACTGGCGGTTATCTCCAGGTCGCGGCAGTTTTCTCCTCTAGTGATTATCTTCTATCGACTATGTGATAAGCCGCCATGTGTCAATCTTCACCAAATCATCACCGCCACCTGTGTGAAAAATTTACTTACATTTGGTCATGGGCATGGAAATCGAGGTGCCAATCACCTACGCACGTGGATAGCCTCCAGCTCTCTTTCATATTTCTATATGATTATGTTTTTTTTATAAATATCTCAGATTGTTCCTGCAGGACCAATGTGGGATTAAATCCCTCCAAGATTTAAAGCATTTGCATTTTTGCACCCAAAATAATGGGGCCTACCACACATAGAATGCTCCAGCCAAAGGACCCACCAACAAGCCTCTTGACTCTTTCTTATTACATAACACAAGTGCTAGCGTATATAAACATAAAGACAAATCTTTATCCACCGAATGTGGGATAATGCATTTAGAGAATTTCCAAGTTTTTTAAACCTCCTTTCTATACCTGCGTGAATTCTCTTTGATGCTTATTGGTCTCCTTGATTTCCTGTTTGCAATGCATAGACTTGCCTATTTTATAATTCTTTCCAACACATCATCTATTGGCTTGAAAGTTTATAAACCCTCCTCCATGTTTTCCACAAGATACTTCCTATCATTTTTCAATGCAGGCTTCCAACGCTGACCTTCTCATTAGTGTACACCCTAGCCAAATGTAATTTAAAATTGAAATTTCAGCTCCTCTCTGTACCTTTGTAGCCCTTTGAATGGTTTTTGAAATGTTTATTTGAAGCCACGTGGGTATCCTCTATTCTGATGTGCATTATGCAATGAAGAGTTTCATCTAATACTTAAAACAATCTGGCATTTCTTCTTGTTCTGCACAAGGCTCCTTTGGTTATTTGCATTTATTTTGGTTTGCATCCTCCAATACACATTGCACAGGCTTTTGTCTGGTAGTGTTTATTTTAATCTTGCACAAAACAACTTCCATTTATTACAAGTTTACATCCCTCTCTATTTACGCAGGATTCCACTCTACATCTTCATTCTTTATGCCTTACGCAAGCTATGCTTGTTGTTTTAAAACTGCAATTTGCATTTTCTTGAAAGTATTTCAAATTTCTCTCCTCCTCTTATGTTCTACGTAGGATCCAATGTTTCATCTTACAACTGCTATGCTTGAGATAATGCATAGCTCTCCATTTAATTTGCAACTACTACGTAATCTCTCCATTTTGCAATGTTTTAAAAGTGTTAAAACTTTCACAAACTACATCCCTTGAATCAGTGCAAGTCTCTAATTACAAAGATCCTTCCATATTGCATTGCGCAGGCTGCTCCTTCAATCTCCACAAAGGATTTGACATTTACAACATTTGCACTTGTTTTTTTTCCTTTTAGAATGATTTACATTGCCATGAAAAACTGTGCAACATTCTACTTGTTTACATCTTTATTTAAATTGCAATGTTTTTCTTTTATTTCCATGGTCTGCACAACTCCATATTCTATTTTATACTTGCCAAGTGCACTTAAACATTCCATACTTGTTGAACTATTTCTCAGTACTCTGTAGCCTGTCACTTCTGGGTCGAAGAGAACATCTACTTTTGAAAGCATTAAGTCAAAAATAAACATGTTGACTTTTTTCATACTCCCAAGAATGCCTTCAACATATTTGGCATCATGTTTGGTAAACATATTAGTAATCCCTAACGACAATTTATCATGTTGCCCATTATGAATTACTTCCGCTTCAAACCCAACATTTTCAATACATCAACACTTGCCAATAATATTGGACGCTATGTGAAATGTTTAACAAAGGGAAAAAATTTATGCAAATCTTAATCCAAGTCCTTATATAATAATAATCTGAATATCAACTCTCAGTGTAGCCTGGATGAGCATTGACATCTTTTGCAATATGACCAGACAATAGCAACTGGCCTCGCGAACTAGTCTTAAAAACTGACTAGAACGTATCATTCAATCATGCAATCTGAAACCTATGCTCTCTTACAACATCTAGGCATGGTCCCCAACTAGATTTTATTGAAATCATTAGGGCTTCAAGATAATAAAATTCAAAACCAGTTACTTCGCTCATTCTGCAATTAGTAGTATTCAAACATATGCAAACCTTGCCAGAAGTGCAACCTGAAAAGACACCAGATCACTTCTTGAAGATCTATCACTTTGCAAGATAACTCATTCATTCACATTGAATACTCATGCAAAAGGGATTTTCTAGATTCATCCTCAGGTGCAAGATGAAACTAATCAAACTTATCAATTCCAGAATACTGTGCAAATGCAAAATGCTGAAACAACATAAATCTCGTCCGGATCAAACAGTGCAAGATTACCAAGACAAGCTTTGAGACCTCAAAAAGAGGTTAGGTAGTACACTTACATGCCATGAGAATGATTCCACAATTTGTTTTTGAAAACTACTTTCAGACAAATATTTATCACTCTTGCAAAATGACCATTCTATAAATTTCAATTTGTTATGCACTGCAAACTGCCCAAACTGCCTTTGATTTTGATTTCATAAACTTAGTAAAGGAAATCCTTACAGTCTGAAATATTGAGCATAATTTCACCTCCACACATGGAACATGAATCTTCAACTAACTTGCACTGAAAGTGAACAAATTAATTACCATCATTCTGCAAAGTCAGCACCCTACAACTTTTCTGAATCTAAAACTCATTAAATATGCAGAATTTGGATTTGGAATCAAACTAGGAAAGTGGATAAATGGATTGGCCAAGTGATAAAATTATTCAGATAGGTACAATCTCATGTTTTCAATATGGGGGAACATTGAATTATGCAGGGCATTCAACTGGATAAAAATTGGAAGACCTCAAAGTAGGCTATTCAGAAAACTGGGCAAAACATAAAAAATTGACAATTTTGGAGAACCAACTTTAGGGAATTTGAAAAACTATCAAACTGACTTGAAATGGCTTGGGTTTTGGAATATATGATTTATGACATACATTTAAAACATTCCCAATGTTGGGACCTATGAAACATAAAAGGATACAAGATATTCAGATGCAAACTGGGCCTATTACAGCAAAATGAAACCTAAATCAACAAATGCAGAATGGATAAGTGCTCAAAACAAGACATCACGAACTAATTCAAAACTTGATTCTGATGACCTGGGATGTCTTCATATGCCTAAAAAAGAGTGATGAAAACCTGATATGCATGAAAAACTTCAGAATTTCTTCAGGGCAAAAAGGCTCAAAATGCACTCATAAGGGGTCAGAATGCAAACATTTTAACAAGTTACTCAAAAATCCTGTTGTATTTTTTAGTACCATCACAACTATTAGCCCTAATCTTTGTGATCACTTCAAAGCCTAGCCTTTTTTGCACAAATCTTTAACATTTTCACCTCTCTAGGAGGTGAGCCCCTCTATAGTCATGTGGAATATCTGGCTTGAGAGAAATGAAAGAGTATTTAAAGGCAAATCTACTTCATGGATCGAGGTCATTGGAAAAATAGAAAAGTCTATATCTGAAGTGATGCTTACATATTAGGTTAAACTGATTAAGAGAAATAAGAATTTTACTAAGTGGGATTTTTTATTCATGACAATTGGCCTCTTCTTTAGTCCCTTCTGCCTCATGGATGCCGATCTTCTTTCTCATCTTCCTCCTCCCTCCTTAATGCTACTTGGTCTACTCCTACTTCTGGTTTTTTGAAACTGAATTATGATGGTGCCTCTAAGGGTAATCCAGGCATTTCAAGAGTAGGGATTGTTTTTATAAATCTTAGGGGAACATTATTAGAGCAGCTTGCAAAAATCTTCCCTTAGAATCCAATAATGTGGTGGAGATGGAAGCTCTTCTCTTTGGTCTTTCTATTGCTATCTCCATGAAGATATCTAAGATCATACTTGAGGGGGACTCAAGGGAGAACTATAATATAATCACCTCTAGAAAAACTTCCTCATGGAACCTAAGATACATAATGGATTTGGTCCTCAAAATATTAACATTTTTTTGAATCTTTTCAGATTAAACATTGTTTTAGAGAGGCAAATGTGGTTGCTCATTTTCTGGAAAATAAGGCAATTGATGACCCATTCTCACTTCAAGAAGTAGATATAAATTATTTTTCACATTTGGTATAATCTTGATACTTCTATTTGAGACTAACTTACCAGGTTGATTTATAATATTCTTAACTGTTCTTGTGTGTTTCAGATTATATTCTTGCTTCATGGATTTCAGTTTTTCTATATCAGTGGTACTAATATGGATTTTAGCCAAAGGTAGAGTTTATCTTTGTGTTGGTGCATCACTCTGGGTGAGAAATCCCCTTCATATTCTTGCACTATGTATGGAGGATCAACTATTTGCGTTCAGTAGGTGGATCAGAGAAAACTTTCTTCAGTAGCGACATCTGCATCCTTGGGGTCCCCTTCTTCTTATCCCCCCTTTCTCTCTGATGGGTTTTTCTTGGATTTAATGGGCTAATAGGGATTGCATGAATTCTTTGGCCTTATTTCCAAGTTCACATTTGGGGTTTTTTGTTAGGTTTGGGTACATTTCTAGGTGGGGATCTCTTTTTGGCTCGAATCGGGTAGACTAGTATGTTACTATATCAATTTATCTGTATGGGCTACAAATGAAGGTTTTCTTCCTGGTTCTTTCATGCTGGTATGCCCACCTGAACCATGTTTGTAAACTTTTTACTATTATTAATAAAATATTTCATGGCCTAGCCACTTTTACCAAAAAAAAAGAGTTTTAGATATCTAAGAATTAGGAATTTGACAGTAAAACTACAAGATTAGAATCGCAAAACTTGCTGCAATAGATGGAAGTCTAAAGGATGTAAGTTGAAGGATATGTGGTTGTGCATTTGAACCAAGCTAATGATGTTGTGAGGAATGTTTTTAAGGGAAATAAAGGTTAAAAAATGCATAGTTCAATAGAAGGAAGATTAGGTTTTGGATATATTTTTATGCAAAGCTTCATTTCAAATTAGCATTAAAATATGTTGTTTTGAAAAGTGCAGGTATTTTTCTTAAAAAATGAACAGTCCAACATATATGGTAGTCTTGATCTACATTCGATGGGGGAAACACTTCTCTGAGAAATCATTTAACTTGGTATATGATCTACATTTTAGACAATCCTTTCTTTCTTGTTTTATTTCGAGTACAACACCTTCAGTACGCTAGAGAACTTCAAAATTTCTTGAGGTGGTTTTGACATTAAATTGAGCATTATTATTTTAACCATATGATGGGAGCTTTTAATTTGTAGCTCAATGATGGTAACATCTTTTTAAAAATTGATCAATTCGGTATGATGATGGTACTTCCTTAAATCAATTTAGCATGAATTGACACTAGGCGAGAGATTTATAAGAATTTCAAATTTTGTTAAAGGGAAAAAGCCTTAACAACATAGAGATCAACTTTAGCCAATATAAGAGATTTCAGACCACTTTTTTGGAAAATCAATGGCCTTTTTCTTTAAAAGAATAAAGGATCTAGAAAGAAATTGATTGGAAACAAAGATAATAGAATGAATACAATATGTAAAGAATGAAAAATCAAATAATAAGAAAAAGAGATAAGAGAGAACTAGAAATGATATGTTTTGATTTCAATAAAGAGAAAATTTTGGTTCTACCTATTATAGAATAAGGAGCACTATTATGAAAAATCAAATTTATAATCACTTTGTTGTTTTCAGTACTATCAAGAGAGAAATTAGGATTATGAAATTAGGAAATATTATGAAAAAAAATTAGATTTTCTCTTTGTTCAGATCATTAGTCATTGGCACTTTGTCTTTTGCTTATTTTTCTAAAAGAGGAAGCATTTCCCCTTCATCTCATATGTACCTTTCCTTTTAGATGGAAACCTTTCCCCTAGTGTTTCAATATTGGTGGGAGTTTTAATTACAAATTTTCAATTTATTAGAGTTCAAAAAACATGCCCAATGGTCTAATAAAAAAATTCACAAGAGTTCAAAGAAAAGTTTGAAATCAAGAATGGGAGAGATAAAATATAATGATGTTGATTTGATAAGTTTCAATGCTTTATAAAAAAAAGTTTCAATGCTTTATATAAATCATAAAGTAGGTTTTTTGCATGGAAAAATTCTTTCAATACTTTTTAGTTCATTCATGTGGAATAGATTGCTTTGAATTTTTTTATTTCAAAATTAAAATTTATGCACTTTGTTTAAATTGCAACCTTATAGTTTTTTCCAAATTGTTATCTAAAACATGAATCCAGTCTTATTAAAGTTTGATGAAGCAAATCAATAGAGTAGAAGACCTCAAGATTCACTATTTGATCAATATTATAGCTTACATTTAAATTGCATAACTTCTAGGACATTTAAACATTTACCATTTCTATTATTAGCATTTTGGATATGATAATACACTTTTTTGAAATATTGGTGATGAACAAATGCCAAATAAACAAGGATTTGGAAACTATGAAAATTGCTAATTGATTTTCTTCATCATTATTTATCTAATTGGATAGATGTTTGCCTTCAAAATTCAATTAATTTGAAAGGATTAAATTTTTTATTTAATGATCAATACATATTTAAAGATTAATTGTCTTCGATACTAATTTTTTCCTCATAAAACCTACAACATGTACTTAACATCAAGTGCCTCTTCTTTAAGATGTAATCACTTTTTAGATTCCATGAGTTGGCAATGCAACTTTATTCATCACATAGCTGATCCTAGGTGGAAATTCAAATAATTAGTCATGACAGACAATGCTCAAAATTTTTGAGAGAATTAATTTTTTGACTTTTCCATTTTTTAGGCACTTTCCGGACCAATGATATGAAATTTACAAATACATCATTTAGAGAAAAAAGAATTGTAGACTTTACATACCTCAATATGCTAATCTACAAACAAGAAGATCATGTGCTAAAGAAAGACCCAAAAATCAAAGGGTGCCTTTAGCAATACATATGAGGATTCATAGAACTTCACTTTGACAAGATTTCTTTATATGCTCAAATATTCTACAAGAGGCATATTGATCATCATATTTATATCTAGTTGAGAAGATGAGTGATAGCCAAACTTGTGCATTTTGAAATAAGCATTTATTTCATTTTACTAAATAAGGAAATTTTAAATCCCAAATGCACCAAAGGAAACCTATGTAATTTAAATTTATTTTGAAACAAGTTAGTCAAAGCAAGAGAAATTTACCAAGAAATAATGAAAAGGGTACCAAGAAATAATGAAAAGGGTATTGATACACGAGATTGTGAAGTGTTCAAAAAAGCATGAAGATTTAAATACATTTATCACCTATAACACATGTATTCTTGGTAGTAGACAAAGTAAAAGGATCGATATGTTGTATGAGGTCAAGTCCATATTACTCAAGTATAATGGAAAATACAAATGGCCTTAAGGGAGATGGATCATTTCATTTTTAGTCGATAAAATACTTTTAGGGAACATAGTGTTTGTCTCATTATGAAATTATTGAAACATTGTGTTAGATTACTAATACGAAAATGTTTCTCAACCCATGTTACTAGTACTATTTTAATGTATTTTGGTTTTTTTGATTCACTAAATTAGGAGGGGGTTCTAATCTTTACATCAAGACAAATGGTAGACCAAAAGTGAATTCACAATGGGTGGATACAACTAGAAAAAGAATCAGCAAGTAACTTGATGGAAGAACTAGAAAATACAAAAAAATAGTACAAAGCCCCACAAACAGCCAGAAAAAACATAGAGGCCAGAAGACTAAAGAGAGGGGGTATTAACTTCTTTCTAATATTGATATAATTCCTTTAGAGGGTTCAAGAAGGATCTTTTATTCTGAGTACCATGCACTGAGATCGAACTAGTGATGAACTATAACTAGTTGAATGTTTGAAAATGTTAAGTTGATGATCACTGAGTTGCAGAAAGTTAATGCAAGACATTAAATAAGTTATTGTATTATATTGTCATTTATGTCAACTTGATATAAAATCTGATTGGTCATATACATATTGTCAAAGACTTCAAAGAACCAAAGAGATAAATATTATGTTATCAGTAATGCATAAAATTTTAGTATACACCAAGTAACAAAAAACACCGACGGACAGTGCACACCGATGGATAGAGAACCCCAAGAATAGTCATAGTGATACCAAAGAAAGATACCCAAGTAATAATTATCGAGAAAAACCAAAGTGATACCTGAGAAGAACTAAAAGTCATATTGTTTCCCAATGGATAGACAACCCCGACGGACAGAGATGCCCGAGGACAACTAAAATCAAGACCGAGCAAAAAAGGAGTTAAACACCAATCAGAACTGAAGTTCATAATTGACAAAAGACTTAGTTGGAAGGAGCTAAATATAGATTTAATTGTTTGATTACATTTTTTTCATCGACCAGTTAAAAGCTACCGATAAGCTAGAGATTTAAAGCTAGTTTTAATCCAGTTGTCAAGGAGATATCTACGAGATAAAACTAAAGCAAGCTTTAAAGAAAGAACAGAGAGATTTGCGGATCACATCAAGAACAAGAAAGACAAGGACTTAGAAATAGTGAAATCATGTCTATAAAAGAGACAAGCTATTTCATTAAAAAAATAGAGGATGTTGAAGAGAATTCTGGTGAAGATAGAAGTCTTCATACAGACCTGATCATACAAGGGTATGTGCAAGATCATAAGGGGCCAAAAAGTGGCGATGTGAAAAAATTCCACTTTTCACTCATCCAAAAGCGCATGAAAACATTTTTTGACTTTTTAGTAGGCCTGGGTGTCAGTACACCTAGGAAAACCTGACACCAAAGCACAAGCCTAATTGGGTACCTAATTTTTTCGGGTACCCAACAATATCAGGTATCCGATTTTTTTGATCAGGTACCCGAAACCTGTGGCATAAATCAAAACCCGCAAGCTGCTTTCCTCATTTCTCTCATCATTTTGGGTATGGAAAACAGCTCTAAATATCCTATACATGATTTTTTTGGGTACCTTATTTTGCCAACAACAAGTTCAACTACATAGTTTATTTGGTAAGTAAATTCTTGCTATATCTTGATTAATTTCTTTCATTTTTATGTTAAATGTAGTTTTTTTGGTTAAAATGGGGTTTTGTATTGATTTTTTTAATAATATATGAAATCAATTTGAAATTTATATTTTTATATTATTTAATTAGGCATGGTTGACAACAATGAAGATAATAACCCTCCGCCACCAAATAATGATCCCCAAAATAATCCATAACCGCTTCAAAACCCTCAATCTTTAGAGGAATTGATAGAAGAGAATTTGAAAACTATACAGGACTTCAAAAACACTTATCAAAATATACCTATGTTAGCTCCTATGCTTGCCACCCTAAATACCATTGTTAAAAACATTGACACCCTTATGCAGCAACATAATGTTGCTCTTCATTGGCATGATGATATGCACGCCCAATTTGATGATGGGCTTGACCATGATGGGGCTGCGGCCCTTAATATAACTAAGGAAGACATAGCCTCCCTTTTGTTAATCCTAAAATTAGATTAAAATTTGACCCCAAAAAGCCTAAATTATCAATAAAATGGTGCACAAATGAAGCAATGCGCACACACTTTTGGGATCACTGGTGGATGGTTTTTGATAAACCACCCAATAGAAATTTAGAGCTCCCTTTCTATTTCATAAAAAAATTTATGCTGAGTTTGTGCTTGGTCACAATGTTAATTATTGGAGCATGAGGCCCAACATGGGCGTAGGAAGAGGAGCTCCTCAAACTAAGCCATTTGCCCAGCACAAAAATCCCACTACCTTTGTCCCCCCCATTGATGTCGCACCCCTTCCTCTAATGCAGTATCCCGATATCATTGCAGAGGCTACCTCACAGAGTATTAGGGTCATTCACATGCTAAGTGATCAGTTGATCATGCAGGCCAGGTCATTGTTTCTTCCTGGTATGGATGATGTTGGTGCATCGACATCTGGCAGCAGTTCATATGTATGCGTGCCCCATACTTGCATTATGTGCAAGAATTTTAGCCTTGGAACACTTACTGATGTTGATACATATCAGTATGTTATTGATGAGGGGGACACAAGAGACACAACTACAGAGGGTGCAACACCTCATGGAGCATCTGCATCTCATGAGAGTGCCGAGGAGGGGTTCGCAGATCCATGGAGTCTTGTTGATATGGTAAAAGTAAACATTATAAATAAATTTGTCACATGACTTATTTAATTTAAAAATAATTTATCTATTTAGATTAGTTTTGATGACTACATGCACTTATGTATATATATTTGGTCCATTTATGTTCATTCGATGACAGAGGAGGAGTTGAGATAGGTGGATGAATCCACACTTTTGGCCATTTCATTTGGTCTTGACACCTATATGGTATATTATAAATTATGTACCCATTAGTTTTTTTGGTATCATTTGGTGTACATGCTTAAATCTCTATCAATTAGAGAAATAAAATTCATACATTTACTAATATATTATCATCTTATTGCACTCTTGAAGGTCTCAGCTGATGTCAGTTGGGGGTGTTATGCCCTGCATACTCGTCCCTACATTTTGTTGGCAAAATTTTGGGTCCCCTCTTTTTACTTTGTCTCTTGCCTTGTCTTTTGTTTTCTTTGTTTCCTTCTTCGGGCTTTCCCTCCCATGAGGTTTGTTTTCTTTCTACTTTTGTCTTTCGTGCCTCCGAGACCCAGTCCCAGAGTTTGTTGTTCTTTCCTGATCTGGATTCTAGACTCCAAGATTCTCTGCCATGATGTCTTCTTCTCACAAAAAGATATGGTCGCATGGAATCCCTGGACCCAGAGTCTAGAGGTTTTCCTGTTCTAGAGTTTGTGGAGGAGAGGGTAACTTGATTTTACCCTAGGTATAAATAGAAATTACATGTCACTGTTACAATTATCACAACTAAAAATACTTGTGCATTCAGAGTGATTCAAGGTGAATTAAGGCGATTTTAAGCTGTGAATTACTCTATGCTTAGTGGATGATTACTAGTTGATTCAAGGTGTTTGTTCATGATCGTTTGAAGGTAGGAATTGTTGTAGGAGTGCTCCTGGTGTGCTTCTTCCCTACTGTTCTTTAGATTTTCAGGTAGGCTCTCAGCTTGTTCTCTTTTTTCCTTGTTGTTTCCTAGTTTTCCTGGTTGTTCTCTTTTGTTTTTGGTTTTTTTTTGTTCATTTTTCTGGTTTTCCCTCTGTGCTTTGTGTTTTTGGTTTGCCTCCCGTTGGTGGGTTGGCTCTGCAAGAGGGTTGTCTGCCCTCTGCATAGTTGTATATTAGTGTACACATTGTATATTGTCCTAGGGTAGTCTGTGTGAATATGTATAATAGTATAAATAGTTTGTAAAAGGCTTGTAAATTCTTTGTTTTTAGTGTGTATATATTTTGGCTTTCAGCCCTCTGTGGATTCCTACATATATCTAGTGTATATCCTTCTAGTTTTGGGTCAACTTCACCGTGCTCTTGTCTGGTTTTCTAAATTTTGAAAGCTCACCCACACGGCGAAATGCCACCTAGTTGGAACTCTGCTCTTGTCTGGTTTCAATCATGGGAGTTTCTCTCTCCATTGTCAAATTAGTCTTCATGGCACATTTATTTCCCATGCACGCATTTAAGTTCTACCAAGTGGCTCTCATCTCACGCGCATTCAGATAGTTTGTGTCATCGTCACCATAACTCCCATTTATTGCATAACCATGTGATGCCCATGTAAGCCTTACATCTCATCTTCTGGTCACATCTCCCAACAGTTAGTTTTCCGTACTATGGGCCCTACATCCTCGCCTAGCCTATATCTTTCTTCCGTTAAAAATGTTGAAATCCCTGGGCCCAGATAGTGATTGAATTCCCAAGTTGACATCATATGCATATCTTTTTAGAATTTGATGTAAACTAACTTTTTAGGTGAAGTACGCAATGCAGTGGTAAGTTCTCCAGAATCTAGAGTAGCATTTTTACCTTATAAACATTCTGATTGTCGCCTTACCTTGCAGGTTTTCAAACATCACCCTTTCACTATGTCGGAGACATCTGCATCTTTTCCACCTAGGAGTCCCGATCTCCCCACCACAGCAGTCACCAGGGAAGCTATCAAGTCTAAGAATGAGAGGGCCCTGGAAAAGCTTCCCCTCAGCATGAAATATTTGAAGGAAAATACCCTTACATGATCTAAAATTGAATCCAAGGTTCAGTTGGTCACCGACACCAGTGTCAGAATGTGGGCAGAGATGCAGGCCCTGGTCAAAATGATGTTCATCCAATGAATGACCAGAGACCAATTGGCCATCAATATTGGAGAGTCTAGGATTCTAAAGGTCGCTTGCTTCCCATGTTTCATGCAAGCCCAAGAACTTATTCTCACCCTTCTCGAGTACTACAACTCCTTCTGGCCATCATGCTCACCGCCCTGGTCCCAACTAGATATCCTACACCCATGGTCTCCCTGGATGCCACAACATTTTGGGCAGGTTTGGGGATCCTTTAGTTTGACAAAGCAGCCATCATCACCTGATCCGATGCTTTGGGAAAATTTTAGAAGCTGGAAGTTATGTCCCGGCAATATCTGATTAACAAATGGCTGAATACCCCAAAGAAAGATTCCAAAAGAATGAAGTTGGAAATCCCCAGATCTGAATTCAAGGAAAGCATCCAGATGGGGATAATAGCATTATGCAGGATCTTTGGGCAACCCCATGCCCAATAATTCTTAGTATGGATGTATTACTTCCTACATGGCATCTCCACTGGCCAACAATATTTTGATTGGGCCACCATCATTTCAAACCATGTGGAATCACAATTCCTTCAAGTGGCTGGGACCTCTAAATTTTATATCACATCCTATGTTCTCTGGGCCCTAGCACAACAATGCCCCATCACAAATGGGCTGCTCACTTCAAGTGTACTTGGGGTCAGCCCGGGCCAAAAGGCTCCCTGGGATTATTTCTCGCAAATCCAATGGTAGTCTAGTTTCCTTAGCTTCTGCCGAGTGAATGATGCCTTCATTTACTACAATCTTCTCACACCAACCTGAGATGCTAGGTACCACCTCTCTAATAAAGCAATGGATTTGGTCAAAATTTATGACTAGTACTATATCCAGTTCCAGAAGCATACTTACATTCGGGTAACTGGCTTCTCTGAGAAACCCTATTTGTTGCACAAGCATTGTGGCAACAAAATAATTCTTTTGTAATACTGCCGGTAGATTCTAGAACTACACACTCTCTACACTATGAAGAAGGTGGTCAATGTTCCATTCCCAGTCACTTGTGAAAATTACACATATATTCTGGCCACAGCCAAGGAGGCAGACAAAGAGCTTAAAAGCTTGGGCTTAACAGAATTCTATCTGGAGGGGAAGAACTTTGATCCGCTAGGTAAAATAGCAACGACACTTCCCCGGGTGTCAGAGCCCCATATATTCCACATGGAGGAATTCTAGGAAGATTTCCAAGATGATTTTGAAGTCCGAAGCTGGCACTTCATCCAGATGACAATGGGAATGATGGAAAGGTTAAAGCTTCAGAAATTCTTGGGCGACTTTTCAGACACCGGGTCCACAGTAGAGCCTCAGTACAAAGAAAAAGGAATAGAAAAGATGGCTCTCTCTCTAGTAGATTGGAATGCCTAGGAGGGGCCCAATATTGAAGATATCACTTGTGATGTGGTCGGGCGTAGCCACACTTATTTCAAAAAGGCATGCCTGGGAAGTACATGCAGAGTTGGCCCGATAGTGCGGGGCCTGACCTCTAGGGCCAAAACCTCTTCGTAGGGAGAGGCTGGAACCTCTTTGTAGGGAGAGGATAAAGGAAAAAGAATAATGGGGATCCTGTTGCAAATCCCATCTAAGACCCCCATAAGAGATAAAATGCAACAGGTGTTGGCAGTCTCCGAGCAGATGAAAGAGAATCATGCGGTTGGCCACCCCTAAACTCATGACTGGGCCCATTTGTCCTCCCTCTTCCCTTTCATTGGCAGCATTGATGGTCTGAGAAACAAGATCCAGAGTGGAAGAGGAGCAGGCAGCTCTAATGGATGCAAGGCCCCCTTTGGTAATGAGGAGAAAGAAAAAGAAAACTAACTCTCAACCAAGGGCGGAGTTGGAACTTGGGATGCCAAACATCCAAGAAGTACAAATCCTTTCTTCCAACTCTCCTGCGCCAGAGAAAGAACCTGAGGATATCCCAGAGAAACCCCCTCCCCATGATGAATTTTTTGATTTATTTGGAACTGATGAATTTGGAAACTTGTAGGGGGATATCATAAAGTCAGTGGAAGAAATCGCCGCACAGGACAAACTCCCAGAGCAAGAGCCTGCACAAGAGCAGGGAGCCCGGGAAGAAGAAGAAAAGGAACAAGAATAGGTGGATACCTCTGAAGTCCTAGAAATACAAGTTATAGGGACTGAGGAGGGTGCACAAATACAAGATGAGAAAATGGCATCGGTTGGGGAAACTAGACCTACAGGAGAAACCGTGACCTTAACTGTCATGCTCCAAATGCCACTTCCTAAGGTAACATTTGGGGAAGTGATCATAGCAGCCCAAACATTGAATCTTGGCGCAACACCTCCCCCACCTCCAGAGAATATACCAGTTGAAGAGAGCATCCCAGCAACAGAGGTTGATGAACAGCAACAGGATGAGAGGAACCCCAGGGAAACAAATGATGATCCTAACGTCGTCAAGGATGTAAACATTGGGGAAAAAGATACAAGTACCACCAGAGTAAGTATCACTGATGAACCTAAAGATATAGGGAAGGAGTCAAAAATGGCTCATACTGTTGAAGGGGCACAACAAGATCCTGGGGAGAAATCGCAAGAATAAATTCTAGCTGCAAAGCCACCCATACCAGTAGAATGACTAGTGAAGGCTTGCAAGAGAAAGGCCCCGGTGACCCCTAAGGCCCATCTCTCCTTGGCAGAGATGATGGCGCAA
>MU223547.1:433870-444235 GCA_018584345.1 Thuja plicata | reverse complement strand
CAGGAGCACTGGTAAATCACCATTCCAGATTGTATATGGAAGTAGTCCAAGAAATGCATCTGAATTGAGGAAGATAGATAAAGGAGAAATAAGTAGTGCTGAAGCTGAGGATTTTGCAGAACACTTGCAGAACATCCATGAGGAAGTGAGGAAGCACATTACCAAAATGAATGCACAGTATAAGGCTAAGATAGATGAGAAAAGGAGACATAAGGAATTTCAGGTTAGGGATGAAGTCATGGTTCACTTACGGAAGGAGCGGTTTCTAGTTGGTACATATAACAAGCTAAAAATGAAGAAGTTTGGACCATGTAAAATACTGAAGAAGCATGATTCAGGAAATGCATATGAGGTAGAATTGCCTAGTGAGTTTAATATTTCACTAGTGTTTAACATTTTAGATTTGACAGAGTATCATGAAGGAGGTGTTGAAGATGAGATCACAGTGGCACAGTGGAGTATTCCAGCAAGTAGTTTAGATACCAAGGAGATTGAAGACATACTGGACAGTCGTGTTGGTAGAAGCACAAGGAATAGGACATATGAAGAATATCTGGTCAAGTGGAAAGGATGACCTATTGAAGATTCATCATGGTTGACAAGGGAGGAGGTTAACCATATTGGTTTTCCTCTGCACACCTGAGTCGTGACAGGGTCACTTCTCAAATTACCCCTGGTGTCTGATGTAGGAGCATCCTGGGTGTAAGAGCAATCTTGCATCACCCAAAAATATTTTTGTTTTCTTTTCAATAAGGGCTATCTTGTGCAGAGCTGCTATTTATGGAAACTTGCTATTTTTATTAAGTTGGTCATACGATCTCAGAATATTCTAATTTTTCATGTGGAGGTTCATCTTAGTCATATCAGCCTGCTAGTAAAGTTTCATGGCTAGATCAGGTCTAGCTTTGAAGATATTGAAAATTTTTGGTATTGAAAATAGGGTACAGAAACTTCGAGCTTAGTTTTGAAGGCTTTAGAGGCCCCGGATGAGGTCAAAACTTGGGCTGAGTGAAGCTTTCTTAACTCAAGGCTGAGTGAAGCTTGCTTAACTCAAGCATTGTAGAGCGCTTCATGGCATTTCCGAAATGGGGTTATAATAGTCAATCGGGTCAACTGGTGATGACTTATGGTCTTCGAAAGTTGGGCCACCTGAAATAGCAAAAAATAATTTTCCTTCAATTTTTGTTCGAGTTTCAAAAGTTATTTTGAGCTGACTTTGATGTACTAAATTGAAAAATAAAATAATTCTAAGTTTGGTCGGCCCTAAGGGCTAAATTTCTGGAACCTTCTCGGGTGGTTGAAATTGCCAATATAAATAAGGCCCGTAGTGTTGTCTTAGGCAGTTCGGGACAGTTCTGGGTAGATCTGGGTAATAATTTGAGGCTTTGTCCTACAGAATATTGTAAGGGGAACGCCCACGCGGCTTTGCATATTGTAATTTTGTAAGTTTGTAATTCCACATTTGTGGAGGTGATAAGAAGCCCATTTCCTGTTCTTGCAAATTGCTATTGCTTCTCTGTTTCTGTTATGTGTTTGTGGTATCAAGGGGAGCACCCTTCATCAGTTTCATAGGCTTTGTCACTAAGTCTCTAAAGGAAATATTAAAGAGAACATTTATTCAATGATTAAGTGACTAAGGGTTGTTGCGGGGTCTCTCAAAAGAAAAGAAGCATTCAGAGACTTAGCGATCAGAGTTTAATAAATGAAAAGGTAACTTTAGTCATGGGGTCTCCAAACAAACTCAGAGTTAGGCTATTTTTCTAGTGACTTGGATTCTTTTAGTCACGTGATCGCCAAGAGTAAACTACAGTTAAGCCAAGGTGAAAAGAATCACTGATCGTCAGATCTCTAGAAGAAATTAAAGTTAAGAGATTTGATCAGCGACAAGGAGATAATGCATAGTCGCTAGGTCGCCAGATATGTAGAGTGATAGTTATGATGAGAAAAAAGTAAATGGCAGTTGCTGACATGACAATATGGAGATTTATTGACCAATAGGGATGAAGAGGATTAATGACTTTGTGAAAAAGGTAGCTGAGATGTCCGATAAAGAGCCAATCATATCAAAATGTGATTTTGTTCGAGTTTTATAAGGGTTTTTTCTAAAATGTACTCATTTGAATTTGATTTCCTATCACGTTCATGAGCTACGGCTAGGAATTTAATTAATACCACAACATGTAAACTTAAAGGTAGAATTGATTGATTCCTCAATAATGAGCTAAGTACTTCGTAAAATTACCATAAAGGGATGATCTTTGGTTTATTTTCATTCATCATACATCCAGAATTTCAGAGCAGAAAATTTGCTAGATTTTCTATGTTTAAAGAAGAAAGAATTGTTAATTTTCTAGGTTTTCATTATTAATTTTGAATAGTAATTATTTTATGCAAGTCTTCAGCTTGTATAGTACCATGTCTACTCAGATTAACATGACAAAGTAGGAGGAAAGATATAGGTTACAACCCGAGATTGCTAGGATTCAATTACAGAAACATATCCTTAAGGAGGTCAGAAATCATATTATCCCTTTACCAGGAACTCCACCTTTTTGTTTTAAGGATTTACATTTTTATATCAAATACATTGCATATGCTTTGTGTGAGGTGCTGGGTAGGGTTGGAGGAGCTGAGAAGATAAATGTTGGGATTTTGATGATGGTTTTGGATTTACAAGATGTGCATTCTAGCACCAGCTATGACTACATTCAATATATCATTGACAGGGTGCATGAAGGGTTTGTGGTCATACAGAAGAAGGATAAAGATCCCAAATTCTTACACTATTCTATTTTGATGCATCTTTTATTGCATTTTAATTATGGCATCATGGGTGTAAACAATTTGAACCCCCAAATAATTTTTCATGACCGGCCTAATCCTATCCAATTTTGGGTTAAGATATGAAATTTCACTTCCAAGGACTGTGACTTTTGTGGATTTGAGAATTGGATTGTTTACCCTTTAATGCAAAGCTTGGGTGTCAACAAAACTAGACTTCTAGTGAAGGTGTTACAACTACTGAGACCATGTGAGTTTGTTGACAAGTGGGAAGGTGACCACAATTGGGGAGACTTCTTTTTAGAGGAGAATTTCACTATGATTAGAGTGTATGGATGCACACATCCTCCCCATGTCCTACCATATCATGTGCCATCAAGAGTTGTAGAAATGGAATTTATTTGGCAGCTTTTGTTAACTAATAATGAAAACTTTACACCACATAGGAAGGGGACATTAACCCCTAGGCAGTTCAATATCTTTCAATTTATAATTGGCAAAGGTGCTATTGATTTAGTAAGTAAATGGTTGGAAAGTTGTAAGATGGGAGCAGCACTGTATAGATATATAGATCCAGAGGGATTCATTACAAGAGCTAAGAAACTCCTAACTCCTACCGTACCAAATACATATGTGCATGGTGATTGCCTGGAGGAGGATGCAACTAGGAATATAATTGATGAAGGAAAAGTGAGAGATAGAAGAGAAAAAATACAAGAGCTATTGAATTTAGAAAAATAGATAAAAAGAAAAGGAGTTGCATTTGGAGGATTTTACCCTGATTTACAATATTTTGATAAAATCAAAGCTATGATGAACAACTTTTACACACTCTTTAAACAGTTGGATAGATGCCTAGATGTAAAAAAGGGAGGACAAGAATCCAAGTATTTAGAGTCTGGTTATGAAAGTGAGAGTGAAGAATAATATGTTAGTCCACCTTGTATAGATCAACCACAACAAAATGTTTCAGGAGAAGTTCAGGTACAAGGAGAAGAGGGGCGTATTATAGATTTGACTGAAGTTTCTCAACCCAATGATATAGATGAGCCTACTAACAAGAGGCAAAAAGTTGATGTTGGTTAGACATCTCATGATAAGACTTAAATGAGAAAAGAGAGAAAAAAGGATAGAGTAAGTGCTCTTGTTCCTGGTAATAGAGTATATGATCATAATTTGAGAAAGGAAATTAGGAAAGGAAAGAAACTATAGCAAGAGGTAGAAGAAAACATAGAGTTGCCCCTTAGAGAATGTATAGATGAGAGATTGATCAATCAGCAACAGTTCTTGAAACATGATAATTTCATTAAAACTGATGAATTCAAAGATTTCCTTAGATGGTGAAAGAAGGAAGAGATCAGAGGGAAATTGAGATTAGCTAGTGAAGAAGCAGTGACAAATGAGTCTCTCATAGCTCTACAAACATATGATCCTAAAATTGAAGACATCACTCCTGAAGAAGCCAGAAAATTAGTGTTGTAAAGTGGCATGTTGATTGCTAAAGGCTCGGATTTAACCTCAGCATTTATAATAAATCAAATAAGAAAGGAATCATATTTAAAAATGACTACTGAGATCCAAATTGGAGATATGATTAAGGGATTCAGATATAGTCCAAATTCCCAGGCATTTTCCATGTGGAGTCTATGTCCTAAAGACCAAAAGTCTCCATTGCTATATATTCAAGAGAGCATGGTGGGAAACCAAATGGTATGGACAATTCAAAACATAGGTGATTTGGAGATTTCCCAAATAATGACACACTAGGCACATTTGAATGAAGAAAAGACAAAAAAATTGTCTGAGAAATGTGGTGTCCTGATAGAGGAGGCTAGTGCCCTAGCTAAGCAGAGAGAATTGTGCCACATCAAGATTCATCAGAAAGATAAGGTAATTGTTGAAATGACTAAATGATTGTTGGAAAATCTAGAAGTTGTATATGTACCCTCAGAGAAGCCTCCACAAATAGAAGAAAATGTTGAAATAGGGTAAGAAGTAAGAATAGAGGATATGGCTAAAAGTGGTAATGGGATTGCCATAAATGCATTGTTGAATATAATTCAACATAGGATTGATATCTTAAAAGATAAAACTGATATAATCCTAAATGCAAACAATAAATTACCAACTTTACATGTTGAGGTAACAGGCTACATCTCCATTTTGACTCCTTTTTTCACAACATGGTCTTCTAGGATACAACTATTTGAGAGGTTGGCTTCTTTACACCCACATAGGCCAGATGTGCCAGAGATTGTGATAGAGGTAGAGAATGAGATCAAGAAAATAAATGTGACTTTAACTTTCTTTAAAGGTAAATTAAATTAGATAGAGGCAAAGATGAGCTTATTTGGATCGAGTTTCAATAGATTTGTTCCTCCACTAAAGGGAGAAGATGATCAGATTAAGGCCTTGGAGGCCTGGAGAAATGAATTTGATAGATGATTTCCTAGTAAAGAGACATTTATTATAGATTCTGATCTTGATATGGAAGGTTTCAATAATATTTTGGATGAGGATTTTAAAGCAGAAACTAACATTAATAAATTCTTGGTTGATGTCAAAAGAATAACTGATGTTAGATGGGAAAGATAGAAAGAAAAATTGCAGAGTATCCAAAACTTCGATTGGCCTGTAGAGGAGGATGTGATAGCATGGGATTTGAAGAGAAATCTGAAGAATAAGAAGCCTATTGAAATATAAGAAGAGGTCCTAGATGAAGAATACAGAGGAACACTTCGCACCTAATCATTGAGCATAGGGAGGTTAGTAATCATAAAAGACAAGTGTAGGTTAGCCTAAAATGGTGGTCACTTGGTCTCAATAAAAATATCAGATACTATCCTGAACACTATCAGACAAAGGTACTAGAATTCATGTGAAGACAAAAGAAGATCAAATTTCATCCCTTATTCTTGTCTTCCCACCGCTTGAACATTCTTTTTTTTATTCTTTTCTATGCTTTTAGGGTTAGGTTCCTTAAACCATCTGAAGCTTGTTGCATCCTTTCCTTAAGGATTCCAAGATGGTTTAAGACCTATATATAGATCAAATGTAATAGTTTTGGAGAGAGATGAAATATATTTGCAAGCTAGACTTCTAGATTTCAGTCTGTGTTTTTTGAGCTTTTAGCCTTGATATGTACTAAAGTAGAAATTTATGAATAAAATATAGTATAGATTTATTCTATATTGTTATTGTCTCTTTATTTATTTTGTGTAATCTTTTATGTTTGATTTGTAAGGCATGTTAAACATATCGGCTATAAGGTAGCTATCTAGTTATTTGCAAGTTTCTTCTAAGGGGAGAGTTAAACTTTGTGAGTAGTTTTAGAGAGTACAACAGTAATTGAGGATTTGATATAACATATTGGGAGTGATAGGGTAACTTGTAAGGAACTTTACCTGAGTTGTATGTAGGTTGTAAGGCATCCTATAACATTCTTATTTGTTTATCTCTGTGGATTTATATCTTTTGACTCTATAGCCCAAGGATAAGCACTGGTCTAGAACTTGTTTGGTGATTCATCATCATCCAAAATATTTAAGACTATTCAAAATCAGTTACCTTCAGAGCATATATTTAAAATCAATTGTACTCACAGAGTTCATAGTTGAAGTTTGCTGATGAAATTCCATATTATGTTGCTATCTATCATCATCAAGATAATGATTTGGATTATTAAGATCTTCCTCAGAATAATCGTAGTTATTTGCATTGTCATTTATGTATCCATATAGGAATAGAGAATTTAGCACATAAGCAAAATCCACTCTAAAGATACTGTCAAGTCAGTAATCAATCATAGGTAAAACCTGCCTGAGTCAGTGGATCTCAAAAAACAAGGAGGTGATAATAGGTATCCCCAATGTTATCAAAATACGTCATCAATTAGTGTTTTCTCTTGTTTGATTCAGAGTTTCAAAGGCATTGGGAGTCATAGAGTTATTCAAGCATTCTAGAGGCCCTGCAAGAAAAAAGCCTAATAAATTGGCGACTCTGCTGTGGAATCAGTGATTAGAGATCATATCAGTTATAGTTGTCAAGATTTTATTTTGATAGTACTCATTCATTCCTAACTATTGTTGGGTGGTGACTCTAAAGAAAAATCTCTGAGATCAGTACAAATTTAGTAAATATCTTTCAAAATGAATACTAGGTCAAGAATGAAAAATAATCCTAAGAAGGCCTTAGAGGGTGGAATCCCATCATCCTCAAGGATGGAAATGTCCTGGAGGAAGAAGAGAAACCAAGTTAGAATTGATGAAACTCCTCCAAGAGGTAAAGAAAGTAATACTAGGAGAGAGGTGAACAACAATCAACCTTCTCATGATAAAAATACTTTAGAATATGAAGAAGCTATAGAGAAAGTATTAGAAACACCTACTATTACTTCTACTTCTAGTGAAAGAGAGGAAACAAATACATCTAGTTCAGATTCTGAAGAAATTCCCTCTGATGAGCAAGCAAATGAGGAAAAACTTATTATGAAATAGCTTACCCTTATTCAACAAATGAAAAGGGAGAGAGAACTGGGAAAGAAAAAACATGAGCATAAGGATGTTGATAAGAGTAAAAGAAAATATATAAGACATCAAAATATAAAAAGTATAGAGAGGTCTCAAAAGGACCAAGAAATACCACTTACTTATAAAGCTTCTAGTTTACAGAATGACAAAGGTAAGAAAAAAATGACTGAATATAGAAATCAAGAACCTGGGTTTAAGAAGCCTTTGACCGAGAAAATTTCCAAGTTGGATATTGATTTGGAGAAATTAAGAATTGAAAAGGAGACCATGGAGAAAATGTTAGAAAAGGAAAAAATGGAAGCTGCAATAATTGAAATGAAGAAGAAAATATATTTTTTGTAGTCTTCTAAGTATTCTCATGCTAGGACAGAGAATACTATAGCTTTCAAAGAAAAAGCTACTACTTTTAAAGAAAATGATAGTTTTCAAAGAAAACCATTGCGCACTGAAAGGTATAAACAGTTTAACTTCATTGGTATCCCTAGATATCCTAATGCATTCCCTAAAAATGTTTGTGATATAGGAGAAAAACTCCCAAAGTTCGCAGGTAACAATGTTATTTCATTTGAAACACATTTAAGAAAGTTCATTGATTTTGTTGATGATTTAAATATCACTCATGAGGATGTATTAATGAAATTATTTGTTCAGTCTCTAGTAGAAGATGCTAGAGAGTGGTTTCGGAGCCTTTCTAATGGATTTTTCACTTCCATGGATGATTTAATTGAATTATTTAATGATCAATATGGAGATAAAACAAATAAAGGCTTTTTGTTGAATGAATTCAACAATATCAAAAAGAATTACAATGAAGAGGTCACTGAGTTTATTACCAGATTTCAAAGAGCTATGCACAAGCTATTTCAGAAGATAAGGCTGGATGAAGAGGCATGTTTAGCTACTTATTTAAATCCCTTTGATTCTAAAATGGGATATGCTCTTAGGGATAAAAACCCTAGAACTCTGATTGATGCTTATAAGATAGTAGTGAATATTGAGATGAACAGAAGAGTGTCTGGTAAATTAAATAGGAGAGATGACTCAAGGTTTAGTAGGAGCAACCTAAAAGAACCATAATATAGGTAATATAGGGCTCCTTAGAATAGTTGGCCTCCTTACAATAATACATATAATCCCCAAATTAGAATTTAAAACCATCCTTATGGAACTCTGTTTAAGGATGGGAAGCCTATTATCCCACCTAGAAAGGAGAAGACTGATAACATAACTCTAGACCCTCTACATAAGAATGTTGTCCATTTCTGCAATGATGATCCCTGGTGTGAAGCTTGTGAAGCCCCACATAACCCTAATTTCTGCATTATTTCCTTAGATTTAAGAGTAAATGAAGAACAAGGAAGTGGTGAGAGTGAACAATGTGATCATAGTATGACAAATACTTATTCATGTCATGATATAGATTCGGACAATGAAATTGAAAATCATGATTCTTGTAGTTCACAAAGAAGGCTAGAAAGTCATCTTTAACAGATTTTATCAGATAGTGAAGCAGAGGAAACTGATGACCATATAAGATGTTATGCTCAAAACAATTAGGATCTTCCACTTATTAGAAAAGCTTCAGATGAAGAGAAAGCTAGGATTACTGTAGATTTAGTGAACAAGGCTAGAAGCAACTACCATTTGAGAAATAGAGTAGTGGGTGGTACTGGTAGTTAGCCATTAGGTGTCTTTATAAAAGAAAATAAAGTAGACACCAACTATGTACAAAAAAAGGAAGGACATGGGGAAAATGTAAATAAACATAAGGTCAAAATCATTACAAAATCCTTAGAACCAAATTTTGTACAAGAAGAAGAATTAAAAAAGCAAGAAATGGGTACTCATGTTCTTAAGATAGAAAGAAAAAAGTTAAAAGAACCAACTCTGAATGTACATATTGAGGAAAGTGACATTACTATTGAAAAATCAAAGTCCTCAGATGTGAAATATACTCCAGTAGACATGGGTCACTCTTTGTCCCAAATGACAGTAAAGGTGCCATTTCTAGAAATGATGAGAATTAAAGAACACAAGGAAAAGGTGTTGTCATTATTAAACAATGTGCCCATAATAAAATTCCAAAGTCTAGAGAATGTTTGCAAGAAACCAATTAACAAAGGGAAGGAGGTTGAGGTATTAACATCTGAGATTCCTCAAATTTTCTTGAATACAACTTCTTCCCCAAAATTTGTTGACCCATTTTTTCTTTCACTAATAATTAATGGAAAGATGCTAAAAAATTGTGTGATCGATTCAGGAGCATCTAATACTGTTATGCCAGTGGAAATTATGAGGTCAATGGGACTATAGGTTGATACTCCTCATGGGAGATGTCAAGAAATGGACTCTAGAGAAGTCCCTATGATTAGAACCATTGTGGCTATACCTTATAAATTAGCCATATGTCCTGATTTGGTAATGACTATGAATGTTCTTGTTGTTGATATACCACCACATTATGGCATGTTGTTATCAAGAAAGTGGAGTGCTTCAATGGGAGGTAGTATACAAAGTGATTTATAATATGCTACTTTTAGCATTGCTGGAGATAATGTTAAGGTGTTAAGGGAGGGTAGAACTCGACACATGATAGAAAGATTTGAAGACACTAACATTAATTGTTGCATTGATATGGATATGGAAAATTTCAAGATACAAAAGAGTGAACTTTATTATCAGAGTGAAGAGGTTGATCCTCTAAATAAAGAGTTGATTGTACAAGATGATGGATTATGGAAAATGTATTTTGATGGGGCTTTCTCAAAAGAAGGATCAGGGGTAGGTGTATTACTGGTATCTCCATTAGGTACAACTTTTAAATATTCCTTTCTATTAGCCTTTCAATGTACAAATAATACTGCAGAATATGAGGCTTTGTTTTTAGGGCTTGAAATTGCCATCAAACATGGGATTAAATGTTTAAAAGTTTATGGTGATTCTGAATTGGTGGTAGCTCAAGTTAGATCCAAATATGCAGTAAAAAATGATAGATTAAAAATGTATAAGTATGCTATTTGGGATCAAATTGAAATGTTTGATGCTTTTGATATAA
>MU223547.1:409887-433820 GCA_018584345.1 Thuja plicata | reverse complement strand
ATAGATTAAAAATGTATAAGTATGCTATTTGGGATCAAATTGAAATGTTTGATGCTTTTGATATAAGCTGGATAGAATGGTCAAAGAATATAATGGCTGATTTTTTAGCAAATGTTGCTTTAAAAACCGATGATTTGACCTTACATGGGGTGTTAATACTGGAAGTCAAGACAAGACCAGTTGTTTTGGATAACATTTACAATTGGCAGGTTTTTCAGGATGACCAAGATATTCTGAGATTTATTCAATGTCTAGACCATTATGAGAACCAGAGTATAGATTTTAATACTTTGCTAGAAAGAAATGATGGACAAGACTATATTTTGGGAAATGAGGTTGTCCAGTTAAGTTCTAATCAGATTCCTAGGGGTTTGGTTGAGCTCAAAGCATTGTTTAGTAGTCAACATAATGATTCAACAAAATTAAGCAATGCCAAGATTAAGGATTTGGAGGAAATAAATTTAGGATATGAAAATAGTCCTGAAGTTGTTTATACTGGAAAAGGTTTAGACTCTCATATAAGGACAAATTTGATCAAACTGTTAAGAAAATATAAACATGTCTTTGCTTGGTCATATGAGGATTTGAAAGCCTATAGAGAGGATCTTTTTCAACATGAAATCCCACTAAAGTCAGATGTGAAACCATTTAGGAAAAAATAGAGACCTATCAACCCCTTGTTGGCTCCTAAGATGCAGCAAGAACTGATGAAGTTAAAAGATGCTAGGATAATCTAGCCAATCAGACACTCAACTTGGGTATCAAATCTGGTACTAGTCAGAAAGAAGAATGGTGATATCAGATTGTGTGTGGACTTCAGAAATTTAAATATTGCTTCATTAAAAGATAATTACTCCTTGCCTAATATGGAAGCAATGTTACACAAGGTGACCGGTTTTGAGTTGTTGTCTATGATGAATGGTTTCTCAGGATATAACCAAGTCTTAGTTAAAGAATCAAAATAGTACAAACCTACATTTACCACTCCATGGGGAACCTATGTTTATATCAGAATGCCATTTGGACTGATAAATGCAGGAGAAAATTTTCAAAGGGCCATGGATGTTGCTTTTAAAGAACTCATTGATTTATTTATGGTCATTTATCAAGATGATTTAACTGCATATTCTAAGAGAGCTGAGGATCAATGTGAGCACCTAAGTAAGATTTTGAATAAAGCTTTAGAATATGGTGCTTCACTGAATCCCAAGAAATGTCATTTTGCAGTACAAGAGGGAAAGTTGCTTGGACACATAGTGTCTAAGGAGGGGGTAAGAGTAGACCCTAAAAGAGTGGAAGAAATTTAGAAAGTTATTGCTCCAAAGAACCTAAAAGGAGTACAACCTTTCTTAGGAAAGATCAATTTTGTCAGAAGGTTTATATCAAACTTTGTAGAGATTGTTAAACCTATTGTAAATTTTCTAAAGAAAGATGCAAAATTTATTTGGAATGAAGAAGCCCAATAGGCATTTGAGAAAATAAAGAAAGTAGTACAAGAGGCTCTAGTTCTAAAATCTCAAGATTATAGTAAGCCCTTTTCTCTATTTTCATTTGCATCTTATCATACAATTGCAACTATTTTACTATAAAAAGATGAACAAGGATTTGAACATCCAATAGATTTTTATAGTAAATCTCTACAAGCTGCATAACTTAATTACGAGATGATGGAAAAGCAGGCTTATGCTTTGGTAAAAGCTGTAAAGTCTTTTAGGCCATATTTGGTATGTGCTCAGATACAAGCATATGTTCCTCACTCAGCAGTGAAAGATATTCTTACACAGGCAGAAGTTACTAGTAAGATATGTAAGTGGATAAATAGAATTTAGGAATTTAACCTTGAGATCCACATTACAAAGTTGGTAAGAGGTTAGGGTGTGGAAAAACTCATGACAGAAGAAAACTTGGATTTAGTACAAATAAATCATATAGAGATACATGATCAAACTGTTACAAGCATATAAAGGCAACCATTTTATACTAATATTGTGTTTTTCCTAAAAAATGCCAAATGTCCTGATCATATGATAGAAAATCAGAAAAGAAATCTGAAATTGCAAACCCAAAGATACACTCTGATTCAGGGAGACTTATATTGGAAGGATAAGAATGGTGTATTGTTGTTATGTTTGGATAAATACCAAGATGAGAAGGCTTTAAGTGAAATGCATACAGGTGAATGTGGAGGTCATTTTTCTGCTAAGACTACTACCCACAAGATTTTAAGGGTTGGGTACTATTGGCCCAGTTTATTCAAAGATACTTATGAATATGTCAAAAAGTGTGAGCCTTGTCAAAGGTTCTCAAATAAGCTTAAATTTTCAGGAGCTTTGTTATTAAACCCAGTAAGTACTAAATCCCCTTTTACTATGTGGGGAATTGATTTCATTGGTTGATTTCATGAGAAGTCTAGTGGAGGATATAGTTGGATACTTGTAGCCATAGATTATTTTACCAAATGGATTGAAGCCATTCCTAAAAAAAAGGTAACAAGTAGGGTAGTTACTAAATTTTCAATGGAAAATATTATGACTAGATTTTATGTACCTTCTAAATTAGTAATGGATAATGCCATGAGTTTTAGATCAGAAGAAATGACACATTTCTGTGAGAAACATGGGATTAAAATATCATATTCATCCCCATATCATCCACAGGAAAATGGACAAGATGATTCTAGTAATAAAAGTATGTTGAAAATACTGAAAAGAACTCTTGAAAAGAATAAAAGGGCACGACATACAAAATTAAAGCTAGCACTTTGGGCTGACAGAATAACAGTTAAAAGAGAAACAACCAAGTCTCCATTTGAGCTGGTATATGGATTACAGTCAAGAATGCCTATCAATAATTTGTTACCAGTATATTAGTTTATATAAGAAGAACAATTAGATGTTTCTGACAATATGAAAAATAGAATGATCCAGTTGGTAGAGTTGGACAAGACAAGAAGAAATAGCTAGAAATAAAACATAAAGTTACAAAAGAAGATGAAATACATGTTTGACAAGAGGGCTACTGAAAGAAAATTCCAGCTAGGTGACTTAGTTCTTCAGTGGAATGCAAGAGTAGAAGATAAAGGAAAACACAAATAATTTGAGTCTTTAAGGCTTGGACCATTTATTGTATCACAAAGCTTTGGAAAGGATTCTTATCTGTTAAAGAATATGAGTGGAGAAGATTTTGAGTTTCTTGTGCATGGGAAATTTCTCAAGCCCTTTTTCAACTGAGAACCATAGTTCATGCACAAGTAAGTATGTGCCATATTGTAAATAATTTCCTTCAGTTGTGTGTTTCCTTTCTATTTTGGGTTAGGCATCATTGCCTTCAATTTTTGGTCTAGTCTGCAACCAAAGATTCTGTGGTTCTTTGCAATAAACTGTGTTTAGTCAATCCTCAGATAGAGAAAATGTTGGTTGTATTCCCAGTTCTTGTTTTTACCCTAAAAAAAATTTGATATCTTCATGACTGAGAAGTGCACAAATTCTGAAAATATGTCCAAAGTTACAAGGTCCCTGAGAAAGTTCCATGTTTTTAGGTCAAAATCTAGAGAAATGTTAAAAAACCCTATCATAGGTTCCATTATATACAAAAATGTCAAAAAACCCTAGATATGTTAATCAGGTTTATATTTTTGAGTTACCTTTTGGAAGCCTAAGTCATAAAATAAGTCATGTGATTTTTAAGATTAGTCATCCAGTCTCTTAATGTTTAACAAATATTCTATTTTATAAGGAGACTTAGCGATTCAGTTTGGTTAGGATGTCCCTAAAAGGAAAAGAATATACCTTATAAGTCATGAGACATAGCGATAAGCCTTTGTCGCAGAGTCTCCCAATGAAGAAAATGTGATCTAGAAACATGGAGACAAAAGGGTTAAGTCGCGGAGTCTCCAAATTAGAACAGAGTTAGTGATGAGTTAAAAGGCTTCAGTCACCATGTCTCCAGATAAAAGGCCAGTTAAGTAAAAGGTTTAGAGACTTGGTGACAAACTACAAATTAGAATGAAATATATGGTGGTCGAGTAGTCATTGGTCAAACTTGATAAGTCAGCATCCTTTTAGCAACTCAGAGACAAAAAAGTAAAGTTGAGACACGTATCCAAAGTGAATAAAGAAAAAAAGAATCAGTCACATGGTCTCCAAATGGAAAAGTATTATTTGGTGATTAAGAGACTAAAGATGAAAAGGTGACTATGGTCGCATAGTCTCTAGATGTTTTAGGGTTTCAAGAATGTATTCAGCGACTTGATGGAGCTGTCAGATGTAGAATAAGATAAGATCAACAGTATTTTTTGAGTCTCTATAAAATTTGCATAGAATAATAATGTTCTCGTGACAAAGAGATTAAGGTTTAGTCACGTAGTCTTTAAATTGAATTTAAAGTGAAATGATAAAATAAAGTTTCATAGGCTTTGTCGCTAAGTCTCTAAAGGAAATATTAAAGAGCACTTCTATTCAGCGATTAAGCGACTAAGGTTTTTCATGGGGTCTCATAAAAGAAAAGAAGCTTTCAGAGACTTAGCAATCAGAGTTTAATAGATGAAAAGGTAACTGTAGTCGCGGGGTCTCCAAACAAACTTAGAGTTAGGCTATTTTTCTAGCGACTTGGTTTCTTTTAGTCGTGTGATCTCCAGGAGTAAACTACTATTAAGCCAAGGTGAAAAGAATCACGCAGTAGCCAGATCTCCAGAAGAAATTAGAGTTAAGAGATTTGATCAGCGACAAGGAGATAATGCATAGTCGCTAGGTCACCAGATATGAAGAGTGATAGTTATGATGAGAAAAAAGTAAATGGCAGTTGCTGACATGACAAAATGGAGATTTATCAACCAATAGGAATGAAGAGGATTAATGACTGTGTGAAAAAGGTAGCTGAGATGTATGATAAAGAGCCAATCATATCAAAATGTGATTTTGTTTGAGTTTTATAAGGGTTTTTTCTAAAATGTACTCTTTTGAATTTGATTTCCTGTCACATTCATGAGCTATGGCTAGGAATTCAATTAATACCACAGTATGTAAACTTGAACACCTAATTGATTGATTCCTCAATAATGAGCTAAGTACTTTATAAAATTACCATAAAGGGATGATCTTTGGTTTATTTTCATTCATCATACATCCATAATTTTAGAGCGGAAAATTTGCTAGGTTTTCTGTGTTTAAAGAAGAAAGAATTGTTTATTCAATAAAGTTTTTATCAATTTCAGGGTGATTATTCAGTTTTTAGAGTTCTTGAATTAACTTTAGTGCACAAAGAAGGGTAAGATGTCCTGGGAGAATATTTGTTCCAATATTGGGGAAAAGGAAGTGGAGAACAGAACAAAATAAGTAAAGAAGTTAGTGTGGCACCTACCAGTGGGAAGAGCGATGATGTGGATGAAGATGCTAAGGGAAAGAGGAACTTCTTTGATGAGTTTTTAAAGCTATTACTTGGATCTACACAAAACAAGAGGGAAAATGCCAACATATTGGTAGATGAGTACTGCAATATCAGAGATGCCCAAACACCAGGTTCTACAGGTTTTTCTCTTTACAATTACTTTTATAAGAATGCTGATAAGGTCATACTAATATCAAACCCTTGGACTAGTGGTTTGGCTAGGTTAATAGTTCTTGATGTTTTCATACATGTAGACTTGTTTCTAGGTCTAGCAAACCACTATGACCCCTTGTCAAAAATAATTAAAAAGAGTGATGGTACTGCATTATTAATTTTGAATAGGAATTCTTTTATGCAATTCTTTAGCTTGTATAGTACCATGTCTACTCAGATTAACATCACAAAGCAGGAGGAAAGATACAGGTTACAGCCCAAGATTGCTATGAATCAATTACAAAAACATATCCTTAAGGAGGTCAGAAATCATATTGTCCCTTTACCAGGAACTGCACCTTATTGTTTCAAGGATTTACATTTTTATATCAAATACATTGCATATACTTTGTGTAAGGTGCTAGGTAGGGATGGAGGAGCTGAGAAGATAAATGCTGGGATTTTGATGATGGTTTTGGATTTACAAGATGTGCATTCTAGCACCAGCTATGACTACATTCAATATATCATTGATAGGATGCATGAAGGGTTTGTGGTCGTATAGAAGAAGGATAAAGATCCCAAAATCTTACACTATTCTATTCTGATGCATCTTTTATTGCATTTTAATTATGGCATCATGGATGTAAACAATTTGAACCCCCAAAGAATTTTTCATGACCTGCCTAATCTTGTCCAATTTCAAATTAAGATATGGAATTTCACTTCCAAGGACTGTGATTTCTGTGGATTTGAGAACTGGATTATTTGCCCTTTAATGTAGAGCTTGGGTGTCAACAAAACTAGACTTCTAGTGAAGGTGTTACAACTGTTGAGACCATGTGAGTTTGTTGAAGAGTGGGAAGGTGACCATGATTGGGGAGACTTATTTTTAGAGGAGAATTTCACTATGATTAGAGTGTATGGATGCACACATCCTCCCCATGTCCTACCATATCATGTGCCATCAAGAGTTGCAGTAATGGAATTTATTTGGCAGCTTTTGTTAACTGATAATGGACACTTTGCACCACATAGGAAGGGGACATTAACCCCTAGGCAGTTCAAGATCTTTCAATTTATAATTGGCAAAGGTGCTATTGATTTAGTAAGTAAATGGTTGGAAAGTTGTAAGATGGGAGCAGCACTGTATAGATATATAGATCCAGAGGGATTCATTCTAGGAGCTAAGAAACTCCTAACTCCTACCATACCAAATACATATGTGCATGGTGATTGTGTGGAGGAGGATGCAACTAGGAATATAATTGATGAAGGAGAAGTGAGAGATAGAAGAGAAAAAATACAAGAGCTATTGAATTTAGAAAATAGATAAAAAGAAAAGGAGTTTAATTTGGAGGATTTTACATTGATTTACCATATTTTGATAAAATCAAAGCTATGATGGACAACTTTTACACACTCTGTGAATAGTTGGATAGATGCCTAGATGTAAAAAAGGGAGGAAAAGAATCTGAATATTCAGAGTCTAAATATGAAAGTGAGCGTGAAGAAGAATATGTTAGTCCACCTCATATAGATGAACCACAATAAAATGTTGCAGGAGAAGTTCAGATACAAGGAGAAGAGAGACATATTATAGATTTGACTGAAGTTTCTCAACCTGATGATATAGATGAGCCTTCTACCAAGAGGCAAAAAGTTGATCTTGGTTAGACATCTTATGATAAGACTTATAGGAGAAACGAGAGAAAAAATGATAGAGTAAGTGCTCTTGTTCCTGGTAATAGAGTATATGGTCATAATTTGAGAAAGGAAATGAGGAAAGGAAAGAAACTGTAGCAAGAGGTAGAAGAAAGCATAGAGTTTCCCCTTAGAGAATGTATATATGACAGATTGATCCATCAGTAGTAGTTCTTGAAAGATGATAATTTCATTAAAACTGATGCATTCAAAGATTTCCTTAGATGGTGAAAGCAGGAAGAGATCAGAGAGAAATTGAGATTGGTTAGTTTATAAGCAGTGACAAATGAGGCTCTCATAGCTCTACAAACATATGATCCTTAAATTGAAGACATCACTCCTGAAAAATCTTAAAAATTAGTGTTGGAAAGTGGCATGTTGCTTGCTAAAGGCTGGGATTTAGCCTTAGAATTTATAATAAATCAACTAATAAAGCAATCATATTTAAAAATGACCACTGAGATCCAAATTGGTGATATGATTAAGGGATTCATATATAGTCCAAATTCCTAAGCATTTGCCATGTGGATCTATGTCCTAAAGACCAAAAGCCTCAATTGCTAAATATTCAAGAGAGCATGGTGGGAAACCAAATGGTATGGACAGTTCAAAACATAGGTGATTTGGAGATCTCCCAAATAATGACACACTAGGCACATTTGAATGAAGATAAGACAAAAAAATTGTCTGAGAAATGTTGTGTCCTAATAGAGGAGGCTAGTTCCCTAGCTAAGGATAGAGAATTGTGCCACATCAAGATTCATCAACAACATAAGGTAATTGCTGAAATGACTAAACAATTGTTTGAAAAGCTAAAAGTGGTATATGTACCCTCAGAGCAGCCTCCAAAAATAGAAGAAAAGGTTGAAATAGGGGAAGAAGTAAGAACAGAGGATATGGCTAAAAGTGTTAATGGGATTGCCATAAATGCATTGTTGAATATACTTCAACATAGGATTGATATCTCAAAAGATAAAACTTATATAATCCTAAATACATACAATAAATTACCTACTTTACATGTTGAGGTAACATTCTACATCTCCATTTTGACTCCTTTTTTCACAACATGGTCTTCCAAGATACAACTATTTGAGAGGTTGCCTTCTTTACAGCCACATAGGCTACATCTACCAAAGATCGTGATAGAGGTAGAGGATGAGATCAAGAAAATAAATGTGACTTTACCTTTCTTTATAGGTAAATTAAATCAGATAGAGGCAAAGATGAGCCTATTTGGATTGAGTTTCAATAGATTTGTTCCTCCACTAAAGGGAGAAGATGATCAGATTAAGACCTTGGAGGCCTAGAGAAATGAATTTGACAGCAGACTACATAGTAAAGAGGCATTTATTACAGATTGTGATCTTGACATGGAAGGTTTCAATAAGATTTTGGATGAGGCTTTTAAAGCAGAAACTGACATTAATAAATTCTTGGTTGATGTCAAAAGCATAACTGATGTCAGGTGGGAAAGACAGAAAGCACAATTGTAGAGTATCTAGAACTTTGATTGGCCTGCAGAGGAGGATGTGACAGCATGGGATTCGAAGACAAAATAGAAGAAAAAGAATCCTATTGAAATAGAAGAAGAGGTCCTGGATGAAGAATAGAGAGGAACACTTGGCAACTGATCATTGAGCACAGGGAGGTTAGTAATCATAAAAGACAAGTGTACGTTAGCCTAAAATGGTGGTCACTTGGTCTAAATAAAAATATTAGATACTATCTTGAACACTATCAGAAAAAGGTGTCAGAATTCATGTGAAGAGAAAAGAAGATCAGATTTCATCCCTTATTCTTGTCTTCCCACTGCTTGAACATTCTTGTTTTTTGTCTTTTCTCTGCTTTTAGGGCTAGGTTCCTTAAACCATTCGAAGCTTGTTGCATCCTTTCCTTAAGGATTCCAAGATGGTTTAAGACCTATATATAGATCAAATGTAATAGTTTTGGAGAGAGATTAAATATATTGGCAAGCCAAACTTCTACATTTCAGTATGTGTTTTTTGAGCTTTTAGCCTTGATATGTACTGAAGCATAAATTTATGAATAAAATACAGTACATCTTTATTCTATATTGTTATTGTCTCTTTATTTATTGTGTGTACTCTTTTATGTTTGTATTGTAAGTAATGTTAAACATATTGGCTATAAGGTAGCTATCTAGTTATTTGAAAGTTTCTTCTAAGGTGAGAATTAAACTTTGTGAGTAGTTTCAGAGAGTGCAGCAGTAATTGAGGATTTGATATAACATTGTGGGAGTGACAGGGTAACTTGTAAGGCACTTTACCTGAGTTGTATGTAGGTTGTAAGGCATCCTACAGTATTCTTATTTGTTTATCTCTGTGGATTTATATCTTTTGACTCTATAGCCCAAGGATAAGCACTGGTCTAGAACTTGTTTGGTGATTCATCATCATCAAAAATATTTAAGACTATTCAAAATCAATTACCTTCAGAACATATATTTAAAATCAATTGTACTCACAGAGTTCATAGTTGAAGTTTGTTGATTTCTTAAAGAGAAAATCAAATAGGTTATTCCTCCTAAATTCATAAGAATTGTAAAAGGAAAGAAAGATGAAATTCCTTATTATGTTGTTGTCTATCATCATCAAGATAATGATTTAGATTGTTAAGCTCTTCCTCAGAATAATCATAGTTATTTGAATTGTCATTTATGTATCCATATAGGAACAGAGCATTCAACACATAGGAAAAATCCACTCTAAAGATACTGTCAAGTCAATAATCAATCATAGGTAAAACCTGCCTAAGTTAGTGGATATCAAAAAAGAAGGAGGTGATAATAGGTATCCCCAGTGTTATCAAAATACCTTATCAATTAGTTTTTTCTCTTGCTTGAATCAGAGTTTCAAAGGCATTGGGAGTCATAGAGTTATTCAAGCATTCTAGAGGCCCTGCAAGAAAAAACCCTAATAGTACCAACCCCCTGAAATCTTAACATTCAATTTCACCCCCGAGGAAGACCCTGTATTTTTGTAGAGAACCCAGGACCTAGAATAAAAATTGAGGGTTGAGATTAACTCTGAGGGTGCCACAGCAACCCCCACCACACTCTTGTCTGGCATTTGGTGTCGGATAAATTACCAGAAACATTTAGAGCTAGAGTGTGAACCATGCCTAGCCACTGCTACCCAGTATATCAATTCCCTCTAGAAGAAAGAACACACAGTTGATTCCTCAGGACCCAGTGCTTCTACTTGTAGCACCTTTTTGGTGCCATTTGTCTAGGAATCCCAATTAACAATTCCTCTAGAGATAAACCTCACCCATGTACCATCAGCACTGGAGGAGACTCCTCCCAACCCTCCCAAAAACAATCCAAAGACCACTTCACCTTCCTAGCCCCAAATAACAAATGATGACTTGTGGACCCTTAAGTTCAATGGGTCTTGATCCAAACAAGGTTGTGGGGTCAGAGTGGAATTAATCAACCATGGGGAAAATCCTTCCTTGCGTCCTATAGGCAATAGTTCAACTACACGAATAATATTACAGAATATAATACTTTGGTCCTCAAACTCCTATTTGCACTAAGGAAAGGAATCACTCGCCTCCGGGCCCTAGGTGATTCAGAGTTGATTGTTAAGCAGGTCCAAAGTCAATACACTTGTCATGATAAAAGTCTGGCTGTATACCACAATCAAGCATGGAGCCTTATTGAAGATTTTGATGTTTTCAGTATCAATCTTATCCCCCAGAGATGGAATTATGTCATAGATGCCCTTGTTGTTTCTACCAGCATGCTTGAGCCAATGGCTGGCTCGTGACTCTGGAGATTCTCCGTGTAAATGATTCCCACCCCATCCATTCTAGACAATGTCACCCATTTTTAGGTCTTTTAGGACTATCAACATATCCTAGCCTTCATGTCCAATGTTGGTGTTTTCAAAGACCAGATAGTGGAAGAAAGAGATCACGACGACACTAGACAGGGTGATGAAGATGATAGGATCATACACCTACCAACAAACACCATCCCAAAGGGGATGGTTGCACTTGAATGAATCTTCAACTCAGACCCTTGAGGCTAGGAAAAGATATCATCCTCCTCTAAGGGGAGAAAATTTTAGAAAGTGAACATCGACCAGCCTGGTGAAGAGAAAATGATACACATTGGCACCTCCTGCTCCCCTGTGAAGAAGGAGAAGATTCTCACAGTTCTCTGAGAATATATTGACATAATCACGTGGGGGTATGAGGACTTGAAAACCTATCATACATCCATCATGACCCATACTATCCCACTCAAACCTGACGCTAAGCCTTTCCAAAAAAAAGTAATGACCGGTCAACCCACTGATCGAGCCTCTGATTTATCAGGAGGTCCAAAAACTACTGTAAGCCCAAATAATCTTTCCAATTTGTCACACTACATGGGTTGCCAACCTTGTCCCTATGAGGAAGAAAAGTGGCAAGATCCGCCTTTGTGTGGATTTTTTAAATCTAAACAAGGCATCGAGGAAAGATAATCACCCTCTCCCCTCGTTGGATAAGGTATTACAAATTGTGAACAGATCATAAATGATGTCCTTCTTGGATGGGTACTCCAGGTATAACCAAGTCATGGTTAAATATGAGGATAGAGACAAAAAGGTGTTTACCACCAAGTGGGGAACATTTTCATATCGGAGAATGCCCTTTGTCCTTATTAACATAGGGGCTACGTTTCAAAAGGCTATGGATATTGCATTCAAGGGCCTTGTGAACTAGTGTATAATCATCTACATGGATGATTTGGCTATCTTTCCCTAGGATAAGTGTGATCATTCCGCCCACCTCACCCAAATTTGTGAGAGATGTCACCAGTATCGAATATTCCTCAACCCTAAGAAATGCATATTTGGGGTCACTAAAGGGAAATTGCTTGGGCATATTATCTTTGAGAAGGGTATATCCATTGACTCTGAGAGAGTTGAAGTGCTGCTAAACCTATAAATGTCTAGTAGCAAGAAATAAATGAGATCTTTATTTGGGAAGATCATTTTGTCCAGTGGTTCATCACTAGATTCATTGAGATCATGAAGCTACTCAATGAGATGATGAAGAAAGATACCAAGATTGATTGGAATCCTGAAGCAAGGTGGGTGTTTGCCCATATTAAGAAAATGATAATAGAGGCACTAAACCTGGCTTGTCCGGACTACTCCCTCCCTTTTTACATCTATTATTTTTCTTTTCCACATTGTATCGTGACAGTGGTGATCCAGAAGGTTGAAGGGGAAGAATGACCAATAGATTTCATGAGATCTCCCTTTAAGAATGCCAAATTCTGGTATTCATCTTTGGAAAAGAAGGCCTTTACTCTTGTTCACACCGTGAAGAAATTCTGGCATTATATTCTCTGGAGCAAGGTGCATGCTATCATCCTAGACCAGGAAGTAAAATCTCTACTAATGTAGAGTGAGTTGGGTGAAAGATGGGAGAAAGGGATGGCCATCGTCCAAGAATACAATTTGGAAATGCAACCCATAAAGATAGTCTGAGGCCAAGGACTATGTAAAGTGATGGCATCAGAGACTCCCCACATTGAATGTCAAACATATATACAGTGGAGTCCATCACTCAGGATCCATGGTACATAGACCTAGTGTACTTATTTTTGAATAAAAGATGTCTCGAGGGATTGCCTCCAAACAAACATCATGCCCTGCGGTTGAAAAGTGCACACTTAATGATAAAAAATGCCACGCTTTTTTGTAGAAACTATGAGAGAGTGTACCTCTGGTGCATTGATAGGGTTCAAGATGCAAAGATAATTGAATAATTTCACGGGTAGTTTGGAACCAGGCATGGCTTAGCTGATGCCATAGCCCATCAGATTCTCTAGGCTAGATACTATTGGCCCTATATCCTTAAAGATGTCTACACTCACATCAAAAAGTGCCATACTTGCCAAACCGTGACGCATCATGAGAAAAACCTGGCTATGCCTTTCCAGCTGGTCTTTGAAGCTAGACCCTTCACCCAATGGGCATTTGAATTTATTAGGGAAATCAACCCCAACTCATCCACCAACCACTAGTACATTCTCATTGCTACCAATTATTGCACCCAGTGGTCTGAAGCAATACCTTGTAAAAATAATATGGTAGATGTAGTTATAAAATTCCTGAAAGAAAACATCAAAATTTGGAATGCCCTTTTCTATAATATGTGACAATGGTCCAATGTTTTCTTTGGCACAATTACTTGAATGGACCTATGATAGAAAAATTACTCTAAAGTTCTCCAGCAACTATTACCCCCAAGGGAATGGTGTGGCTGAATCAACTAACAAAAATTTGCTTAAAGTGATCAAACATCTATTAAAGTAGAATCCCTGGGACTGGCACCAAAATCTCATGTTCACCCTTTGGGTGGATCATATTTGAATTAAGGCCACCTTGGGGACATCCCCATTCCATCTAGTTTATGGCTAGAACCCAGTCTTCCTCATTAATTTGCAAATCATGGTTTTACAGTTCATGCAGGAATTTAGCAACCGGGAAAATATCATGGAGGTTTGGCTCCTAAATCTAGTATGAATGGAAGAACAAAGAGATGCATCCCTTTAACATTTTGCGCGTCACCAAGTAGTGGTGAAATGATGGTTTGACCAAAGAGCCCAGTATAAATCCTTTTAGGTTTCAGACTTGGTCCTCTTGTGGGATAAGGCCCAGGAAAAGAAAGGAAAGCACACCAAATTCCAAAGGCTCTGGCTCAGACCATATTTTATCTCAGAGATCTACAGGGGAAATACTTATTGCCTTAGTACCATGACCGGAGAAGCTATTCTATTTCATGTCAATGGAAAGTTTCTCAAACATTATTTTCAATGAGGTGAGTTTGTCCAGAATTGTACTATATGTAAATCTTCTTGCTTGTAAATATCTTTCTTGGTGCCCTATTTGGGGTGCCTTGTAAATAGATTTGTCAGTTGTCCTTTGGGGTTGCCCCTTTTCTTTTGTTTTGTTTTTGGCTTCATCCTTTCTTTTCTGGGTCCCCAGTATTTTTATCCCCCTTTTTTATAGACTGGTATGCTTCACATAACACCTTGTCTTTGGGATGGTACCTTTTGCATTATGGTGAACTCAAAATCTATTGTTAGCATGGTGGAATTGGTCTGGTCTCTAGAGTTTTTTTGTAAGTTTGGTAATGAGTTATGAGAAATCTTCATCGGATTCATCCCTAGAAGTTTGGAAATTAGTTAAATCAAAATCAAAAGGAACAAGTAATTGGACACACCGAGAGTAGATCAGTCACACTAGTTTGTTGGCCCAAGTCTGAAAAACATTTAAATTCCTCCCAAGTCTAGAGTTTTTCTTCCCTATTTGGTGAATTGAAGTGGATGGAAGGGTGAAAGAAGTAACGCTGTTAAATTTAGCTAAGCTTAAGCTTAATGGTGAAAGAAGTACCACCTTCCTATCTAGAAAAGAATAAAGTGAAGAGACAGAAAAAAAATAGAGTGGATAAATTTTGGTATCTGGGGGAAGCGAGCAAATTTGATGACTTTGGTTTGACATATTCAGTGCCTCTTCTATGCTTCTCCTAGAGGTCATCGACTTGATTTTCTTTCAAAGCACACACTTCACAACTGACAAAAGACCAAGGATTGAATCATGTATGGGCCAGATTTTCTCAAACGCTTCGCACCTTGCAAGCAGGATGCTCCAAGTAATGATTGATTCCAGTTTTGATAACCACAGATTCCATAGTTCTCGAATGCGCTAAGGAAATTGTCCCAGATAGTCACCATTTGTTATGCCTTGCATACCCATCCCTACATTTTGTTGGCAAAATGTTGGGTCCCCTCTTTTCACTTTGGCTCTTGCAATGTCTTCTATTTTCTTTGTTTCCTTCTCCAGGCTTTCTCTCCCATGAGGTTTGTTTTCTTTCTACTTTTTTCTTTCATGCCTTTCATATTTCGTGCCTGCGGGACCTGGTCCTAGATTTTTTTTTTCTTTCTTGAGCCAAATTCTGGACTCTGGGATTCTCTACCATGATGTCTTCTTCTTGCAAAAAGATATGGTCGCATGGAATCCCTAGGCCCAGAGTCTAGAGGTTTGCCTGTTTCAGAGTTTGCGGAGGAGAGGGTAACTTGCTTTTACCCTGGGTATAAATAGAAACTACATGTCACTATTAAAGTTACCGTGATTAAAAATACTTGTGCATTCAGAGTGATTCAAGGAGAATTAAGGTGATTCTAAGTTGTGAATTACTCCATGCTTAGTGGATGATTACCAGTTGATTCAAGGTGTCTATTCATGATCGTTTGAAGGTAGGACTTGTTGCAGGAGTGCTCCTGGTGTACTTCTACCCTATTTTCTTCAGGTTTTTAGGTAGGCTCTCCACTTGTCCTCTATTTTCCTTGCTATTTCTTGGTTTTCCTAGTTCTCTTTTGTTTTTGGTTTTGTTTTGTTGATTTTACTGGTTTTCCCTTTGTGCTTTGTGTTTTTGGTTTGCCTCCCGTTGGTGGGTTGGCTTTGCGAGAGGGTTTTTCGGCCTCTACGTAGTTGTAAATTAGTGTACACATTGTATATTGTCCTAGGGTAGTCTTTGTAAATGTGTATAATAGTGTAAATAGTCTGTAAAAGTCTTGTAAATTCTATTTTTTTAGTGTGTATATATTTTGGCTTTCAGCCCTCTATGGATTCCTGTATATATCTAGTATATATCCTTTCAGTTTTGGGTCAAGCTCACCGTGCTCTTGTCTGGTTTTCCAAATTTTGTGATCTCACACACATAGCAGAATACCACCTGGTTGGAACTCGGCTCTTGTTTGGTTTCAATCATGGCATTTTCTCTCTTCATCATCGAATCAGTCTTCATGGCGCATTTATTTCCCATGTGCGCATTTAAGTTTTTCCAAGTGGCTCTTATCTCACACACATTCTGATAGTTGGCATTGCCATCACTATAACTCCCATTTATTTCATAACCATGTGATACCCATGTAATCTTGATAGCTCATCTTCTGGTCACATCTTCCAATGGTTAGTTTTCCAGACTCCAGGCCTTACGTCCTCACCCAGCCAATATCTTACTTCCATCAAAAATGCTAATATCCCTGGGCCCCGATAGTGATTGAATTCCCAAATTGACATCATATGCATATCTTTCTAGACTTTGATGTAAACTAACTTTTTAGGTGAAGTACGTAATGTAGTGGTAAGCTCTCCAGAATTTGGATTAGCATTTTTACCTTATAAAAATTATGATGGTCGCCTTACCTTGCAGGTTTTCAAACATTACACTTTCACTATGTCAGAGGCATATGCATCTTCTCCACCTGGGAGTCCTGGTCTCCCCACCACAGTAGTCATTAGGGAAACCATCGGGTCTAAGAATGTGAGGGCCCTGGAAAAGCTTCTCCTCAGCATGAAATATTTGAAGGAAAATACCCTTATAGGATGTAAAATTGAATCCAAGGTTCAGTTGGTCACCAACACCAGTGTCAAAATGTGGGCAGAGATGCAGGCCCTAGTCAAAATGATGTTCATCCAACGAACGGCTGGAGACCAATTGGTCATCAATGTTGGAGAGTCCAGGATTCTAAAGGTCACATGCTTCCCATGTTCTGTACAAGCCCCAAAAATTATTCTCACCATTACCACACACTACAACTCCTCCATTTGGGTTGTCATGCTTGCCACCCCGGTCCCGTCCAGATATCCTACACCCATGGTCTCCCTAGATGCCACAAATTTTTAGTTAGGTTTGGGGATCCCTTAATTTGACAAAGTAGTCATTGTCACCTGATCTAATGCCTTGGGATAATTTTAGCAACTGGAAGTTATGGCCCAAAAATATCTGAATAACAAATGGCTGAAGACCCCAAAGAAAGATTCCAAAAGAATGAAGTTGGAAATCCCCAGATTTGAATTCAAGGAAAGCATCCAGATGGGGATCATAGCATTATGCAAGATCTTTGGGTAACCCCATGCCCAGTAATTCTTGGGATGGATGTATTACTTCCTACTCGGCATCTCCACTAGTGAATAGTATTTTGATTGAGCCGCTATAATTTCAAACCATGTGGGCTCGCAGTTCCTTGAGGTGGCCTGGACCTCTAAATTTTATATGATGTCCTATGTTCTTTGGGCCCTAGCACAACAATGCCCCATAAAAAATGGGCTTCTCACTTTAGGTTTACTTGGGGTCAGCGTGGGCCAAAAGGCTCCCTGGGATTATTTCCTGCAAATCCAATGGGAGGCTAGTTTCCTCAGCTTTTGTCGAGTGAACGATGCCTTCATTTACTACAATCTTCTCACACCAACCTAGGATGTTAGGTACCACCTCTCTAAGGAAGCGATGGTTTTTTTCAGAAGTTATGGCCACTACTATATCCAGTTCCAATAGCATACTTACATTTGGGTAACTGGCTTCTCTGAGAAACACTATTTGTTGCCAAAGCATTGTCAAAACAAAATATTTCTTTTGGAATACTGCCGGTGGATTTTGGAACTGCATGCTCTCTACACTATGAATAAGGTGGTCAATGTTCCATTCCCATTCACCTATTGGAATTACAGGTGTAGTCTAGCCACAGCCAAGGAGGCTGATAATGAGCTTAAAAGATTGGGCTTAACAGAATTCTATCTGGAGCAGAAGAACTTTGATCTGCTAGGTAAATAGCAATGACACTTTCTCGGGTGTTAGAGCCCCATATATTCCACATGGAGGACTTCTAAGAATATTTCCAAGATGATTTTGAATTCTAGAGCTGGCACTTCATCCGGATGAAAATGGGAATGATGGAAAGGTTAAAGCTTCAGAAATTCCTGGGTGACTTTTCAGACACTGGGTCCACAGTAGAGCCTCAGTATAAAGAAAAGGGAATACACAAGATGGCTCTCCCTCTAGTAGATTGGAATTCCTAGGAGTGGCCAACTATTGAAGATATCACTCATGACATGGTCGAGCATAGCCATGCTTATTTCAAAAATGCATGCCCAGGAAGTACACCCAGAGTTGGCTCGACAGTGTGGGGCCTGACCTCTTTGCAGGGAGAGGATAAAGGAAAAATAATAATGGGGACCCCATTGCAAACCCCATCTGAGACCCCCATAAGATAGCAAATGAAATAGACATTAGCGGTCTCCCAGCAGATGAAAGATAAACTAATCACGTGGTTGGCCACCCTAGTACTCATGACCAGGCCTATTAGTCCTCCCTCTTCCCCTTCATTGGAAGCATTGATTTTCTGAGCAATAGGAGATAGAGTGGAAGAGGAGCAGGAAGCTTTAATGGATGCAGGGCCCCCTTTGGTAACTAGGAGAAAGAAAAAGAAAACTAACTCTCAACCCAGGGCGGAGATGGAACTTGGGATGCCAAGCATCCAAGAAGTACAAATCCTTTCTTCTGACTCTCCTGAGCCAGAGAAATAACCTAAGGATATTCCAGAGAACCCCCCTCCCCATGATGAATTTGATGATTTATTTGGAACTGATGAATTTGGAAACTTGCAAGGGGCTATCATAAAGTTAGCAAAAGAAATCACCACACAGGACAAACTCCTAGAGCAAGAGCTTGCACAAGAGCAGGAAGCCTGGGAAGAAGAAGAAAAGGAACAGGAATAGGTGGATACCTCCAAAGTTTGAGGAGAGCACATAGACATAGGATGATAAAATGGCATTAGGTTGGGAAATCGAACCTACGAGAGCAACTGTGACCCCAACTGTCATGCTCCAAATGCAACTTCCTAAGGTAACATTTGGGGAAGTGATCACAGTGGCCCAAATGTTGAATCTTGGCCTGATGCCTCCCCCACCTCCAGAGAATATACTGGTTGAAGAGAACATCCCAGCAGTAGAGGCTGATGAACAACAGCAAGATGAGAGGAACCCCGGGGAAACAAATGATGATCCTAACATCATCAAGGATGTAAACACCGGGGCAAAAGATACAAGTACCACCAGAGTAAGTATCATCGATGAACCTAAAGATATAGGGAAGGAGTCATAAATGGCTCATACTGTTAAAGGGGCGCAACAAGATCCCGAGGAGAAATCACAAGAACAAATTCTGGCTGCAAAGCCACCCCTACCACCACAATGGCTAGTGGAGTCCTGCAACAGAAAGGCCCTGGTGACCCCTAAGGCCCATCTCTCCTTGGCAGAGATGATGGCACAAATGTGGGACCCTCCCAAGACCAAGAAATCCTAAACAGCCCATACTCTTCAGACTGGGCCGGGCGGAGATACAATCGCGGTAATCGCGACACCTTCCCCGGATGTAGATGAAGCAATGACTAAGGCTGATGAATACTCAATCACTGAGGTATCACTGGGGAAGAGAGGGAAAAAAGGTGAACTTGACCTATTGAAAGAAGTGACCAAGGTAGTGGAGGCCCTCTATGAAAAGGAGGGCCAGAAACTCAGGGCAGAAAAGGAAAGAATGCCAATCTCATGGGGTTGCTGATAGAGCTCACACAACCTCTTACTGCTATTCCCCTGGGCACCTCCACATCTGATGCATCGCTCCCTCAGAGTGACATAGATTCATTAAGGGAAATGAAAAGAAAGGCCCAGGTAGTTGATGAGTGGGTCATAGAACAGGTGGGAAACATCTGGAATTTCTTGGCATCCACACTCCCAGACTTGTATGCGGCCAGCAATACTCTACATTGGGCCAAAACTACTATCTCCATCTTAGAGGGAGACATTGAAAATTATGAGGCATGAAAGGCCGAGATGGAAGAGCTCATTGACATTGGAGAAGAAATTGTCTTCAAGGCCAAAATTTTAGGAGAAGAGTCTTTTGTCTTTGTCTGGACCTAGCACTCCAGACTTGACCTCACATTGGGGGTAATCAAGCAACTGGTAGGGGCCATGCATGAAAAATTCTAGGAAGTTCAATATTCTTTCAATTTATACAAGTCATTCATCTGCAAGGTCTCTAGAGCTGATCCCTTCATCACTGAAACATGCACTCCAGAGGAATATGTCTTGGGAAAGTTTGACGAGCTAATGGAGTCTCGGTATGAATTCCCAGAGGGAATGGATGGAGCAAAAATGGCAAGGCTCACTAGCATGGTGCTTTAGACTCATGATGCAACCAAGATGGCCACAGAGTTCAAGGCAAATGTTCTGAAATTTGGACAAGCAGTTGGAGATGGCCAAATAGCGTCGAGCCGGCCTTAAGGACATAGACAAAGATGGGATCGCCTGGCTCCTGTAGACATTCAATGATACTAAAGAACAATAAAATCCTCCAAACTATGGAGATGATCATCAAGAGATGTAATTTTTGTATTCATTTCATTCTTTGGGGCATGAGCTCCCAGATCCCAGAGTCGCAGATCCAATATTATTTTTAGAATTCTTTAAAGTGACCCATGTCCCGGTTCCCAAGGCCGACTGGTCGCTTTCAAGGAAGTCAATAAAAGGTGTCAGAGAAAAAATAACAATAACAAGGCATGTCAGCTCGACAAGAGGATTCTGATAGATGGTCTTCCCAAGGTGCCGCTTCAACATTACACCTGGCACATCAGAGACAGGGTGCCACTTTCCCATTTATGAGGCATGCAGCCTCGATCACTGGGGGATCAGATTTTTCCTTTCTCCTCCTGGCTTTCTTGTCGAGGTCGATTCTTCAACTCCTCTTTTCTTATCTTCTTCTTCTGACATGACAGACCTTTTTCCATCTTGAGGTCTTTTGTAGCATGGTGCAGGTAGTACCGGCCACCGAAAATAGTATTATATTGCAAGGTGTAGAATAAATTAGGTTAAATTTTTAGCTCAAGTCTTGTGTATAAATAATAAGTCTGACCTCATTCTAGAGGTCAGGCAAATTGATGATTTTGTAGTCCACAGTTAATAGAATTTTGTTTTTCTCAGTTCTCAGTTGCAGAGCTCAATGCTCTTTAGTTTTAAAATATTTCAGTAGATAGATGCTCCCTTGGAGCCACCATTGTAACATGCACTAGTGCTTGCTGGAGATATGTTAATGAAGAAGGAAGGGTTCTACCATTGAAGTTGTTAGCATTCTGATCTCTAGGTTGACATCATTTTATGCTTTATGTTCTTATATCCTTTGCTCTAATACTTCAAGTAGATTAACGACCTCCTTTCTTTCTTCTATTGATTAAATGCGAGTTGATGGTTCTATATTTCTTCAGTATTTAGCGTAGTGTGTTAGAGCATTGTTGATGTTTTGAATGTTTGAGTATAAATATAGGTAGATAGAATGTTTCTAACCCTACAGTATCTTTTGAAGTTTATTTGGTAAAGTTAATGAATGCTTGTAGGAAACCCCACTCACTTGAATCAACGAAAGAGATGAGCCAAGATAACCAGCTATCCCCCTGAACAAAACAATCACATTTCCCAAATAAGCTCCCACACTGTTGAGACCCGACTCTCACGTGCTTGAAGGCTCAGGGAATCTCATTTCCTCAGACAACCTTTACAGGCAAAGTTGGCCGGTACCCCGGTACCTAGTGACAACCTACATCTATTGGTGGACCCAGTCACAAAGACCCATCAACAGGGGGCACGAAAGGGTTCCTTCCTTATGTGTCGATAAATTAAAGGTAATTAATTATTAAAAATTAATTATGCATGCATATGTATTTTACTTGTGTGTAGTAATAAATATTTTACATGCACTTTATTGTATAGGGTGTGGCTCTCGATGATGTCCTGACAAAGGTTCGGGAGCCTAGGCTCACAAGCATCTCAATTTGGAGTGATAGCTTGATTGTATGTAGATTTGTATATATTGTTATTTATATTTTGTAACCAGGGTTGTTATGATGAATTAAATTTATATATAATTGACTATCTTTTTTACTCTCATAGGTTACTCCTAGTGCGAGGGAGGGCCCACGAGAATCATTCCTATCTTTGTTGACCCAGCCCACTATTCCAGAGGAGGGATCGGTGGACGTAAGTTTTAATTTTAGTTTAATCAATTTGTAATTTTATTATGCTATCATCCTATTTTGTAAATTTATTACTCTATGTTGCACCTTGGGCCCCTGCACCACTCTACTAATCTCATTATTGCAAATATATATTTATAGGTCAGAGTTGGTATTGGTGGCACTGTGCGTTCACTACCAAAGAATTATGTTAGGACACCTGATTGTGGTAGGCAACCGAGAGGCCAGGTACATATGTTTGTATTAAGTTATAATTTATAATTAAATTCATGTTTGAATTATGAATTAAATATATGCACAAATCATATAAACTAAGCAATCTAACTTGGGGTTGAACTCTTTTTTGATCCAGGATCAATCAGAGCCAAATACTTCTTCAAAGAGGCTACATTTTGATGATCCCCCTATGACATAGGATGTAGTTTTATTTCTGTTCATTTAGAGATGCCACTTGGTACATTTTGAGATGACATATATGCCACATTGTACACCTTGAAACATTGATTTTGTAGACATTTTGAAATGACATGTACCATATTTGTATAGGGAGATACTTTTGATACTTGCTATATATAGAACATTTTCATTTTTATGTTATATTTGTGTCATCTTTTATATACACATTTATTATTCATATATATCTAAATGAATGGTGAATTTATATCTTGACTATGATTATGATTGTTATGTCTTGAAGTTATATTTTGAAGTTATATTTGATTATCATTATGATTTAAATTATATCTTGTTGAAGTTATATGTTAATTTGTTTTAATTTTTTATAATAGATGAAATAAATTATTGAGATCAGTCAAATTCTTCTTTGTTTTGTACCAATACCCAAATCCTTCCTTCAATAGTACTACAACTTCTAGACTATTTTTGGTTGTTTTCTCTAAAAAGTTTAACAACGACTATTTTTGGTTATTTTCTCCAAAACTTTCCAAAAGACTTCCAAAACTAATAAGTGTTTTAGATACCCTTTATCAAGTTATAAAACATATATCAAACTCAACTAACATTGTTTTGTAACATCATGCTCAAAACTTGTTGTCCTCAGTCACATACCTTGGGGACATTTGAGTCAAGTGTGGTCGTGAATATTCAAGTGGCTCCGTGGGTGGAATGGGTTTGTCACTTGCATTTCCTCGGCCAACTAGAGCTGATAGAATAGATGGTTTTATGCCAGGACGGATAATTTGAAAGATACACTACAAAGCTACTTTCAACTGACCCTCACTACAAGTTTTGGCATCGACTGAGATTGTCTTGCCAAATGGAAACAAAGTCGAGTCGCCCAAAACTGGGAGAGGTTGTTGTAGACCTCAATAACAAAATCTTGTAGCCCCTAAGGGTTTTTTGATACCTCTCACAAGGTCTGAGATATGAACCTTTGAAGATTGCTGCCCAATCGAGCTTAGTGCACCTTGGGGACACTTGGCTCAAGCGTGGTCGCGAGCATTCCAGTGACGCTGTGGCTGGAATGGGTTTGTCACTGGAATTTACCCGGCCAACCAAAGATGAAAAAATAGATAGTTTGATGCTAGGAAAAACCATTTGAAAGATACACTACGAAGCTACTTTCAACTAACCCTCACTGCAAGTTATGGCATCGACTGAGATTGCCTTTCCAAAAGCAAACGAAGTTGAATCACCCAAAACTCAAAGAGGTTTTTTTAGACCTTGACAACACTATCCCATAGCCCCTAATGGTTTGTTGATACCTCTCACAAGGTCTGAGATATGATCCTTGGAAAATCGCTGCCTAATAAAGCTTAGTGCACCTTGGGGACACTTGGCT
>MU223547.1:386459-396985 GCA_018584345.1 Thuja plicata | reverse complement strand
TTACTCACCCTCTGCCCTAAGCATTTCATTTTCTTCCTTCACCCTGCAAAATTCATATAAAATACATGTACATGGTAATCTTCACAGTATTTCGGAGGCACAAATTGGTAACAATTGGAGCAGTAGGAGTAGGACCCCTTGGGACACACTTGGTTGTTCCAATGTGTTGAAAGGGGGTCATGGGGACTTCCTAGGGGTCATAACGCTTGATAAAGCATACTAGGACCCCTAGGAAGTCCCCATGACCCCTTTTGACACATTAGAACACTCAAGTGTGTCCTAAGGGGTCCTAAAACCTCTTGGGACACACTTGAGTGTTGAAATGTGTCGAAAGGGGTCATGGGACTTCCTAGGGGTCCTAACGTGTGATAAGACGTACTAGGACCCCTAGGAAGTCCCCATGATCCCTTTCGACACATTAGAACACTCAAGTGTGTCCTAAGGGGTCCTACAACCCCTTCGAACACACTTGATTGTTCCAATGTGTTGAAATGGGTCATAGGAAGTTCCTGGGATAAAGATGACCACAAATTAATTTTCTTTGGACATTTCCTAGTACAAAAGCTCATACTTCCATCGCCATACTTCCTTAAATCATGAGATTTGGTAACAACATGTCCAACATCATCTAGATGTTTAGGACAGTATAGCACAATATTCCATTACCAACATACCAATTATCTATAAAATTCTTTATGATATCACTCCACACTAGAGAATTTTTTGAGACTAGCTTGGCATTTCCAAAGACATACAAACCAATTATAGCCCTGAAAAGGGCAACACAAGTTCTGTTTGGACTGTTGAGAAATCCTATATTTTCTGATGTTTTTACATTCAAATTAGGAATTCAATGTTTCTTGTACCAAATAAAACAATATGATATCAACTCTCTTGTCCCTGGTCAAGAGTATATTTTCTAAGAATTGAGCTCTAAGTTCTAGATCCTAACCTTGCTAGAATTTTTTCGTATTCATATATTCCCTCCAAAAATTGATCTAGAGATCTGTTAGTAAAGCACAATATGAGAATGGGACCAAAGGAAATTGAAATCTTATGAAGCAAATCCTTTATAATTTGCAACCTGGTAAATATTTTTCCAGTGCAAGGAGGGCCTGAATAATAGCCAATTTTTCGGTGAGCTCATGATTGATGGCAGCCTCCTGACTATCATCAACATAATCACATTTGCAGACTTGTTTCCAATCAAAATTACATTCAAGCTGAGCTATTTTGGCTTCTAGATAAAATAATTGATCTATAAACAAAATATTGAATGAATTACTGAATTCTAAACCATCTTTATCTCCTCTCATCCCCTTATTTTCAATAGAGTTATAAACCTAGAAATCAGAGGATCCTTTCTGCTAAACAAACTCCCATTTTTTCTTGTAACACCCTCTAATTTGGTTCACACACTCCCTATAAGCTTCAAGTAAATCTAAACTCTTATAACCCTGAATTGGGTGTGTAAGTAATTACATATACATTCTCATATGGCTCTGTAGTTCTCTATTTATAGGAATACAAGACTCTCCATCTACGCCATCATTTTGCAAGAGTTCGATGGCAAGAGGTAATACATGGGTTTCTCTGAAACATTTCCCCTGCATAAAAAAATAAAATTGTTGGCCCCAATTCATTATCTCTACATTTACAAACATAAATAAAAATTCTATGCCAAAAAAAAGTTTCAAATTCACTGGTATTCACATGACAACAAACATTACTCATTATCATGGACTAAATGCAAATTCTATGCCAATGTGTCAAAAGGGGTCATGGGGACTTCCTAGGGGTCCTAATGTGTGATAAAGTGTACTAGGAGCCCTAGGAAGTCCCCGTGACCCCTTTTGACACATTGGAACACTCAATTGTGTCCCAATGGCTCCTACCACCTTTTGGGACGCACTTGAGTGATCCAATATGTTGAAAGGGGTCATGGGGACTTCTTAGGGGTTCTAACACATGATAATGTGTACTAGGACCCGTTAGGTCCCTCTGTGACCCCTGAGAACACATTGGAACACTTAATTATGTCCTTGAGGGTCACAGAGGGACCTAAGGAATCCTAGTACACCTTCTTATGTGTTAGGACCCCTAGGAAGTCCCCATGACCCCTTTCGACACATTAGAACACTAAAGCGTGTCCCAAGGGGTCATACGACCTTTTGGGACACACTTGAGTGTTATAAAGTGTTGCTGGGGGTTACAGAGGGACCTAAGGGGTCCTAGTACACTTTCTCAAGTGTTAGGACCCCTAGGAACCCTCTGACCCCTTTGGAAACCTTTTTGATGTCTTATACTGGTGTCATTAACCTATATATTAATATGTCCTACATAATATATATTATATATATACTATACTTGATTTTATTATATATACAACAATATTTTATATATAATAAATAATACATATCATATTGAATATATATTTTTTACTATATAATTATTATATGTATCATATATATATATATATATAATCTAAATTTGGGTTGTAAAGGATCTCCTAAGTAAGATTTGCATAATGAGAATTGCGTAAGGAAAGAGATCCTAAGTCCAATTTCAGTCTTTTACACTTAATTATTATTATAAGTAGATGGAAAGGAGTTTACAAAAAATAGTGGCATAAGATACCTACCTCATGATATAGAAGATCTGGGAAAACTCATTTTCTGAGGCCTGTATTGAGTTTCTGGAAAATCTAAAGTATGATCTGAAACTGGAATGTAGAGACGAACAAAACCCAGAAATATTTTTCTGATCTGAAATTGTCTTATGAAAAAGGTTGACCTTGACCCACAAATATCACCCTTGACCCAATAATGTCAACCCTGACCTACACAACATCAATAGAAAATCTATTTGCGGATCCTGATAGTTCATCAAAAAGGGTATCCAAATCTGGTCTCAGATCTGCTATTTTGCACCTGTAACTCCCAAAAATAGCACCTACAAATATCTAAAAAGAGGGGTTTCGGTGTGGCTATATAGGGTTTTTCTTTAGTCAAACCCCCATTTTGGTGATCTCCACCTCCACAAATGGCTGAATATAGAATGTAGGTGTGTGTGTATTGCTCTTTTTGAAAAGAGTCTTTAACTATGCAATATCAAGATCTAATCTTCTAGATTAACAATCCTAACATAACATAGAAATGAGAAAGCAATGCATAGATTTGAATATGACAAAGAAAGCATACCAATTCCCCAAGGCTAAAGTATTCCCATCAACTCACAATCCATAATTGCTACCCCATGATAATGTCCTTTGAATACTTGAATGTTGAGAACAGTAGATATCAAGAGAGTGCCTTCTTGCTTCAATGAAGATCCACAATAGCTTGTCCTCAAAGTGCTTGATTGGAATATGATATTTCTTCCTAGCTTTTCCTTCTATATCATCCTCTTGCTTGTTAGCATCATCATTTCATCATGTCATTTCCCAATTTCATTTCATGATCAAATAAAAGCAAAAGAGAGTGTTTATATAGAGATCTCAATATAGGCCTCCTAGGGCAATGCAAGGGACCCAAATTCAAATTTAACCTTGAATCATGGTCCAATCACAATAACCAACCAAGTAGGGAATATATTAATTCAAATATTGGAGGAAAAACTTTCGCATCTAAACCCGGGGACCTATTTTAAGTTTCGGACCCCGATAAGCTCCAGATTTGAAAGCGGGGACCAATACCCGACAGAGGTCTATGTCAACCTTGCCCTTGACCTAGGTCAGGGTCAACCTCGACCCTAACCTAGGTCAGGGTCAACCTCGACCCTGACCTGAGGTTTTAGGCAAGTCACCAGAAAGTTTCTAAGGGGTTCCCAAGTCAGCCAGGGACCTAGGAAGGTGAGGGAATGTTCCAAAATGTTAAGAAGGCCTAGAAGCCTAGAGAGAGAGTAGGATGAGGCCTAGGAAGACCAATACATAGGTCCTACCTAGAGAAAAGAGCCATAGAGAGGGAAAACTAGGAGGATCCACAAGATCCTAACTCTAATTTCACCTAAACATGTAAAATCAAGCACAAATGTATCCTAAATGCAAATCTAATATGAAAACATACTAAATGAGGGTGCTAAAACTATCAAAATGGAAGTGCTTCCATTTTAAGATGATACATTTATTCTCCACTTTAGCTTAGATATGATACTATGTGAATATGCAAGCTAAAGTAAGAAAACATCATAAAGTATAAAAAGGATATAGCCAAGTCCTCAATGCAAAGATCCTATAAGAAACCATTAGTATATGCAACCTGCAGTACACAAGGTTAATGAAAATATATAGAGCACCTAAGTCTTACTATGATGATCTTGAGAAGTATATAGAGGTCCTTATGCCCCCCTGATTTGGCTTACTAATTCATGGAAGGTGAAACAGGGTGATAAGGTGATTTCTATACACTGAATATATGAAATTTGTTAAAAGGTATTTCCTAAACCAGTTAGAAGGGTCCTAAACCTTGCTAAACTAATTCAAGAGCTTAGGTATCTGAATCACAATTCCAACATTTCTGACGACATTAAAAATGGAGCTACCAAACTCAAGTTATGATGGAAAGAATAGATGTCTATCTAAATGCATATAAAGAGAAAATCAAAGTTTAACCTAAATAAATTCAAATGAAACCCTAGTAAAACCCTAATTTAATACCTATAAATAAGAGAAAGAGACACTTACCACCTCGTTCTTACCATTTGCAGAGTTTGAAAAAGGAGACAGGATGCCGAAGAGAAGAATTTTGAGCGAGCCGCATGGAGGTCTTGAGGGAGCACCTGGCCAGAAGATAGCCACTACCCGAGGTAAGTTCCTATTTCTAATGCCTGTGATTGAAAATTTCATGTTTTTATAAGGAAGGTCGACCCTGACCCAAAAAGGTTGACCCTGACCCAGTAAGGTTGACCTTGACCCAATAAGGTTGACCCTGACTGGGAAGGTTCTATCCTTTTTGGGGTGAAGGTCGATCCTGACCCACAAAGGTCGACCCTGACTCAATAAGGTCGAACTTGACCCATAAAGGTCAACCTTGACCCAAAAAGGTTGACCTTGACCAGGTTAGGTGGGTACAGTAGATGTTTGATGCAAAAGTACTAATATGATTCATGTTTGTGCTTACAGGATCCCATCCATCTTCGAGAGCATCCCTTCGGAGGGTTACTACTATCTATCAAAGGGAGTGTCTCTGTGCTATAGCAGGAGGAGATATAGTTATTGAGAGATGTGGGATTGTACTGGGCAGTAGTCCTACCACAACTGAGGTTCCATCGGTCCATGATATTAGCCATGATAGAGAGATGGGATGAGGATACATGTTCCTTCCATCTTTCATTAGGAGAGATCACGGTCATGCTAAAGGATATGTACAGGACCCTACAACTTCCAATCCATGGTGATCCTATCAGACTAAGAGTACCGCAGGGTCCTCCCAAGATTTTTTCAAATATGGAGTATTTTTTGGGATGGGTACCACAGATGAGGACCTGATTGGATCATATATCTCTGGCAGCCATACTAGCAGGTCTCACACCTTTGGTATGGAGAGTAATGCTATATATACTTGCTTTGGTTGTAGTGCCCAACACAAAGGTTATAATATTTTTAGCACCATTCACTCATCTCATACGTAGGATGGAGAGTGACAGGGTCACTATTTCATGGGGCAGTAGCATGTTGGCTCATCTTTATCATGAGCTAAGTCAGCTAGTGAGATACTAGCAGGAGAGTCTTATAGTGTGAACCTTGCTATAGGTTTGGATGTTTGAGAACTACACATGTACACAACCATAGGGTACTCCTGCGATGATAGATGTGAGCACACTAAGAGCCTTTGCATATCCGCTAGCAGATGTCTGGCAGTATGGAGATATCCTCTTTTGGAGAGTATTCCTTGACCGTATACCAGATATAGATGTGATATGGAGAACTTATTGTTAGATGATAGAGTGGTCAGATACTTGACATCAGTTGAGATACTTACAACAGTGCAAGCTATTTGAAGGTCCTACCAATCATGTCATGATGTTGTACTACTATGATAGGGTGATGAGACAGTTTGGTTTGATACAAGGGGTCCGTCAGACAGTACCTCGGTATTCCTATCCGATGAGATACTATCAGAGACTGGCGCCATATGCTGACCTACAGTAGCTTACATTGTAGATAGTGAGACAGATGAGATCGGGGATATAGAGGTAGCCCCTGAGATATCCTATGCAAGTGTTAGCAGAGAGTATATTAGATACTGGAGTTTACAGGGGACTCATCCTATCTTCCCTGATGACAACCACACAGGTGATCCAGGTCCTTCAGAGAGGAACCACCGAGGAGATGACATACTAGTAGGAGAGGGGGAGGATCAGAGAGATGAGGAGGAACCTCCCTACAAGAGAGATCCTATGGAGGAGGAGAGAGCAGAGGAGAGAGTAGAGGAGATGCCCCCAGGCCGTAGTACAGGGACCGGTGATTAGGTAGTCTATATTTCTCCCTTGAGATCACGATGACCTCCTTGAGCACACACAAAGACACCACCACCCAAGCCTAGATAGAGTGAGCAAGGAGAGAGTACTCATTCCATGCCCCCACCATCTAGATCCTATGGTGATACCCAGGCAGGAGATCCATGTATGATATAGCTTTTAGAATGTTTTGAATATATATTTTGTCTAGAAGAAGAATTTAAAGAAGCTTTACATTTTTAATTTTTGCAAGGAGCGTAGCAGAGTGGAGGAGTTTTGTATCTGAGGTTCTAAAGGATACATGTATATCCTACCGACTGCTAGCTAGTGAGAGAGAGTCCCTTATAGGACAAACTGATCTGGGAAGGCATGCAAATATCTTCCTATGTGTACAACAAGAACTAAGGTTATGCAAGGAAAGAGAAGAGAAATTGATGGATGACCTACAAAGAGCCTAGGAGTGTGTCCAGGAGATGAGAATATCGAGGAGTCACACACAGACTACCATTTTGAGATGCTCATCTTCACACCACATATCCAACAGAGTTGGGAGCCACCGACCTTCAGAGCATAGGGATAGAGATTGATAGATGTGGCACATGTGCCACATATGTACCAAACTCAGAAAAAGCTTATTTATGAAAAAAAAATTGTTTTTGAACAATTAGTTCTATTATTGATTACTTTTATTTTCATCAATGCACAAAACTTAACAAAAGAAAGAGGAAAGGAAAATATGTATGAAATGTATTCTAATTTTCATAACTTATAAAATAATTATTCTATGAGGAACACATACATACATAAAAGAAGAATGATGAATTAGGGAAAATAACGTTTGAGATGCATAATATTAATAGGTTCTTTAAGAGGAACACCATTCATATCAGCAATTTTATAAGCACTTGAAGTAAAATCCTCAATTACCACAAAGGGTTCAAGCCAATTTGGACTAAATTTTCCTTTCTCACTAGGTAGAGAATTCACATTTCTTTGGTTTTCATATAAGACTAAATCACCTACCAAGAATGACTGTTCAATCACCTTGTGATTATATTATTTCTGAAGTGATTTATGATAGGCCTTAATTTGTTCCAAAGCATTTATTTGTTGTTCATCTAACATTTCTAATTCTTGTAATCGTTGCTCCCGGAAAGTATCTTTTTCAATGATCCCATGAAATGAAACACGCAAAGATGGTATTTCTAATTCCAAAGGCATGATAGCATCAATTCCATAAACAATATTATAAGGTGAAGTGTCAGTGGCCGTACGAACACTAGTCCTATAAGCCCATAAAGCATAAGTAAGTTGTGTATGCCAATCTTTTGCATGTTTGTTAACTATTTTCTTTAATATTTATTCAATAACCTTATTCGATGCTTCAACTTGACCATTAGATTGAGGGTAGTAGGGAGTAGAAAATCTATGTTGTATACGATATTTCTCCATGAATTTCATGACTTCTTTGTTCTTGAAGGAAGTACCATTGTCCAAAACTATCATTGAAGGAATACCAAATCATGCTATAATATGGTTAAGGATGAAATCATAGATAACATCCACAGTAGTAGAATGAAGGGGGATAGCTTCTACCCATTTTGTAAAGTAATCCGTAGCCATGAGAATGTACGTATGTCCTTGAGAAGAAGCTAGTGAGATTTTTCCAATAAGTTTAAAACCCCAAATGCTAAAAGGCCATGGAGCAACTTGATTATGAAGCTCACGAGCAGGAGCATGAATTAAATTACCATTTTTTTGACACTGAGGACACTTTTTGACAAATTTAAAGGAATCTTGCTCCATTGTTTTCCAGTAGTATCCCATTCTGAGGAGTTTATTAACTAAATATTTCCCACCAAAATGTCCCCCACAAGAACCAGAATGGACTTCTACTAAAGCTACAGGTACTTCAGTTTTGTTAAGACATCTTAATAGTAAACCATTGTAAGAACATTTGTAAAGTGTTTCCCCTAAAATGATATAGCGGGCTGCAATCTTTCTAATATGATTACATGTGTTCCTTGTTGTCGATTCTGGAAAATTATTATCTTTCAAAAAATGAAAGACATGTGAATACCATTCATCTAAATGCAAGCTACAACAATCAACAGTAACCTTATCAGAAATTGTAGGGAGTTTAAGAGTGTGTATAGTAAATTGAAAGTCTTCATCATTATTCTCAAGACAAACCAAAGAAGCTGCGCTTGCCATGGCGTCTGTGTTTCGATTATCTTTCCTAGGTAAAGTTTGAATTGTGTAAGAAGAGAATTATGAAAGAATATCAAGAGCCAAATCTTGATATTGCATCATCTTATCATTCTTAGTTTGATAACCTCCTTTGATTTGTTCCTAAATCAATTGTGAATCCCCGTAAATTTCTAATTTTTTAATATGAAGGGATGAAGCTACCCGTAAGCTAGTTATAAGAGCTTCATACTCCGCAATGTTGTTAGTACAAGGAAAAGTTTATTTATATGACATAGGGATAGGTTTCTTCATAGGAGGGATCAAGATAATGCCCACCCTAGAACCTGTCTTGCACCTATAACCATCAAAATATAACTCCCAAACATCGTCTTGTTTGATTGCAAATATATTCTCATCAGGGAATTTGACTGAGGTAATAGTTGTATTAGAATGAGGAAAAGGAGCTTCAGCTAAATAATCAGTTATCCCTTGTCCTTTAATTGACTTTTGAAGGATAAATTGAGATCAAATTCTATGAGCAACATCACCCATTTTGCTAATCGACCAGAGAGATCAATTTTTGAGAAAAGGTGTTTTAAAGGATCAAATTTAACAATCACATTAACTTCAACATTCAACAAGTAATGTCAGAGTTTTTGACAAGCATAAACTGAAGCCAATCATTGTCATTTTAGTTTAGTATATCATGTTTTATAGTCCAACAAGGTCTGACTAATATACTATACTGGTCTTTCCTTTCTGTCACTATCATGTTGAGCCAACAATGCACTCACAGCATTGGAAGTGGCAGAAGTATATAGATAAAAGGGTTTATTGAATTGAGAAGGTTGTAAGATAGGAGGATTAGCAAGATATTCCTTAAATTTCTCAAAAGATTTCTTACATTCCTGGTTCCAAGAAAAAGTGGTATCCTTTATGAGTAAAGAAGTAAAAGGAATAGTCCTATCGGCTAGGTTAGAAACAAAGCGACTAATAGATTGTATTTTACCTTGTAAACTGCATAATTGAGAAATATTCTTAGGAGGAGGCATGTTAACAATAGAATCAATCTTCTCAGTATCAACTTCTATGCCTCGCTTAGAAATAATAAATCCTAATAATTTTCTAGAATCAACTCCAAAAGCACATTTCTTAGGATTTAACCTCATGTTGTAACTCCTAATTCTTTCAAACATTTGTCTTAAAATGAACACATGATCTTCTCTTTGTATAGACTTTGCCAAGATATTATCCACATAATCTTCCAAAATCTTATGAATGTAATCATGAAAAATCAAGGTCATGGCACGTTGATAAGTGGCTCCTACATTTATTAATCCAAAAGGCATCATGACCCAATAGAATTTCCCCCAAGGTGTAATAAATGCGGTCTTACATTGATCCTCAATAGGAATAAAATTTTTGTTATAACCCAAAAATCCATCCATAAAAGATAATAACGCATGACCTGCTGTTGAATCCACAATCATGTCAATATTAGGTAGCGGGAAGTCATCTTTTAAGGATGCTTTATTTAAATCCTAGAAATCAGTGCACATTCTTATTTTATTTTCTCCCTTAGAAATAGCCACAATATTGGAAATCCATTCAGAATAATCAATAGAGCGGATGAATCTGGCACCTAATAATTTTTCAATTTCAGCTTTTACCAGTAAAGTGATGCCTGGATTCATCTTGCGAATCTTATATTTCATAGGTTTAGCATTGGGGTCTATACCTGGCATATCATGAGTATGTCCAAGAAAAGATATCCTTATATTCAAGCAAGAGAGAAACCAATTGATCACATTCATCTTGACTCAAACACTTTCCAATTTTGATTGTTTTCTCAGCATCATTCTCATCCACTTGAATCTCAA
>MU223547.1:362682-384612 GCA_018584345.1 Thuja plicata | reverse complement strand
AGCATGAAAAATGTAAATGTTTTTATATTTTTAAAGTAATTTTGTGATTTTTATTATATATATATATATATATATATATATATATATATATATATATATGCAAGAAAAATAAATCTATTTCTATGTTCATGCAAGATCTAATATGAAATGTAAATCTAACACCAAAGAAAAGAAAGAGTTGTCTATTGTGGGTTCACCAAAATGTAAGATCTAAATTTGGGTTGTAAAGGATCTCCTAAGTAAGATTTGCATAATGAGAATTGCATAAGGTAAGAGATCCTAAGTCCAATTTCAGTCTTTTACAATTAATTATTATAATAAAAAGATGGAAAGGAGTTTACAAAAAATAGTGGGATAAGATACCTACCTCATGATATAGTAGATCTGGGAAAACTCATTTTCTAAGGCCTTTATTGAGTTTATGGAAAATTTGAAGTATGATCTAGAACCGGAATGCAGAGACAAAAAAAACCCAGAAATATTTTTTTGATCCGATGCCATCTTATGAAAAAGGTTGACCTTGACCCACAAATGTCACCCCTAACCCAATAATGTCAACCCTGACCTACACAGCGTTGACGGAAAATCTGTTTGTGGATCCTGGTAGTTCACTGAAAAGGGTATCCAAATCTGGTCTCAGATCTGCTATTCTGCACCTGTAACTCCCAAAAAAAGCACCTGCAAATATCTAAAAATAGGGGTTTTAGGGTGGCTATATAGGGTTTTGCCTTAGTCAAACTCCTGTTTTGGTGATCTCCACCTCCACGAATAGCCGAATATAGAATGTATGCGTGTGTATATTGCTCTTTTTGAAAAGAATATTTAACTATGCAATATCAAGATCTAATCTTCTAGATTAACAATCCTAACATAACATAGAAATGAGAAAGAAATGCATAGATTTGAATATAACAAAGAGAATACCAAGCCCCCAAGGCTAAAGTATTCCCATCAACTCACAATCCATAATTGCTACCCCATGATAACATCCTTTGAATACTTGAATGTTGAGAATAGTAGATATCAAGAGAGTGCCTTCTTGCTTCAATGAAGATCCACAATAGCTTGTCCTCAAAATGCTTGATTGGAATATGATATGTCCTCCTAGCTTGTCCTTCTATATAATCATCTTACTTTTTTGCATCATCATTTCATGATGTCATCTCCTGATTTCATTTCATGATCAAATGAAGGCAAAAGAGAGTGTTTATATAGAGATCTTAATATAGGCCTCCTAGGGCAATGTAAGGGACCCAAATTCAAATTTCACCTCGAATCATGGTCCAATCACAATAACCAACCAAGGAGGGAATATATTAATTCAAATATCAGAGAAAACACTTCCACATCCGAACCTGAGGACCTATTTTAAGTTTCGGACCCCGATATGCTCCAGATTTGAAAGCAAGGACCAACACCCGACAAAGGTCTATGTCGACCTCACCCTTGACCTAGGTCAAGCTTGACCTTGACCCTAACCTAGGTCAAGGTCAACCTCGACCCTGACTTGAGGTTTCAGGCAAGTCACCATAAAGTTTTTGAGGGGTTCCGAAGTCAGCCGGGGACCTAGGAAGGTGAGGGAATGTTACGGAATGTTAAGAAGGCCTAGAGGCCTAGAGAGAGAGTAGGATGAGGCCCAGGAGGACCAATACATAGGTCCTACCTAGAGAAAAGATCCATAGAGAGGGAAAACTAGGAGGATCCACAAGATCCTAACCCTAATTTCACCTAAACATGTATAATCAAGCACAAATGTATCCTAAATACAAATCTAATATGCAAACATACTAAATGAGGGTGCGAAACCTATCAAAATGGAACTGCTTCCATTTTAAGATGATATATATATATATATATGTATGTATATATATATATATATATATATATATATATATATATATATATATATAATTTAAATATGAAGATATTATGTGATATATTTTAAAATACATATTATTATATATTATATAATATTTAATATATATAATATATAATCTAATATATAATTTTTGATATGTGATATATCATGTGAAGTATGGATAAATGGGAGGGAGAAAGGGGAGGAAAAATTAAAAATTCAAAATTCTATCGGGCATTTCGGGTACCCAAAAATATTGGGTACCTGATTAGGCTCGGTATTGCTTTGTGCACCAAACCTACCTGATCAACTCTTCAAATGTCTCAAAAATGTGTTTTTCCCCTATTTCTCTGAGTTCCAGACTTTTACCATGTAGTTGATGACTTTTTTTTCACCCAAATTCGATGAAACGAAAGGGTATCTTAAGGAGATTATCATCTTTCTATAGATATAATTGTTGTCAAATTTTGAATTTGATAAGTAATTATTAGTTATTTTCCAATTGAGTTACCTCTAAAGTGCTGATTTATATACTGATTGAAAAATGACTATAATTTTGAGACGGTATAACATTTTTGAAATATAAAAAATGCGTCACATTCTTTGCTTCGCCTACTATAAGGGAATATTTTTTTTGAATTTGGTAAAGTTTTCAATGAGTTAAGGTGGTCAAAAATGGGAGTTTTTTAAATTCTAAAAACGTTGTAGCAGATAATTCATAATTAATTACTTTTTTGGAATAAAATTACAAAAAAATATGTGTCACATCCGGGCATGAGTCTACTACTTATATATAAAATCTTATAAAAATATATTAACATTTCATTATGATTAAGGTGGTCAGACATACACCTACTTCTTATTTTTTCCTAAAATTTTTGTACTGCTGCATTGAAATCTATACTTTTCACCAATCATATTAACCTTTTTTCAGAAAAGACCTAGTAGTTTAGAAACTAAATTCAATTTCCTACAGATTCTATTCTTACAACTTTTTGATATTAGGTTGATAGATAGTTCAAATTTTCACGTCAAGTTGACTAACCCTGATTTGCTGATTTTTCATTGCCACTTAAGGTCATAGTTTGGCCCCTCATGATCTTGCACATACCCACAAGCTGAAGAATAGAGATAAGTATTTCTATGCACACCGAGCAACAGAGAAGCACAACATTCACCGAGAAAAAAAATTGGAGCAAAGGAACAAAAGAGAAACATTGATCAGAAAGTTATTATGAGCTTACAATAGATCTAAACATCTGTAAGATTAAGTTGTATTTATGAACAGATCATATACTGTTTCAGTTTAACCATTGATTCAAAAAATCTATTAATAGAGTAGGATCTAACCATCCTTTATATATTGAGATACATGCCAAGGAGTATCAAAATGTTTCTCATGAAGATAGCATAGTGAATTCCAAATATCAAGTGACAAACTATTAGTTTTAAATCCTATAACAAGGTCGCACTTAACAGTGTGTTTGTAACCTTTAATAGGGTTGACCCTTCACTGAGCTCACTTTACAAGAGTGAAAATTTTGGGTTACCAGTCCCAAGTGGTTTTTCCCCTAACAGGGTTTCCACGTTAAAAATCTATGTGTCAAATGTGTATATGGTTCATTGCTTTGATGTTTTTCTTTCCACATTACTGAAACAAGATTGATCGGTAAATAGTAATTTATTTACTATATTTTGGTAAAGGCTAAGAATGATATTCGGTAAAGCTTAAAAGAAAAATGATAAAAATTATACTCCGATTAGTAGTTATTTGATAAGATTATTTAGAGGCATACATCTTGTACGATTGAAGATAAATAGAGGTTTATATTTGTGGTATAAATTTTTGGGTTGATTTATTGGATTAATTTTTGAGGCCACTAGTTCACCCCCCTCTCAATTATTCTAACAATTTGTATCAGAGCTTGTGTTCTTAGAAAGGGATTTTAAAGACTCAAGAAAAAGATCACAAGATGAAAAAAAGGGATGTGCCTAAGTTGATCAAAGACAACTTTACATCATGGCAAAGCAGGATAAGACTCCACATATCAGGTATTGGAAATGATTTTACTCAATACTTAGATACTAAATTTGTTTTACCTACTGGACCTCCAACAATTGACCAAATGAGAGAAAATAATGAACACAACTCCATGATGATAGAACTTGACTCCTCACTCTCTGATGTTGAATTTGAAGATGTCAAATAATGCACCACTGCAAAGAAAATGTCGAACAAATTGAAGCTAGTACATGGAGGAGATGCAAATGTGCTAAGAGATAAGGCAAAATTCCTAAGAGGAAAGTTTGATGACCTAAGAATGAGAGAAGGAGAAAACATCACTTAGTACAAATATAGAATCAAATAGGTAGTTAATGTTATCTGAGGAGTAGGATATTTACTTGAAGAAGAAACAATGGTAAGTAAAATCCTAAGAACCTTACTGCTTGTATATGCTATTAGAGTATCTGCTATACAAGAAATGAGAGCAGTAACAAATAAAAATGTTACTCTAGATATTTTTATTGGTAGACTTATTTCATTTGAGATGAATAACTTTGACAACAGTGTCTTACTATCTATTGAGTCTGCATTCAAATCTTCTTTGAAAATAAGTAAATCAAGTCATAAACACACTATGAGAAATGATAGTAAAAGTGGTAGTGATGATCAAGAACTTGATGAGATTGAAGCACTAATGGCTAGAAGATCACAGAGAGGCAAAGGTAGATACAAAGGTAAATTGCCATTGATATGTTTTTATTGTAGAGAGATTGGACACTTTGCTGCTAGATGTCCTAACAAAAGAAAAGAAGATAGAAACATTGACATATCATGTGAAAATAGGTTTGACAGAGGTGATGACAGAGATTACTAAAGCAACCAACAATCTGGTAGAAGAGACAACCGAGACTAAAAGGAAAAGGGGAAGAAATCTTTTTACCTAGCTGAGAACAAAATTCAGAATACTGACACTGAGTCTGATGAATATATTGAGGTCATATTTGTTGCTATGAAGGATGATTCAGATGAAGAAGAAAGATATGTTGAGACTACACTCATATCTAAGGTTAGTAAAAATGATGTATGGATTATTGATAGTGGTTGTACTCACCACATGACTAGAGATAAGGAAAATTTTGAAATTTTTGAGTATTAGAATGGTGGATCAGTAAGAATGGGTAATGACTCACCTTGTCTGGTTGAAGGTAAAGGAACCATAATGTTGAATAATTTGATCAGATGTGAAAATGCATATTGGGTGAAAGGAATTAACTATAATCTATTGAGTTTTTCATAGCTAAATAACATAGGACACTGAGTTTCTTTTGAGAACAAAAAGGAAAAGATCTTTAATGAATCAGGAAGGTTGATCAGAACTAGTGAACAAACAAAAGGTAACCTATTCTATCTTAATGATATTAACACCACTTGTTTAATGGCTAGAAACAAAGACATATAGTTGTGGCATAAAATGTTATGTCATGTGAATTTTGACAAAATGGTTAGGATAAGCAATAAAAGGAAAGTAAGAGGCTTACTGAGCATGTCAAAACCCGATCATGTCATGTGTAAGAATTATCAAAAGGGTAAAATGACAAAGTCTAGTTTCAAGAGAAAAACCTACACATCTAATGCTATTCTAGAATTATTCCATACTGACCTATGTGGACCAATGAGAATAAAGAGTTACTATGGAGATAGATACTTCATTCTATTTGTTGATGATTATTCTAGAATGATGACTATTATGTTCTTAAAAGAGAAATTAGAAGCATTCAAGATGTTTAAATGGTATAAAGCTATAGTTGAAAAAAAAGTGGACACAAACTAAAATGTCTAAGATCAGATAGAGGAGGAGAATTTGCTTCTGATGAATTCACTAACTTTTGTAATGAGCATGGAATTCAAAGATGATTTTCTGCACCGAGAACACCACAACAAAATGGGATTGCTGAAAGAAGGAACAGATCCATTGTTGATTGTGCAAGAACATTGATGATTGAGAAAGACATCACTCAAACATTCTAGAGATCTAAGCTATGAGTACTATTGTCTACACATTGAACAAAGTTCAATTGAAGAAAGACACCGTTAAGACACCTTATGAGATATGGTATGGACACACACCCAATGTAAGTTACTTCATAATTTTTGGATGTCAATGTTATATTTTGAAAGATAATAAAAATGGAAAGATTGACTCCAAAGGTGAAGAAGGAATATTTATAGGGTATTCTACCAAAAGCAAGGCTTATAAATGTCTTAACAAAACCTCTAACAAAATTATTGAAAGTGCAAATGTCAAAGTGGATGAATTTGATGAGAAAAATGATGAGGAAAGCAGAAAGGAACCTGAAGACTACAACAAGTTTGTCTACATTCAAGAACCTAACACTCTGCCTGAGAAACAGTGTATTTCTCCCAAGTGACAGAATAATGCACCTGAGCATTAGGCTGCAAACACAGAAAATCAAGAAATTGCTCACAATGATGTACCAAGGGATGGAGATCAAAATGAAGGTCAAGATGATGATCAAAATGATGAACAAAGAGCTCAACCAGTACTTTCCAAGTATGTCAGAAAACACCATCCATAGAACCAGATCATAGGAGATAGGAAAGAAGGCTGGAATGAGAACAAGAAGTAAGTCACTAAACACTAGATGTTTAATTTATGATTTTGAGCCTAAATCTATTAATAATGCACTTGAAAATGAAGAATGGGTCAATTCTATGAATTCAAAGATAGAAGAGATTGAGAAGAACAAAACATGGACATTAGTACCTACACCGGATGACAAGAAAGTCATTGGTACCAAATGGATATACAGAAACAAGTTCAATGAGAATGGAGAAGTCACAAGGAAAAAAGAAAGATTAGTATGCAAGGGATATGCACAAGAAGAAGGTATTGACTATGGAGAAACCTTTACACCCATTGCTAGAATAGGAGTCAAAATTCTACTTGCTTCTGCTGCATTCAAAGGATTCAAGGTATACCAAATGGATGTCAAATATGCATTGCTAAATGGAATACTAGAAGAAGAGGCATACATTAAACAACCAGAAGGGTTTTTTGATCCTAACAAGAGAAACATGGTTTGTAGATTACACAAAGCCTTTTATGGATTGAAACAAGCATCGAGAGCATGGTATGAAAGACTTCACTCCTATCTCATAAGTATTGGATTTATAAGAACAAGTGAAAATAGTAATCAATATTTAAAACAAGATACTGATGAAAACATTCTGATTGTTGAAATATTTATTGATGATATCATATTTTGTGGTAATGATATATTATGCAAATCATTTTCTAATGAAATGAGAAAAGATTTTGAGATGTCAATGTTTGGAGAGATCAAATTCTTTCTTAGTCTACAGATTATTCAACAGGATGTAGGCATATACATCACACAATCCAAATACATCAAGGAAGATGGAGGACTCCAAGCCAGTTTGACCACCTATGGTAACTAGATGCAAGCTAACAAAGGAAGAAAATTCAACCAAGGTAAATTAGGCCCTATATAGATCAATGATTGGAAAACTCATGTATGTTGTACATAATAGACCAAATATAGCACATGCAGTTGGAATAGTTGCAAGATTCTCAGCTAATCCCGAGAAATCACACATGACTATTGTCAAAAGAATTATGAGATATCTAAAGAATACCGAAGACTATGGCTTATGGTATAAAAGAGAAGGAAAATTTGAGCTTTAATTCTATATAGATGTTGATTGGGCTAGAAACTTAGATGAAAGAAAGAGCACAACAAGAGGAGCATTCTTTATGGGTGACATACTTGTCACATGGATAAGTAAGAAACAAGGATGCATCTCACAATCTACTGCAGAAGTAGAATATGTGGATGTTGCTACAAATTTCTCTAACATTGCATGGATGAAAATTCTTAAACCAATTATTATCTACTGTGATAATACTAGTGCAATAAACATTTCAAAGAACCCTTTCATGCATGCTAAGACAAAACATATTGCTATCAAGTATCATTACTTAAGAGAAAAAGTGCAAGAGAAAGAGGTGATACTGGAATATGTTCAATCCAAGGAACAATTAGCATACATATTCACAAAGCCATTCCCTAAAGATACATTTGAGTACCTAAGAAAGAGACTAGGGGTCCGACCCTTGTCTACTAGTCACTAAGTTGACTAAGAGGCTACATCAACCTACACATAATCAGAAGATCATTCATGTTGATGCAAGCAAAGAAATGGACTACAATGATATATCAGTGCATAGAAAGGTACATATCTACACCAAATACCAGAATTATTGTATTGCTGATAAAGAGGAAATTCAAGGAATATATTATGAAAAAAGAGAGATTTAGTTTGGCATTGTTGTCAAAGAGAGAGATTATATCCATATGAAATATCTATCAAAAGTATTCAACGAAAAAGATGTACTGAATGAATATGGAGAGAAATATATTATTTTCAAAGGAAAAAAGAGATATGAATAGAAATATCCATCAAGGAGAGGAACAATAAAAGGGAAAGAAAACATCAGAAAAAGATTCAAAGAAACATCTATCTAAGGGATAGAATTGGAAAAGTTAACATTACATATCTATCCTGAAAATGGAGAAGAGATTCTACAACAAAGGGAGAGACAAAATCAGAAGTTGCTACACCTATCCAGTGAAGGGATTAAAGAATGAAGAAAGTACTCCGCAAGAATCAAATCTAAGCTAGAAGAGCTTACCGAGAGTTAGACATTTGTATTGGTTATAGAAGAATAGTTTTGGTAGAGATTGATGATCTAATATTGATATATTTCATATTTTATTGGTAGTATGTAGTATGTTTCCATCAATGTCAAAGGGAGAGATTGATTAACTATAACTGATTGAATGTTTGAAAATGTTCAGTTGATGATCACCAAGTTGCAGAAAGTTGATGCAAGACATTAAATTAGTTAATGTATTATATTGTCATTGATGTCAACTTGATATAAAATCTGATTGGTCATATACATATTTTCAAAGACTTCAAAGAACCAAAGAGATAAAGATTATGTTATCAATAATGCATAAAAGTTTAGTATACACCAAGTGACAACAAACACCAACGGGCAGTGCACACTGATGGATAGAGAACCCTAAGAATAGTCATAGTGATACCCGAGCAAGCATTACTGAGAAAAACCAAAGTGATACCCGAGCAGAACTGAAAGTCGTAGTGTTGGCCGACAAATAGAAAAACCCGATGGGCATAGATGTCCGAGGAAAAATGAAGTCAAGACCGAGAAAACAAAGAGTTAAACACTAATTAGAACTGAAGTTCAAAAATGAAAAAAGACTTAGCTGGAAGGAGCTAAACATAGAGTTAACTGTTTGATTACATTATTTTCATCAACCAGTTAAAAGCTATAGATAAGATAGAGATTTAAAGCTAGTTTTAATCTAGTTGTCAAGGAGATATCTATGGGATAAAACTAAAGCAAGCTTTAAAGAAAGAATGGTGAGATTTGAGAATCACGTCAAGAACAAGAAAGACAAGGACTTAGAAACGATGAAATCATGTCTATAAAAGAGACAAGCTAATTCATTAAAAAATAGAGGATGCTGAAGAGAATTCTAGTGAAGATAGAAGTCTTCATACAGACCTGACCATACAAGTTGAAGAATAGAGCTAAAGATTTCTGCGAAAACCGAGCAATAGAGAAGCACATCATTCACCAAGTAGAAAGAAGTGGAGCAAAGGAACAAAAGAGAAACATTGATCAAAAAGGTATTATGAGCTTACAATAGATCTGAACATCTACAAGAATAAGTTGTATTTATGAATAGATCATATATTGTTTCAATTTAACCATTGATTTAGAAAATCTCTTAACAGAGTAGGATCTAACCATCCTTTATATATTGAGATACATCCCAAGGAGTATCAAAAGGTTTCTCATGAAGATAGCATAGTGAATGCCAGATATCAAGTGACAAACTGTTAGTTTTAAATCCTCTAACAAGGTCACACTTAACAGCATGTTTATAACCTTTAATAGGGTTGGCTCTTCATTGAGCTCACTTCAAAAGAGTGAAAATTTTGGGTTACCGATCCCAAGTGGTTTTTCCCCTAACAGGGTTTTCATGTTAAAAATACATGTGTTAAATGTGTATATGGTTCATTTCTTTGATGTTTTGCTTTACACATTACTAAAACAAGATTGATCAGTAAACACTAATTTATTTACTGTATTTTGGTAAAGGCTAAGACTGTTATTCGGTAAAGCTTAAGAAAAAGGATAAATAGTGTACTCCAAGAAGTAGTTATTTGATAAGATTATTTAGAGGCATACATATTGTAGGAATGAAGATAACTAGAGGTTTATACTTGTGGTATAAATTTTTGGGTTGATTTATTGGATTAATTTTTGAGGCCAATTATTCACCCCCCCGTCTCAGTTTTTCTAACAACTAGTAGGACCTTCCATATACCTCACGACTACCATATGTTTCCTCTTCCTTTTGGCTCACCTATGCTCAAGTTACTTCTACAAAATATAGAGATATTTTGAATTCTTATCTATCATCTCCTTGTTGATGTCAACATTGTCTCTTTCAACTTTATGTTAGCCTGATCCTAATTATTTTTAACATTGGCAATGACATACAAAATTTCTTTTTTTTCTTCTTCTGAGGGAATCATCTCATGGAGTTCCATAACCTTATTTTCAATACAATCCTAGAAGTATACAACCTAATTGAAATAAAATTTTATGCTTCCCAATTTCTAGTATCTTGGACATCATGTGATGACTAGTCCCTTGTTCTAACATCCACTTATACTAGGACCTCAAGCCTGTTACTATTCCTTTTGGAAATACTAATTTGTGCCAACAATAACTTAATGATGGAATTTTGTCTATTGTAGAGAGACATAATCTATCAAATTTTCCCACAAACAAGGGTAACCAAGAAGATTATCTTTACGAGAGAGAGCAAGGCAATGGAGGGGAATATTAAGGGGATGAGAGCTCACTGAGAACATTGTGAGGGGATGCGGGATTAGGTTCTTGGATTTTTTCCTTTTGAGAGGCATTCACTGAGGTCTATTCTAACTCTATAGTCCAAGAGGAAGAGGAATCTTCAGAGACTTAAGGGACTTCCTCATGAATCACATTCTTTCCTTTACCCATGTTTTTCATTTTTTTCTTTCTTTGAGGGTTGACCATAGTCAAAGAACTATGGGGCAAAGTGTGCTATCAGTAGAGGACAAATACCCTTTCACATCCTTCTGCTTGGGAATCCCAATAATTAACATGGAGTTCACAATGGAGAAGAGTTTAGGGCTCGAGCCAAATGATATGGATAATGGAAGCTATATAATCTAAGAATAAGCCCTTGAAGAAGAGGAATCCCCCTTTTGATCTTGGTATTGTTAATGGACTGAGAGATCACGAAGAGAGAGCTCATTTGGAAAATTAAGCTTAATTCCATGAACAAAATGATTCAACATAGGGAATATATGGGAGTGAAAGCATTCAAATACACCTTCCAAAGTGATGAACTTGGTGAGGATTTTTTTATGGCCCTTAGTTAAAATATTCATATAGAATATTTAGATCTGAATATCCATCAAAATTATTTGTCATAAGATTGTAGAAATAGTAAAAACATAAAAGAGTGACAACACATACAATAAATTTCTACATCTAATTTCTAGAACTAATTATTTCATTCAAATATATATTTTCTACAAATAATTGTGAAGATTTGTTTATGCAATAATTATGACAACATTCTAAAATACAAAAATGTTGAAATCTTCTAACTATTGAAAATATGTAACTAATTTAAGTACAAATGCAACCCTCCTATGAATTTTCTCTTAAGAATTCGAAGGGTTTGTGCTCTCTAAGATTTTTGGAAACCAATGGGGTTTTTATCCAATGACCTTGATGATGTATATTTTTTGAAACTCAAATATAATACTTGAACATAAGCATTCAAACTAGGGCTAGGGTATGTTGACATAAACTACAAGATATTATCTAAATTGTTCAAGATACTTTTCTTATAGAGGTTGAAAGCCTAGTGTGGGCCTATATATGTAAAAATGTATTTGAAATTTCTATCTAATTTTTTTTGTTTTAACTGAGTCCATTACTAATAGTTTTGTTAGTTGCCTTGGTGATAGGTAAAATATTCTGATCTAGCAATAAGGTAGAAAAAAAGAAAGTCAAAATATAGGAGTAAGGTAAAATCATACTTACAAATGCAATGGTAAGAAGGTCAATGGAATTGAGTGTTGGGATGCTACTTAAATATATTTCCATTTGGTATACTTCTTTATGTTCTTTTAATTTCCAAAGTTGGGGGCTAGGGAATGAGATGTAAGGATGTTATGATGTGGGGGAATAAAAAGATCCATGGACAAAGATGGGTAGATAAATGAGACAGGGAGAATCAAGTTATAGAGAACTAAATATAGGAGGAAAAAAGGATTAGGAATTGGTGATGCTTTATCCATGAAAGATAAAGAATCAAAGAACCAAGAGAAAGATAAAAATGTAAAATAAATTGTTGAAAATTTTAGCAATAAAAGGATTGTAGAATTTAGGATCTAAAAAATAAATTAGAAGCACAATAACACAAAATGAGCCAAATTTGACATCCATTCATTTGAATATGAAAAGTACATATTGGCATATTCAAACCACTAAAGGAGGAAATAACTAGAGTGGTGGAAAAACTACCCAAGAAACTAGGATGATGTGTCAAAATGAAATTGACACATCTCTAGTAGATTCCTAAATGATGATGACTTGCATCAACTTGTGTCATACATGTATGATGGTCAACTAATTAGGCTTAATATACTAAGTGTAATTAAATAAATAAATACACTAACACCCCCCATTAATCATAACTTACGAGGAAAAGATAACAAATGAGTCTCGACTACTAGCCTGGTTAGGTGCCCATGTAAATTGATGATGATGATTTTGCTGATGTACATAACACACCAAGAAGTGATTGTGACCCTTCCTAAAAATCTATCTAAAATTTTTTTCATCTGCTAAATCATTTGAATTGTGAGGACTAGAATCAGGATCTAAAGAGTCCTAATGAAGTTGAGAACCCATATGGTGTGTAGCACCAAAATATTTAATCGCTTGAGTAAATAAGACCATGCATTTTAATTTCTCTTTGTCCTTACTAGTTTCCTAATTTGAAGAAGATGCTTTGATAGAATCCGTTACCTCAATGTTATTCTTTTCTAGTATAACAATAAGGTGCTCAATTTTTTTCATGCATTCAAGTTCTTCATGACCAGTTATTTTTACAAAAGTAACATTTAACTCTCTCAATAGTTGATTTACTTTGTTGGGATGAGTTATCCTTTTTGAAGTTGTTAATTTTGTCTTGTTTCTTCCCTTCTTTGTCCTTTTTAGTGTTCTATTTCTCTCCTTTAACATTTTGTTTCTTTTTATTTCGTGCAATTAGAGCTTGTTCATTATTAGATTTTAAAGTACCCATTTGAATTAACGTTTATTGATCCCTTGTAAGATCAGAAATAAAGTTATCAAGTGAGGGCATAAACCATGACGCACCAAGGGCTCTTTTATAGTGGAATAGAAGGTAGAGAGAAACACAAAAAATTTAGAACCGAGCTTGGAAAGTACAGAAAGGATTAATTGTTCCTCTTTCTTGTCAATTCCACAATCTTTTAATTGCAACTTCAAAGATTTAAATTTAGTCAATAATTATGCTAAAGTTCAAAAATTTTAAGGACTAATACCTAGGAGTTAAATTTATAACTCATGACTTATAAGTTCATCAATTGTCCCAAATTGTTTGTTTAGAGCTTCCCAAACTTCGTTGGATGTTTTGAAGTCTCAAAATGAAATACTAATTCAAGGGATAGGTTTAAAAATATAAAGCCAAATTCTTGGCTACACTTATTGAAAAATTTTTCATTTACTTTACCCTATACAAGCCTTTATTCTTTAGTACAAGAATTGATTTTAACTTCCAATCATGACAATTGAAGGGAGTTAGGGATTGTATAGTTACATTAGGATCCCTGTCGCTAGACTTAGATTTTTGCTTGTAGAATGCAAAAACCAAGATTACTTCTTGAGGAAGTTTGAAAAATAGAAAACACACAATACCCCCTTGATTATATGTTTGATCTCCCCTTATTTTTGATACTTTATTGAAGGAATGCTTTGTAACCAAATCCAAAAAACACTAAAAATGGAACTTTATAATGATAGTGCGTTAGTGTATCCGTTGGATTCGTGATGAAAAAACATGCACTTTTAAAAAAAAAACCTCAATTTCATGTTCGTGAGCAAAAGTTATGAGAAAGTGATTTTTTTCCTTACAAAATTAATCCACCTCCACAAAAAATGATCAGTAAAAAATGTAATGGTAGAAAATGATGTTAATAGAATAAGAGTGTTTTGACACTCAAATCACTTATCACCTTACATTTAATTTTTAGAGTGGAGGGATAAATAAGACATTCCCCTTTATTCTCAAATGCACAAGGGAAGGATCCAAATTGGTCAACCAAAAAAGGATAATGCATAAATGAATCAATCTATTAGAAATAAGAATAAAGAAGGAGATCCCAGGTTTCCCTCTTAAAATGTGTGTGAATGAAAGTAGATGTGGGATAGATTTAGAATGATTAAGGATTTGAATTGAAATGGATAGGAGAAATACACTAACCTTGAAATATTGCAGATCTAAAGAATGCTATTTTCTGAGGTCTGTACTCTATTTCTAGAAAATCTAAAGTATGATCCATAACAGAAGTGCAGAGATGAATAAAACCTAGAAATATTTTTTTGATACGACACTGTCTTGAGAAAAAGGTTGACCTTGACCCAAAAATGTCACCCCTGACCCAATAATCTTGACCCTGACCTACACAGGTCCAACATAAAATCTATTTACGGATCCCGATAGTTGGCCGAAAAGGGTATCTAGATTTGCCCTCAAATATGCAGTCCTAAACCTGTACCTTCAAGAAAAAGAGGTTTTTTTGTTGGGGGGAGGGGTTTTCCTTAGTCAAACCCCGATTTAGGAATCAACCTTAAAATCAATACTTGAAATAAGAACGCTTGCAAGTGGTAGAACTGAATCTAACAATGAAGCTATGATATTGAATAGGTATGCCAATGTAATGCAAATGTAAGCAAGTATGTAAATATGAAAGCTTGGACTCAATAGAAACCATAAACCTCCATGATTTTATGCTTAGAATCCACCTTGAAGGGAGAATGAATGAGTCTTGAGGATGCACAAAGGATATTGAAGGAAGATCATACCACCATGATGGCTAGATCTAGGGTTTTAATGATGAATCTTGAATGCTTGAACCAAATCCCTTCAAAGGCTTGAAATCTTGAATCCTTAATCTTATATGGAGAACTTGAATGCTTGAGAAGAAGACTTGAACACTTTGAAAGCTTGAGAACATGTAAAACAATGGATGCTTGAACCTTTTACTTAATGAACTCTTGCTTGATTTTACATAGAGAGAGAGAGAGAGAGAGACTTAATCTTGCTTCCTTGGCCTCCAGAAAATGAGAGGAGAAAACTTCTTTTTATATGAAACTAGGGCACAATCTTATAGAGAGGCCGACATAGGATAATTAAAGTCTATTTGACCCATGACCCTAAAAGAGGACCTAAATTAAATATAATTTAATATTTTCCTCTTCGGAACCTAAAACAACCGACCCAGAAGCGGGAAATGAATTTTTGATGACCTCCGGCATACGATAAGCTTCCAAATTTGGAAGGGGGACCCAGTTCAAGGTTGAGGTCATCCTTGACCTAGGTCAAGGTCGAGGTCATCGTTGACCTAGGTCAAGGTCAAGGTTGACCTTGACCTAGGGGGTCAAGACCCCTAGAAAACATGCCAGTTGGGATGAAAGGTGCCCAGAGAGGCCCAATCAGGTTCCTAAATAGGAAGATAACCAGGAGAGGATGCAAAAATGAGGGGACAATGTGATGGTGGTCAAAACACCCCCTAAGGAGGGATACACATTCTTATCATGGAAATGCTTCCATTTTAAGACAATACAAAAAAATTGTCTTCACCAAACAAAACTCTTTCCAAAATAAAAAATAGGGACTAGATTTAAGCCCCCTGGGGCTAGAAAGAACTATGGGATAACAATCCATATGACCAAGGGCTAAAATCTCAAAAAAGTATATTATCATGTGCTGAGATGTGAGTAGGAGCTGATGGTGCTCAAATCAATAGATTGGATTTCCTATGGACTTTCCAATCCAATGATGGAAAACCCAAGTGATTTGGCCAACTAACAAGTTTAACCTTGGAGAAAGGTTGAAAATTCTGCAATTCTGGCTCTTCAAAGCCAAGGCTGGTAGGCCTACACCTTAAACTTATCCTTTGAGGATTTTTATAGAAGATAATAAACACTTAAATCTCTCCTTCACAAGTATGGCAAGTTACTTTGAAAGGAATCAAACTGTAATCAATTTAAGGTAAAACTGCAAAACTGAATGCTTTGTGAGATTTGTAAAGAATGCTTTGTAAAATTATGTATATATAAATGAATGGATTTTATAATATCTTAAAAACATGAAATAATGAATCAAATTTCTATCTCTAATAACAATCAGATCAGTGCCTATATCAACTTGGGCAATAGAGTCAATCCAACATTCAATCCTATGTACAACTTTGCAAGAAGGTATTCAACCACCAACTATCTGACTGCTTTAGATGCACAGAATATTAAGGTCTGCATTATATCCTTGCTAGTTCAAATGAGTTTAACTCCTATGGTTGAGAGACCAGATGAACAAGAAGCTAGAAACAAATTAATTTCTCACACCTTCCTGGTATTCAAACAATGATATGAGACAATAACTCTTCTGCATAAGCAACTCAAAGACAACAATTAAAATTCCTTCAATAATTGCAAAGGACTAACTAAATGAGAATTCAAATCTTGAGCCAATAGAGATAGAAGACACTTATCTTTTATTGATTATCAAAAATAGGTACATAAGAATCCATGTTCAGTTGTGATCAAAACTAAAACTTGACTGAAAAAATGATAACAGTAAAAATATCACCAAAGACCAGACCCCCTTGCACTGACCCTAGTATCCTTTATTTATACAATGTTCAAAGGATGCGAACAAGATTCAAATCAATGCAATGGTTCATCTAACTAAACCTAATCCCAATGATCAACAACTAAATAGTCAAAATTACAATTAAGAATGATTTATCATCCTTGAGAAATAGTTATTGACCAAAGTGATAATAAAATCAGAATAGTTTATTAAGAATCTATTATGAATTTCTGATAATATCTTTAACTTTCACATGGTATATCAATGGACTTCTGCATGTCTTTGATCTTTATCTTTCAATCTAGACCGCTTCATTTTCATTTTATTACCTGTGAAACCCTGCATGCAGACAATGTTGACGTATCAAATATTATTAACCAAAGTCCTCAGTTGACAAAAAATAATATTAAAACATATAATGATAAAGAAAATATGGGTCATCGATGCAACTCGGGCTTTTTTCCTTTTCATCACTGAGACACATGTCATCCAATTGCACACTCAAAGTAGATAATGATCGTGTAGCTTTTCATCACGAGTGAATGTCAATCGTAGATCATATGTGAATGCACCGTAGATCTTCATCTTTCATCGCTTAGTTTTTAGTGGGGCTGGGACACGTGTTGCAATCATGTAATGCCTTAATGGGTAACCAATGTGCATCTTTACTTTAAGGCATTGCACTCATCATTGATTCTGTCTGATAGTTAATCTTCAGACCAGTTTGTCACATAGTCTAACATATAAGTCGATGTGTGTCCTTGTCATCTCATTCAACTCACCAAATAATGTCACCTGTATTCCACTCATCATACTTTATATGTTAGGCGGGCCCAGTATATGTGTCATTCAAATGTAATGGCTTATACGTCAGATGTCGATCACTTCATCTTTAAGCAATCACGCAAGCCATCTGATCAAACTTAATATGACTTCTCTTTACTTTGACCCCAGTCTTTATCTTTAAACTACACTTTGACCTTGGGTCTATGAATTACCTTTAATCTCCAAGTCACGAGATCATTCTTTTAACCTCAGGTTTAATACAAGACTCAGCGACTACCGTAGGATAAAAACCAAGCTTAAATGAGATCAACAATCCTCATTAAGTCACTATAAGATAAAGGCATATTCGTTTCTCTTATGAGATCATGTGACCACAGGATAAAGATAACCATGCTAATAAATCTGAGTTCAAACAAGAGATAATGCGACTTAATGGTCTCTGTGTCAGAATAATATTTTGTTAACCCAAGTTTTATCAGGAGATCTGGCGACTATCATTGGATTTGTTTCCACATTGACAGCTTAAATTAAGTCGCTCAATAATAAAAGGATATTCCCTTTGTTCTGGAGATCTCACGACTAAGACATTTTCAAAGGCACCCAATAAGATGGAATATTCCCTGTCCAAGTCATTAAAGTAATATTAAAATGAATTTTTAAACTGCAAAAAGGGTACAACGGCTAGATTTATGAATTCAAATATATGCAAACCGTGAAAAATATAAAAAATAGCCAATTTGAAAGGTTAATGAAAGAATTTAAACATGATAAATGCATAAGACAGATTAATTTCAGTTATGAACTATGAATGGAGGGAGGAAATAAAGCATAAATCAAGATAATAATTGCAGAAGACACTTCCCTGAATCGTTTAGCCATTCAAATTTGATCTAAAAATTTGGGTTCCACTAGTGGCTTTGTCTGGAGATGTATGTTCATACTTGGACACAACAAGATCTCAGCTATCTCTAGAGAAGAAGACCAAAGTAGAGACAAAAAAAAACAACAAGAAGGCATAAACAAAATCTCTGAAATAAAAGTGCAAGGTTAGGAATACTTCCTATTTTTAGGATAAGAACAGTTTCAAATATTGAGCATGGGTTGGAAATTCTTGAACATGACCCTCTGTATCTTGTAACAGGTAACTCTTTTCTCATGCACTATCAAAAATTACATAGGGCCCAAGCCATAAATATTCAAATTTTCCATGCTTTCCCTTGTCTTGATCTTTAGCATTCCATTTCAACACCCAATCTCCTTTCTAAAAGTTTCTGTCCTTAGTTCTTTTGTCATGTAAAGTTTTCATTTGCAACTACTTCCTCACATTTGATCTTTGTGCATCCATTCTGATTTCATCCAGTTCTATAAGTTGATCCATTCTATTTTCCATGAAATTCATGCCTTCTAGTTGTTCTTCTTGGAAAAATTTATATACAGGAAGTAGATTATTCAATGGTAATTTAGCTTGCTTTCCATAAACCAATTCATAAGGAGAAAATCTAGTAGATTTCTTAATTTTTATCCTCTCTGGCCAAAGTGCAAGGGGTAATTTGGAATCCCATGCTCTTTTGTTATTACTCAACATTCTCTTAATGATTTTCATTATGTTCTTATTACTTGATTTGGCCTAAACATTCCCTTGTGGGTGGTAAGGGGAGGAGTATAAAAATTTGATACCATAAGTACTGCAAAATTCAGAAAATTCCTTGGATCTAAAACACGTACCATTATCACAAATGATTTTGCCAGGAACGCCAAATCTAGTTAGTATATTTTCTGTTAAGAACTTTATAACCACCTTGCTTGTAGCTTGTCTATAGGGTATGGCTTCAACCCATTTGGTGAAATAATCTATTACAATAAGGATCCATCTATGTTGCCCACTGGAAGCATTAGTAATCTCACCAATAAAATCTATCGCCCACATTTTAAAATGTTCTTCAGTTGACAAAGATCTAAGGAGTAATGCACCATTATATCTTAATCTTCTTGAGAACTTTTGACAAGCTTCACACTTTCTAACATACGTGTAACTATTTTTAAAAACATGTGTCCAGTAATACCCAACATGAATAATTTTATGGGCAGTAGTTCTTGCTGATAAGTAACCCCCACACAATCCATCATGTAGCTCTTTTAAAACTACATCTGCTTGGTACATGTCTAAGCACAACAAAAGAACACCTTCCCTATTTTTCCAATACAGGTCTCCTTGAATTAAAACATATCTAGAAGCCTGGAGCTTTATTGTCCTCTTTTGATTTTCCTTTAAACCTTCTTTGCATTTCATGTTTTTAAGGAAATATACTATGTAAGTATACCAAGGACATTTTTCAATACTCACCACTGATTCATCAATGCTCACCTTATTTATCTGAACTACGTCAAGGTTTGATTCAGCCATAAGTTTAGCAAGACCCTACCCTCTAACCAATTTTTTTATTTGGATCTCCATATCAAACTATTGAATTTGATTCACCCACCTACATCTTCTACCTGTCACTTCAGATTGCTTAAATATATCTTTAATAATTGCATTTGGCACATAAGCTACCACTTTAGCTCCTACCAAGTATGGCCTAAAAGATTTTACTACTTTAACTAGAGCATAAGCCTGCTTCTCATTTATATCATAATTTAATTCTTCTCCTTGGAGGGTTTTACTAAAAAATGCTATTGGATGTTCATATCCCTCATTATTTTTCTACAACATAACTACAGCAATAGTGTGATATGATGCAAAATAAAATGTTTGAAAAGGATTTGAAAAATTAGGTGTCTTAAGGACTGGAGCTTCCTTAATAGCCCTCTTGATGTTAGAAATTGCCTCCATGGCTTCATTAGACCATTTAATCTCTACACCTTTCTTAAGCATCTTAGCAATGGAATTGATAATTTCTGCAAAGTTAGGGAAAAACCTCCTTACAAAATTTATTTGTCTGAAAAAGGACTGGATCCCTTTGATATTTTTAGGAATTTGAATCTTATCAATGGCTGCAATTCATTCAGGATCTATCCTCACACCATCCTTTGATACAATGTGACCAAGAAGCTTTCCTTCAATAACCCCAAAATGAAATTTCTTAGGGTTTAGAGATATACCATATTCTAAAGCTCTTCTGAAAATCTGCTCCAAGTGATTGCAATGACCGTTTTCCCTTTTGGAGTAAGCAATCAAATCATCCTAATATACTGCCATGATAATATAAATCAAGCCATTAAAAGCCACATCTGTTGCTCTTTGGAAATTTTCCCCTGCATTGGTTAATCCAAAAGGCATTCTTGCATATACATAAGTTACCCAAGGAGTGGTGAAGGTTGTTTTATATTCTTTTGATTCCTTGACCTTCACCTAGTTGTACCCTGAGAACCCATCCATCATAGACAATAATTCATTTCCAGTAACTTTCTATAAAAGAGCTTCCATATTAGGTAATGCATAATTATCTTTCAAGGAACATATATTTAAGTTTCTAAAATCAACACACAACCTTATATCTCCATTCTTTTTTCTAACTGGGACCAAGTTTGATACCCATGTAGAATGTCTTATAGGCACAATTATTCGTGCATCCCTCATTTTGACAAGCTCTTCTCTCATCTTAGGAGCTAACATTGGATTTATGGGATGATGTCTCTGTCTAAGAGGATTTCAATCCGGCCTTATAGGGATTTCCCACTGAAATAGATCCTCTCGGTAGGCTTTAAGGTCATCATATGACCATGCAAAGATGTGCCTGTATTTTCTTAACAAACTTATCAAATTAGCTCTCATTTTGGGAGTGAGCTTTTTGCCTATAAATACTTCTCTAGGAGTAAGATCATTTCCCAAGTTAATTTTTTCAATCTCTTTAGATTCATTACTTATCTTACCCCTTTTAAAAATTTCATGATCATCAAATACTCCTTCTAGTGCAACCAAACCTTTGGGAATTTTATTTATCTTTAGCTGAACAACTTCTTTTCTAAATAAGGTCTCTTTTCCATCCTAATTTTTAATATAACCATTCCAGTCTATGCACTGATCTTCATATTTGTCTTTATTGACTAGTGTTAGGAACCTGTGTGTTCCTTCTGTTTATTTTGTTAGTGTAGTGTTGTCAGACACATATGCTTTGTAAGTCATCCCGTGAGTATATTTTATTATCCCACATGCATAGGTAGTATTACTTTTCTAG